>OY804260.1:48855444-49396344 GCA_963680825.1 Meiosimyza decipiens
ATTGCTGACTTCAGTGATTGACGAGCGTAGAAGAAATAAAAGTTTATAAAAGAATAATTAAGTTTTGTTTTAAATGATACAAAATTTTTTAATAGCGCAACTTGGTCCTTAGTTGATGCTCTAAATAATATATTATGATGCCCAGTATAAATTATTTCTAACGATTTTTTAACACATTTCATTGACTAAGGCGGCCCATCCACTGGCAGCAAGAATGCACAAAATCGTGAGTGCGCATGCAATAATCCTAGTGGATGGCAAAGTTCTGCCAAACGCGTATTCATGAATGTGTGTTTCCGATGTTCAAAATTTCATTTTGAATATGAGCTCTATGCGAAATGTTAGAAACGTCACAAGGTTACGTTTCTTACATTTTACATTGAAAGGACTGGGTTGTGTGCAGATACAAGCAAAATGTGAAAATAAAATTTTTTTATAGAATTCATCGAAAGTTATAAGTCTGCCAGAATTTTGTCAAATCCAGAGTGAAGTGCATTAAAACAGGAACTTTAAACCAAAGACTTAGGAAATATTGGTCGCAAAATTAAAAGATACTGACGCCAATTCCGATCTTATTCTTTTACTTGATTGTCTGCAACAATTTCATTTGAAATAATTATTTCTGCAGCTATTTCAGCCATTGTTTACATAATCTGCCGCCACTAAATCAAATTCGAAATGATTGAGTGTTAGCAAATTAAAATATTGCGCATTGTTGCTGCCAGTCGATGGGCCGTTTAATGGAAGAGAACGTCAGCATAACTGGAATGCAGCGGAAATAGATTACTGCCTCATGACAGTCTCAATAAACGCTCGTCCTTAATAACATCGAATTCTATCGCTTTTAGTACTTAATTCTAAATACTTATATTTTTACTATTTCACAATTTAAACGCACTGAAAATTTGCAAAGTGCAAAACTTTTCATTCTTTTTACAGCTTGTTAACAGGTTTGGCAATAGATTTAGGTTGTTTTAAGGCTGACGTATACTTTGAGCGCTAAATTTAATTCGAATTTCATTGACTTAGTTAAAATTATACTTCATCGACCTTAAAGTGTACTTTGTTTTAAATATGATTGTGCGCCAATGTTTTTGGAAAAAGTTATGTCGACGACATCAATTTCATTTCGCGTTTTTGCTGTTATCTGGCAACATTGGCTAAAGGTTAATGATAAAACAATTGGGAGAAGGAACGGCAACCGATGGTCGTGAGTGTGGGCGTGCACGTGGTACGGCTTCAATTTTGATAATAGGCAGCAACGACACCAGCTTTTAGTATGTGAGTTGTCACGCTTTGTTCCATAAGTTTTAGGTGTTTAACTTCATTTTGCGCTGCTTTTGATGAAGTTTCACTGTCGTCGCGCCGACCGACCTGAAGCTGTCCCATGAATTATGTTAATTTTATTTAATGCTTTTTATTCATGACCATTTTTCATTTTGATCACCATTTTATCTGTCATAAGCGGCTCAGTGAATGATGCTTTTGTTTCAATTATTTTGCAGTAAAGATGACCGCATCAGCACCGTAATTAGGAATAAGGATTAGAGCAACCGCAAAAATATAAAAAAAAAATCATTTGCAATTATCTAGAATAATGGTCTGTAAGGTGTGTGGTAAAAAAAGTAATTTTATCAAGTTCAAGGTTATTATGAAAAAAATTAAAGGTTTTAATTTGAGAGAATGCAAATGTGATCAAATTATGTTTAATTTTATTAAAAACATTATATGACTGCGTTATCCTTTTAATTGTATAATTTTTCTGTTCGACTACAAAATTTTTGATGTAGGTAACCGTCCAAATGCACAATGACACGTTTTGCCACAAGTGGTGAAAACAATCAATTTTTATTTGAATATTTTAAGCGAATCTGAATAGTATCTAAGTGAAATGTAAACAGCTGAGGAATGTCCAAGTTGTTTGATTTTCGAAGTCAATCTAAGTTGAAAAATTCGTTTTTTTAATATAGCTGGCTTGGTAGACGTTGTTTTGTCCATTCCGGTATGGGACGCGATGATTTTAATTTGGTTCAAGTCCCAGAAATTTTTAAAATTAACTTCAAAAACTGAAGATTTTAAACAGAGATATGCACTTAATTTTTTTAATTATTGTATTGCACAAACTTACACTTGATATTCGGCAAAGCGTTTTGACCTTTACAGATTTTGCAAAATACTTCGAATTTCATATATGGTTACTTTAATGATCTAAGAATGGCATTAGTCCATTGATATGTTACATTGGCTTTGCATTTTTGGTAGTACAAAATTTATGTTTTTTTGATGTGTAGCCACATAGGTTAGTGTGAATATAAATCCAAGTTCTGGAGATTGAAAGCCCTGCGATTTGGCCGCCATCTTTATAATAGATAAAATAACTTTTTTTGCGATATCCTTAGAGTTGTCTCACAAAGTTTTTTTTAAGACTTCTTTTTTTAGAAAACTGAGTTCTCCACAATCTGGACTCAAATACTTTTTAATGTAAAATTGAAAATAGTAAGGTTATAATTAAAAATACACATACTAAAATTTTCAGAGAAAATATCACTTAAAAGTTTTAGGTTGTTTTGTATAAGTGATATTGGAAGAAATACTCCACATGTTTTTTGCAGACACTGTTGTTGTAACAGTGCAGTAACAGTGTCATCCAAAAAAATCTTTTTTCCAACATATCAGCTCTTCCATACGCGTGTTCCAAAGTAATG
Organism: Meiosimyza decipiens; assembly: GCA_963680825.1. Taxonomy (NCBI): domain Eukaryota; kingdom Metazoa; phylum Arthropoda; class Insecta; order Diptera; family Lauxaniidae; genus Meiosimyza; species Meiosimyza decipiens. Next base: position 48,858,150 of record OY804260.1, read on the forward strand.
TGCTTAACACAATTCTTAAGGAAAATTATATACTTTCCAGCATACTGCCAGACATAATATATCCAATTGCGCCCATAAATGACATGAGTAAACAAAATCTACCCAATCGAAGCACAAATTTTGAGAGATCAGGCCCAAGATCAGCAGCTGTAATATCTCGTGCTCTCCAATACAAAGGCTGTCCAATGAAGTACAGATGTGATGTTAAAAGAGTTTCATATTTTGGTAAAGGAGCGTTTATGAACGGTTAACAGGGGCGTACGCAGGGGGGGGGGGGGTTGGGTGGTTCAAACCCCGCCCCCCCGAAATGAAAATAATTTTATTGCAATTTTGAAATAAAGTTACGAAGTGAAGAAACCGATGTATACAAAACCTTCAAAGATTGCAACATGCCAATAATCGATTTCAAAGATCGAGAATCTTTGATGAAAAATCGATCTAATAAAAGATCGATTCGAATCGCGCATTTCTAGTGCATTGTTTACTAGCCTGCTTATATCCTAAAGATTACGTCAGACGAATGTATTCAATTTACGGATATCAAACATGAATACAAAGAAAATTACTGATTTCTTTCAACCTCGAAACCGTGAATTCGTGTCAAATAAGGTTTTCGAAGAAGATTTAGTTGAAACTTCTCCAAAAAAAACATCGAGATCCTCGTGTTGCTGCAAGACAAAAAAATCGTGACAACTATGATGGGGACTCGGAATCATATTTTCGCCGATCGGTCATGATTCCTTTTTTGGATCACTATTTAGAAGAATTGGATGCCAGATTCCTTCAACACCGTGATATTCTGTCAAATATTCAATACCTTCTACCAACCAAAATATCAAACCTGAATACAGAACAATTGAAAAAGATAGTGAAAAGTTTTGAATCACAGTGGCCAAATGATATTACAGTAACTGAGGATTTTGAAGCTGAAGTTGCAACGTGGAAAAGGTTTGTACAGGAAAATTCATTGTTCTGAACTGAATTGAGGACTTTCAACGAATCTTTATTTTCAGATATTGCGTGAGAGTACTCGATGGAAAAGAGCCAAAAACTTTCATTGCAACGTTGCATATTTGTAATCAAAAATTCTACCCAACTGTGCATCGATACCTACAAATTTCTGCAACTTTACCTGTGTCTGCTGCGCCCAGCGAACGATCATTTTCTACTCTTCGCAAATTGAAAACGTATTTAAGAAATTCAACTGGCCAGACCAGACTGAAGGGGTTGGCACTCCTTAATATTCATAGAGATATTGAAGTCTCGTGTGAAGAAATTATAGATATCATTGCAACCGTGCCCAGACGACTTGATATCGTCTTATAACTACTTGACGCATTGAAGATTATTTTGTTAAAGTTCTGAAAAATCTTTAAAAAAAACTATGAATCATTTATTTTTAACCATATGTAATATAATAAGTTATGCATATAGCACTGAATAAATGTAAAAATTGAAGATTCGAACATCATGTTGGTAAAACCCTCCCTGAAAATTTTTTCTGCGTACGCCCCTGACGGTTAACATATGAACCTACTTCTTCAGCAGTTGCTTGAAGTGACCAATCCATTCCAGCAATTTCCTTTTCGACTTACAGATGATTTCTGACACTAAATTTTATAAAGTGCCCGGTTTAACTTACTTGTCTCGTAAGAATTTGAACGAATATCTTACAAGATAATTGTTGCTGCTCCTCGAATTTTTTGAAGTATTTCCTCAGGTAAACCATTTTTTTTTATCAGTTGACTGTGTTTTGAAATAAATTCAAATATGAAGCCCTTAAAACGAACAATCGCAGCACAATCAGAATCTTCAAAAACCCAAATTTCTTACTCATATTTTGCTTGCAATCGTTCTTTTACTTTGCGTGTGTAATGTGTGTTATCACTTTAGATCAGCGATGGGCACGTAGTGGCACTTTTTGCCCTCATGGCTCAAACCTTTATTCGACGCACAAGCAACCAAAAAACAATTCGCATAATTTTACAGCTATGGACGCAAAGCGCCGACGCCGCATTGTGTCTCGACACATATAGCAATTGTTTTTGTTTGTAGGCGATTTGATTATTTTTTTGTGCTGTTGGCGAATTCGGAAATGAAAGCGAAAAACTTTAAAATTTCGTTTCTATAGCTTGATTGCTTGTTGTTGCGACCTTTTGCTAGAGTTCCATGCACACCGCTGCTTTAGATTGGTTTTAGTTAGTCAGACGAATTTGACATTCTTCACTTCCCATTGTTGCTGTTTTTTCTATTTTATGTACATACATACAACTTATATTATATGCATACATACATCTATATTCTACGTGAACATCGAAACTTATGGTACACTGTTTTAGTATTTATTTTGAGGGGAATGAAACTTGTATTATTGGGAAGGTACTGTTTCTTAGATGAGCACAAAAAATGTGTAATATGTGCCGTTAAGGCAGGTAAAATTAAGAAAACATATGCGCATGATTCCGCCATACAAAAATTTTTATGATCAAGTGAATGGAAAATATATTTGTGTTATGCCTCGAAGAAGAATGCTGATGGTCGAATTGAAAAGAAACTAGTAAAGGTGTTATCTTCGGCCAGGCCGAAACTCACATGCCCTACACTGCATTGAAAGTACTTTTTAAGTAAATGTTAAAAAAATGTTGAAGAGGTTGAATAAGTCGAAAATAATGTGAAAAGGTTCAAAAATGTTGAAAAGTGTTGGAAATAACTGAAAATGTTGAAAAAATATGAAATCCATTGAAGAAAGTTGAAAGAAATTAAATAAGTCGAAATATATGAAAAATGCTGAAAAATTGATGAAAACGTCATGTTATGTCAAAGTGGTAGAGTGTTCACGTCACAAAAAATAAACATTAAAAATATCAACGCAAGGGGAAGTGACGCAGATAAAAAAAAATCAATTAACTAAGAGTCTCACGACGCATTAAAATTTCATTTTTTCAAAGTACTTCTGCGACCCCTTCTACGGCAAGCGGTTTTAGAAGGGCTCCTGCTAAAGAAGGCCTGTTTTATCGGAGGAGGTGGCAAGGCCTTAATCTTACCAAGGAAGGCCTGCTATGTAGCTCCTGCCCTTACCTACTGGGTAAGCCTGAAATCTGCCACATAAAATTCAGTTTATGTCTGTGTGTCACTTATGGACGCGGAAACTATCCAGCCGATTTCGATGAAATTTTTACAGTATGTTAGTATCGATCAAACTATATATAGGCTATAAAACATTAGAGTTCATATTTAGGGTAGCCCTCACACACAAATATTTTTATAATAGCATTTTTACAAAAGCCACTTAATCGATTCATATGATATTTACACCACGAGTCTTTTGTATTAAAAGGCAAGGCTAGGCTATGAAACTTTTATTTAGGGTGGCCCTCACACAAAAATATTTGAAAAATATATTTTTCCCACAAAGACTGGTAAATCGAATCACATCGAATTTAAACCACGTACTTATATATTAAGAGGCATAGTAAGGCTATAATCCTTTCATTTAGGGAGCATATTTAGGGTGGTCCTCGCACAAAAATATTTTTCTTATATTATTTTCTCAAAGACTGCTCAATTGATTCTTATGGAACTTACACCTTTGAAAAAAGGGCGATGACACGTCCTCCAGATGAATTAGAATTGATACGTACAAAAGACAAAACTATAAGAAATGAAAGTAGTCCCACCACCTACCAGTAAGAGCACACTTTCAATAACGAATGCCAGGCCTGCTATATGTAAATTCCATCGCATGAGTTCATACAACATCGCGTCACCTACTGGAAAGAGCAGAACAACGTGTGACGGAACAGCTTGTTTTTAATAAAATTCACTCTTTCCGCGACATTATGAGAGAGGCGTGGTCGTACTCTGATGTGCTATATTGCAAAACATTCATCAATCGTCTCATTGAATGGCTGAATTTAATTCATAATTATCGTAATTATAACTAACCGTACATTAACTAAAAAAATCATTACTGTCCAAAATATTTTCAACATAAAATAAAAATTTTTAAAAGAGATTATTAAAAATTGCACTAATTTTAATTAAAACTTTATATTAAAAACCAACCTTAAAAATTACCTAAATATGTAAGTGTGATTGCATGCAACGAACATTTAATGAAATTTTGGAGAAAGCTTTAGGACTTCAGAAAAAAGTTGTTTGCTGCATGCGAGCTGACAACAACGATGTGTGGACCACCAACTTAAAGAGAGCTGCGCATGTGATGAATAGGGCGTATGGAAAAGAGATGACACTTTTATATTTTTTTTTCGTCATATTGAATACATTTGAAAAATCCTTGGAAATAGATGTCATAGAAATCGTTAACTGTGGGTCCTGCGAAGCCTTAATTCGCAGCTGCATCGCATATGAGCACATATTTTGAAGTTCAATGCAGAGGAAACAATTTGAGTCAATGTGAAAAAATTCTATAGTTAAATAAATGTTTTGTCTAAATAGTATAAAAAAGACTACTTTTGCTATTGCTGAGTTTTGAAAAAAGGGTTTCGGCTCACCCTAACCTACTCATACAGTGCGACCTCGGTCAACGCAAACCTTGATAAATGCAACTCCTCGATGTTCCCAACAAGTAGATTTCTTCCATTACAGACTCAGTAATTACAACTTTTCACGCAAATTTTACCTCGTTTATTGCAATGTATGTAGTTTGAATACTCGTTTTATGTTCATACATAAATCAACAATGTAACGATTTAGTCATTAGAAGGCTGCGCTAAAAAAGTTAATTAGAATACCGAAGCTGGTCCTGGAAAACGAATAATGTTAAGAGTTAATAAATAGTAAGTTACACCCGGATACCTAAGATATTTTGACTCCATTTTGTATAAGTTGCGCTGACCTAGGCCGCATTGTAGGTATAAATGTGCTTTAAGGGCGTATACATACATGCTCGTATGTACAACGCATTGTTAATTTATCGCGACAGCACGTGACTAGACAATGTGGCGCATCAAGTTCAAGGTCAAAAGCAGCTTCTTTGAATATCATTCTAAGTGCACAAATGCACGCCAGCTCACAGAAATGTCCACATATGAACTCTTTTGTCTTTATAGGGGTGGTTTTTGTTACAAGGAAGTTACATCAACTTATTGAAAACAATTTTTTATTTTGATTTTCTAAATTGAACTTTTTGCGTTTTGCCGAAAAAGAATATTTTTTATATGGGGTGTGTATGCTATTCAGATAATCAAAATTTATATAATCATAATAGTAGAGTAGACTAGAATAGAGTAGAGAAGAGTAGAGTAGAGTAAAGTAGAGTAGAGTAGAGTAGAGTAGAGTAGAGTAGAGTAGAGTAGAGTAGAGTAGAGTAGAGTAGAGTAGAGTAGAGTAGAGTAGAGTAGACTAGAGTAGAGTAGAGTAGAGCAGAATAGAATAGACCTGAGTAGGGTAGAGTAGAGTAGAGTAGAGTAGAGTAGAGCAGAGTAGAGTAGAGTAGAGTAGAGTAGAGTAAAGTAGAGTAGAGTAGAGTAAAATAGAGTAGACTAGAATAGAGTAGGGTAGAGTAGGGTAGAGTAGAGTAGAGTAGAGTAGAGTAGAGCAGAGAAGAGTAGAGTAGAGTAGAGTAGAGTAGAGTAGAGTAAAGTAGAGTAGAGTAGAGTAAAATAGAGTAGACTAGAATAGAGTAGGGTAGAGTAGACTAGAATAGAGTAGAGAAGAGTAGAGTAGAGTAGAGTAGAGTAGAGTAGACTAGAGTAGAGTAGAGTAGAGTAGAGTAGAGTAGAATAGAATAGAATAGAATAGAATAGAATAGAATAGAATAGAATAGAATAGAATAGAATAGAATAGAATAGAATAGAATAGAATAGAATAGAATAGAATAGAATAGAATAGAATAGAATAGAATAGAATAGAATAGAATAGAATAGAATAGAATAGAATAGAATAGAATAGAATAGAATAGAATAGAACAGAATAGAATAGAATAGAATGGAATAGAATAGAATAGAATAGAATAGAATAGAATAGAATAGAATAGAATAGAATAGAATAGAATAGAATAGAATAGAATAGAATAGAATAGAATAGAATGGAATAGAATAGAATAGAATAGAATAGAATAGAATAGAATAGACTAGAGTAGAGAAGAGTAGAATAGAGTAGAGTACAGTAGAGCTGAGTAGAGCAGAGTAGAGTAGAGGAGAATAGACTAGAGTAGAGAAGTTTAGACTAGAGTAGAGAAGAGTAGACCAGAGTAGAATAGAGTAGATTAGAATAAAGTAGAGTAGAAGAGTAAAGTAGAGTAGGGTTGGGTAGAGTAAAGTAGAGTAGGGTTGGGTAGAGTAGGGTTGGGTATAGTAGGGTAGAGTTGAGTAGAGTAGACTAGAGTAGAGTAGAGAGAACCAGAGTAGGGTAGAGTAGGATAGAGTAGAGTACGGTAGAGTAGAGTAGGGTAGAGTAGAGTAGAGTAGAATAGAGTAGACTAGAGTAGAGTAGAGTAGGGTAGAGTAGGGTAGAGTGGAGTAGGGTAGAGTAGAGTAGAGTAGAGTAGAGTAAAGTAGAGTAGAGTAGAGTAAAGTAGAGTAGAGTAAAATAGAGTAGACTAGAATAGAGTAGGGTAGAGTAGGGTAGAGTAGAGTAGAGTAAAGTAGAGTAGGTTTGGGTAGAGTAGACTAGAGTAGAGTAGAGTAGACTAGAGTAGGCTATGGTAGAATAGAGTAGACTAGAATAGAGTAGAGAAGACCAGAGTAGGGTAGAGTAGGGTAGAGTAGAGTAGAGTAAAGTAGAGTAGGGTTGGGTAGAGTAGACTAGAGTAGACTAGAGTAGGGTATGGTAGAGTATGGTAGAGTAGAGTAGAGTATGGTAGAGTAGAGTAGAGTAGGGTAGAGTAAAGTAGAGTAGGGTTGGGTAGAGGAGGGTTGGGTATAGTAGGGTAGAGTTGAGTAGAGTAGAATAGAGTAGACTAGAGTAGAGTAGAGAGAACCAGAGAAGGGTAGAGTAGAGTAGAGTAGAGTAGAGTAGAGTAGAGTAGAGTAGACTAGAGTAGAGTAGGGTAGAGTAGAGCAGAATAGAATAGAATAGAATAGCACAGAGTAGAATAGAATAGAATAGAATAGAATAGAATAGAATAGAATGGAATAGAATAGAATAGAATAGAATAGAATAGAATAGAATCGAATAGAATAGAATAGAATAGAATAGAATAGAATAGAATAGAATAGAATAGAATAGAATAGAATAGAATAGAATAGAATAGAATAGAATAGAATAGAATAGAATAGAATAGAATAGAATAGAATAGAATAGAATAGAATAGAATAGAATAGAATAGAATAGAATAGAATAGAATAGAATAGAATAGAATAGAATAGAATAGAATAGAATAGAATAAAATAGAATAGAATAGAATAGAATAGAATAGAATAGAATAGAATAGAATAAAATAGAATAGAATAGAACAGAATAGAATAGAATAGAATAGAATAGAATAGAATAGAATAGACTAGAGTAGAATAGAATAGAATAGCACAGAGTAGAATAGAATAGCACAGAGTAGAATAGAATAGAATAGAATAGAATAGAATAGAATAGAATAGAATAGAATAGAATAGAATAGAATAGAATAGAATAGAATAGAATAGAATAGAATAGAATAGCACAGAGTAGAATAGAATAGAATAGAATAGAATAGAATAGAATAGAATAGAATAGAATAGAATAGAATAGAATAGAATAGAATAGAATAGAATAGAATAGAATAGAATAGAATAGAATAGAGTAGAATAGAATAGAATAGAATAGAATAGAATAGAATAGAATAAAATAGAATAGAACAGAATAGAATAGAATAGAATAGAATAGAATAGAATAGAATAGAATAGAATAGAATAGAATAGAATAGAATAGAATAGAATAGAATAGAATAGAATAGAATAGAATAGAATAGAATAGAATAGAATAGAATAGAATAGAATAGAATAGAATAGAATAGAATAGAATAGAATAGAATAGAATAGAATAGAATAGAATAGAATAGAATAGAATAGAATAGAATAGAATAGAATAGAATAGAATAGAATAGAATAGAATAAAATAGAATAGAACAGAATAGAATAGAATAGAATAGAATAGAATAGAATAGAATAGAATAGAATAGAATAAAATAGAATAGAATAGAATAGAATAGAACAGAATAGAATAGAATAGAATAGAATAGAATAGAATAGAATATAATAGAATAGAATAGAATAGAATAGAATAGAATAGAATAGAATAGACTAGAGTAGAATAGACTAGAGTAGAGAAGAGTAGACTAGAGTAGAGAAGAGTAGACTAGAGTAGGGTATGGTAGAGTATAGTAGAGTAGAGTAGAGTATGGTAGAGTAGAGTAGAGTAGGGTAGAGTAAAGTAGAGTAGGGTTGGGTAGAGTAGGGTTGGGTAGAGTAGGGTTGGGTAGAGTAGACTAGAGTAAAGTAGAGTAGACTAGAGTAGGGTATGGTAGAGTATGGTAGAGTAGAGTAGAGTATGGTAGAGTAGAGTAGAGTAGGGTAGAGTAAAGTAGAGTAGGGTTGGGTAGAGTAGGGTTGGGTATAGTAGGGTAGAGTTGAGTAGAGTAGAATAGAGTAGACTAGAGTAGAGTAGAGAGAACCAGAGAAGGGTAGAGTAGGATAGAGTAGAGTAGGGTAGGGTAGAGTAGGATAGAGTAGAGTAGAGTAGAATAGAGTAGACTAGAGTAGAGTAGAGAAGACCAGAGTAGGGTAGAGTGGAGAAGGGTAGAGTAGAGTAGTCCTGAGTAGGGTAGAGTAGGGTAGAGTAGAGCAGAGTAAAGTAGAGTAGAGTAGAGTAAAATAGAGTAGACTAGAATATAGTAGAGAAGACCAGAGTAGAGTAGAGTAGAGTAGAGTAAAGTAGAGTAGGGTTGGATAGAGTAGACTAGAGTAGAGTAGAGAAGACCAGAGTAGGGTAGAGTAGAGTAAAGTAGAGTAGGGTTGGGTAGAGTAGACTAGAGTAGACTAGAGTAGGGTATGGTAGAGTAGGGTAGAGTAGAGTAGGGCAGAGTAGAGTAGAGTAGAGTAAAATAGAGTAGACTAGAATAGAGTAGAGAAGACCAGAGTAGGGTAGAGTATAGTAGAGATGACCAGAGTAGGGTAGAGTAGGGTAGAGTAGAGTAGAGTAAAGTAGAGTAGGGTTGGGTAGAGTAGGGTTGGGTAGAGTAGGACAACTTGAAGTCACGTAGTCCCGCCCCCCGTCGTTACTTTTCGTAGTATTTTTCATGACCCCCCCTTCCCCCAAATCGGTTACGTAATTTATGGATGGCCCCTTATGTTATTAATCATAAAATGACTCCGCTTAAAATAAAATTCTCTACTTAAGCTATTGATTTTGCAACCCTTTAATCATTTCAATTGGTGCAATGCGTCCGTTGCGCTTGTTTGCATAAGGTCTTGTCACAGTAGCACTTGAATCGCCATTGCCCTTTTCATGGAGCAGAAGCACTTAAATTTTATTGGGAAACCCCAATACTTTAAGCTTAATGGTTTCGCCTTAAAAGTTTTGAGACAGCACAAATAGAATACTACCCCAAAGCTCTTAAAGCAGAGGAATGAATTTATTTTTTGCATTCCGACTAGTTGAACTTTCATGCTTTGAACATTAAACATGAGAATGTAAGCGCAATATCACTTCCCGACGTGTGTCAGTGTCTCTCAGAAGAGCAGCAGCAAAGGATATTTTATGAGTCGCTATGAATTATTTAGCAAACATTTTAGCAGATTTGTGACTTTTCGCTTGAATTTTATAGCATGCAGTCGTCGTATGTGTTACTTTTGCGCTTACTTGACTGTATATGTATGCACTTAGTCTTTGTGTGTGCGAAGATGTGTGCTCATGTTGTAGTTGTGTATATTTCATGAGGGCAATTAACATTTTTATGCGTAAGGTGTGAAGGAAATTTATAAAAGCGCAACTGAAGTAAGGCACTCAAAAATCACCCTTACATTTTTTAAGTCCAACAACAACACCAGCCACAGCCTGCTTATATGAACACAGGCACGTTCACACTCCTTCGTACATCTCGTAAAAGTATTTTTGTATGAAAAGTTTTTGTCATTTCACTTGTCAAAGTTTAGCATTTCTAAATTGTTGTTGTTTCTTGCGGCGCTTCAACAAAGCACTGACTTTCTAACAAAAGCCATTTATTGGCATCTGTTGGAATTTTTTAATTCCAATCAATTGCTTACCCTTCACCTTTATCTTTTTAATCCAATGCCAAGCATCCAACCACCTCTTTCCACGCATCACTACACACTTCGCTTTTCAGATGATTTCTCCAATTGAAGTGAATAAGAACATTCCGAAACTTTAAAAACTTTCTATGAGCATTTTTGTGCATTTCATGTCTTCGTGTACCACAGCGACAACAATCACCAACCAGCGTCAAAAATCGGAATCGGTTATTTCCTACCTTTACCACCTCTTAGCGGGTGTGTCGGTATTTTTATTGAAAAACTTGGCTTTGATCGGCGGCAAATAAAATGCGTAAGAAATTTTATCGTTATCGCACTCCCACATATCGAATGTCAATTCGAACAACCATTGGCGTATTTAGCCAAATGGGCGCCTATGGTACTTTACGATATTGAAGCCCTTTAATAAAAATTTTTTTTTTATACAAATATTTTTTGAGCAAATATTTAAAATATATATTAGAAAAACTTTTGATGATTTTAGATATGCAAAATCATGAATGACTCCTTCAAAGTCTACTTTCTTAAGTACAATGCTTTCTATGGACATCAGCATTGTTCTTCTCAGCTCATTTTTTTTCTCTTTCTAATTTGTGGAGGAACGTTCTCTAATGGAGTTTGTTATCATTAACGTTCTTGCCACCAAATAAATGGAATTAAGATATCGAAAAAATATATATAACTGGTAGTTTAATTGGTTAATTAGCGGTTTTCAAGATGTCAATTGAAAAAAAATATCTTTACAGTTGATTCAGTGATGAATAAAAATTCTGCTTTTACTTCATACACGCAAATCTGATATTTTTACGCAAAAAATAAGACCAACAAAAAAAAAAAATGGGGATTTCCATTTGAAATCAGATACATTCTTAAGATTTTTGTGTCGAACATTTTTATAAATAAAATGGTTCAAAAAAGGTAAACAAAAATGAATGAAATTTTCAGAGATGGTACTCCTGAATGTTCTGAAAATTTTGACCTTAGAAAGGCTGAAATCAATTCAAATTTTATTCTCTCGCTTTCATTCTCAATGTTTCAATTTACTTTGCCAATCATAAATCCTTACTTTAAATGCTTGTAAAATCAAACAGGGTGAACAAAAATGGATAAAATTTTCAGGGATGATACTCCAGTATATTTTAAAAATTTTAAGCCTATAAAGGCTTAAATCGGTGATGGAATATTTGGGAAATTGTTGTTTTTTGAAAAAGTCAATTTTTTTATATTTTACCACATAGAAACCGTTCAGGCCTTCATTCAGATTTGCAGTTTTTTTTGTCATCTACTAGTACACAACTACCTAAAAATAATATAAAAGCTAATTTGAACTGAGTTGGTTTGTTTATATTCATCAATGAATTTTTTCGTTTTACTTACGAGCTTTTTTTAACACAATTTAAAACTTTTTTTTTGAGAAATAATATCGGTCAAAAAAATTTTATCGAATTTTTTTATATATTCTACATGATAGACCAATGACTGAAAAAAGTTTCAGCCTATTTAAAAAACAAGAGGGTAATGATAGGCCCATTATAGATGGAATGACCCATATGTATATTACGGTTATCATGGGTTCGAAATTCCGACCATTACGAAGTTCCAGATAGTTGCGATAAGGCTGTAATACAAAAATGTCGTCAATGAATTTCTTACAGATCTCTTTTCCCTTACATCTTACCAAATGACAGCTGAACTTTTAGCGGGATGCTTTACCAGTTGAAAAGTATGCATTGTTTGTCTTCTATAGAAGTAGCAAGGGAGCCCCATAGATATCGAGGCCCTTGGATAAAGCTCATGCGTTAAAACGGCCTTGCCAACATATGCAGGTGAAGAAACAATTTGACGCTTGCTTTAATTTTATTTTAATCAAAGTTGAAACCTAACACTCCTCCACTTACTTTGACACTTTTAGCATCAGGTATAAAGAAATATTAATATTTCTTTAAGCGAAAATACGCTGCCATTGTAAGTTTTGACGTATGAGTTTATTTTAGTACTCGCAGACGGAATAATTTTCAACGAACGTCCAAAAAGATCATGTACAGAGTGATTGGTTATGAGTAGGGACAGACACAAAATATTTGTTCAACGAAATAGAAAGTCTATTTCCCAAGACTGTATCTACATCCAACAAGACATGACATGTCATTTATTGTATATTTCAAATGTTTTGTTTTTTACATTTTTTAAAGCGCTCCTCACACTAACAACAAATTCAGAAATTAACTTAAGTAAGCAGTTAACGCATGCGCGCCGCTCTCCCACCGTGGCCTAGTAATTAGAGCACTGGCCTTTTATTCAAACTAACTCCAAGTCACTGGCTCCATCCCCAGCCAGAACAAAAACAAGTCTTTTTTATTACATAATTGTTTTAATATTTTTTATTTATTAACATAATTTGCAGTATTGCATAAAAATTTATAAAGTTATCGTGTTACAAATATAAAATAAAACAGAATGAAATACATAAAAAATAAATAAAGTTAAATAAAATTATTATGGCCAGACGAAGTTTTCAATGCAAAAATAATCCAGATTTATTCTGTTTCATTTGTGAGCATTATATGATCAATAAATCAAATAGAAGATTAATATCAACAGCCTTGAAATTTTCGTATTTGAATTATTTTGAATTTGAAATGAGAAGTGAGGGTAAGCCGTGGACGTCTAGTTTTTTTTGTTTAAATTGCTCCAGAAATGGGTTGCAGCAGATGAAGTTTACTTGGCGTTTGGTATTCCAATGCTATGGTCAGATATGTGAACGATTCTGATTGCTATTTTTGTGTAGTACATTTTAGTTGTATAAATTAAAAAAACAGAAGATCTTTGTTCTATACAGACGTGACTTCTGCAGGAAAACCAGTTCCACATGACTATAGTCTACCCAAACCAAAACCTACTTACTAAGGAGAGTTCAAACGAAAGTGATAACAGCTTTGTTCCATCTTCATCAGAAGAAAGCGATTCCAATACAAGAACAAAACCTACAATAAGTCAAGCCAAATTAAATGATTTAATGCGCGACCTTAAACTATACAAATCGGAATATTAAATTAATATTTTCATACCTACTGAACGCATTAATTTAGCTTGTCAAACTGCCACGGACTGTAGCTCTAAACACAATGAGTGCAAGTGCGACAAGTTGAAATTTTTAGTTGGTGATTCTACGTAATGTACATATTTTTCTGGCCAGATCTACAACCAAGCTTAGCTTTTGTGAAAGAAAATCGAAGCGACACCAAAATTGATGATTGATCAGTTTAAATGCTTAAAATCTTTCTTAAACTTAGATAAAGTTAGCGGGTTAAAAATTGGTTAGAAATTTTTGGTCATTTCTTTCGCAAATTGTAGAGGTTAGATTGTGTCAGCCCGGTTCGTATGCTCCCACGGAAGGAGTTTATTTAAAAGTGAACAATGAATAGACGACCCAAAAAATTCAGCTAAGTATAGAAAATTAGAATTTAAGTTGGCTTAAATTCAAAAATAATTTAAAAGAAAACAACAAGCATGTTGGAACTATTTAACCAATCAAACTCTTAATATTTTTCATTTCTTGACAGTAAAAAAACTTTTTTTTACTACACTTTGAAAGCTAACGTTATAAATTTATAAAGTATTAATTACAAAAGAAAACGACTTAGTTCCGATCAGTATAATTTTATATAATAGACTTATGGGAAAATTCCAGAAGTCGAACTTTTTTCCCTTAAATCCGTAACGTTTGTAAAATATGACGGGTACGTACTATATCTATGAATGTTGTAGATTTGATACAAGTGAGGCGTCCAGTTGCAAAACCGGAAAAATTCAAATAAATCAAATTTTGGCATATTCTCATATATCAAAATCCAGACCATGCTTCGTCTTTCTACTATGTTTTTAGATTAAAAAAAAATTTTTTGACAGAAATATTACATATTTTATATTTATTTTTGATGCATAGATTTCAAAGCCGGCCAAGTTAATGAATTTGCTTTCAAAACCGACCATTACATTGATATCAAATCGAGTCAATTCTATTTTTTTTCAAACAAAATTTTTTGATTAGTATTTCAAAACCAGCCAAGTTCATGTTCAATGGATCAAAACCCGCCAATTCCAAAATTGTTTTCTCAAAATCATAGGCAGATGAAACTCGAAAAACCTGATTTTTTTGAGCAAGAAATTATAAGTACAAGCTGTTATGTGGGAAGTATGTTTTAGTTTTCCAATGAACATAAATGAATATAAACGGAAAGGGACTTGGCCGGTTTTGCAAAAGAATATATTTAAATTCACTATAAATACTTAAGTAATTCTGAAGCCAAAATGTTCACTTTGATCAGTATTTTTAGTAGATTTTTTAATTTTAAAATCCGTGTAAGTTCGAAAACGAGTAAAAAAGTAGCGTGTAAAACGGAGGACAAGTTTAGTCAAACCAACTCAAACAATAATCATTTACTTTGCTAAGATGAGCGTGAGTGACCTAATGTGGTTTTGAAAACAGAATTATAAATGTGAAAACTAAACCTAAATGTGTAATTTGTGACCATTTCAAAGGGATTTCATGAAAAGCAGATTTACGTTTAATGGAAAAACATGAGCTCTGAAATGCAAGCTAATTATGTATATAAAAAGCGTCCGAGTAGCAAATGTGTGTGGAATGTGCTGAGTAATATTTTTTTTTTTTGCTTTTGCTTGTGCTGCAGCAGCTTTTGCTGCACATTAAATTCACATTATTGTAATAAGTTCAAAACGGGGATACTACCATAAATGCGTGCAACCAAACGCCCTGTTGGAAATCTCCGAGGCTATTCCTCCAACTTGTTTTAAATGAACCACACAAATATACAAACTGTGCTGTCTAACATAAGGTTGTCGAAGGAGCGTGTAAATTAATCAATACTGCATTTGCTCAAAATTAGTTGAGGACTAGTAAAATTAATTTTGCGGCATTAAGTTCTGGGGCAGTATGAAATGTATACATAGTCAATATGTTTTGCTAAGATCTTTACTACAGGCAACCCTAATATTTACCATCTTATGTCAGCACATTTTTATTGCAGCCCATATTTAAAATATGATATTTTTTAAACTGTATCTATTAGAATATATTGTATTTTAAAATGTGTAATGCTATAAAAAAATGCATATGAAATTGATGACCAACTAAGTACATGCATTGTCATACAAAAGTAAGACCAGCACTATGTAGTGATCTCAAATATTGGAAATTTTCATCGTTCATTGGCTCAAAAGAAGTGCAAAAAGACACTTGAAAATTGTATATCGAAATATATATATATAATGTTTTTTTTGTATTATAGAATATATGTTCAAAATACGTCAAATCAGCCACCATGAAATGTTTTTCTAACCTTTTTACATAAATCAATTGCTGCAAGTGATTGAAATTAGTATACGGAAGATTTTTGATAATTTTTTTTTTGCAGTAATTATTGTCAATCGAAGTTTTCATCAACTTTTTTTCAAAATGCCATAAGTTTTGAACAGCTAGGCTGATCGTGACGAAAGTTGAATTTATGTAATAAAGTTTCAATCCAAAAATTTTGCATTTTTTATTGTTAATTAGCAAATTCTTTAATGATACGCTCCACCCCCAAGAAATCTGAAAAAATGACAGAGATGCATTGAATCCTTCCAAATTAAATCTTGTTGAAAAACGCGTCGGGACTCAATTAGCTTAGAGAGTACAATTATTATAGTGGTGCCGAGCGGACAGAAAACACTTAGGGTTTTTGATATTGTTTTTCAAAACTGTTTTTAATCAGTAAAGCTACCCTGCAGATTTTGTCCTTGGATAATGAATAGTTGTTTCCGAAGTACTTTTTGTGCCCGAGATTGCAAACAATTAGCTCCTTTCGCCAACACTGCAGATAGCTTGTACTAAATTTTTCAGCCACATTATCTCGGGAATCCGCAATGTAAAATTCCTGGCCAGGAAGTTGCGAAAAGTCAGCTATCACACATGTTTCGTTATCCATGGTGCAGCACTTTTCAAAAAAAAATCCTTTGTAATTTTTTAGCGCGCTGTTTGGAATCAATTTTTTGTGTGGCATTCCTGCCTGGAACTTTTTGTACATTAAAGGTTGTAATATCAAAATACAAAAAACTCGGAACAATTTACTTTCTGAGCAACTTTTCTGCCTGAAATTTTGGGATTCTGCTTTAGCATTTCAGAGATTTTTTTTGCATTTGCCTGGTCACAGATCCTTTTTTTTTTTTCTCCATGAACCTGACTTTCGAGTGACGACCAATTCCTTCTTAAGCTTCTTCAATACTCTTGATACAGTTTTCGGTGTAGTTTAGAATTCCCGGCAATTTTTTTATAGCCCCAATGTGGGTGAGCTTGTGAAGTTTCAACAATGAAAGTGTGCACTTTTAAGTCGCTTGCCATTTTGTAAGTATTAAATAAATCTAATACGAAATAAATCCACACGTTACTTTTTGACATCATTTCGGATCTAGTTACGTTTAAATTTATGAATCTCAGGGATTTTTAAAAAAGGTACATATTGCGACAAATGTAGTGAACAAATTTCTTCAAACACACTCCTTATCACGTCAGGCTTTTGAGATTTTCTATCCTAAAAGTGCAAAAAAAAATCTGTTATTTGACATATTTGAGGTTATATAGCTTTTTTTCTCAAAAAACTATACGTAGGACCTTAAAGTACAAGTTTACCCGATGCCGATGAGCTTAGGAATTGTTTTTTTTGCTGAAAATTCAATAGGGATACGTGTACATGTAATAATTGTTTTTTTTTTGTTAAGAAACGTAAAAAATATTTAAAAGTCAGTAACAAGTCGATATTTTCTTATGTCGAAAGATCTGCTCGTTCAAAATCTAAGGTCTGACTTTCAGAATTTTGCGAAGAAATGCCATTGGCATTTTATAAATTACTAAACCTTTTTTTTTGTGTTGAGCAGCGCAACCAGTAGAGATAAAATTGTCCTTTCAATATTTATCCATTCGAAACGTTCTTTTAAATGAGCAATAATTTTTTATTGAATAAATTTAACGTGATCGTATCATAATTATTCGATCCCAAAATGATAACTAAGCTTTCTTTCACGATCTTATCTTCAAGTTCGTAGTATATGACATATGGGTGCCACATAGCGTGATCCTTTGACTAGTAATGTGACTGAACCGCGTCTTGAATCTTAAATGTGAAATTTACTACGATATGCAAAATAATGCGAACGAGAGCCTAAGAACCCTGAAAGATCTCCTTCCTTCAAATTTTTTTTTGTCTCCGTAAGATATTCGGGCTGAGTGATATCATATTCGTTGAACAAGGGAAACTCCGCTCCAATGTTTTACCAGAAACTATCGAACTCCTCTGTTTTGTCAACAAGCACGCATTTTATGAAAAAATACATAATTTAAGCAAGCATTTTTTCGTTTTATTTTCTTATAATATATATACATCAGTGCATGTCCTTTGTTTGTGTTTGATTTGTAGACTCACGAAGTTCCTTTAACGTTGTATGAGGTTTTCGTCAAATAGCAGGAACCCATAGTCGTTTGCGCTAAGTCCGCAATCAGCAGTTTTTTTTATTGCTGCCAGTTTCTTTGAGGCTTTTAATAAATCCATGCCGTTTTATTTTCATATTTTGATGGACTCTACAGATGCAAACGTTGTGATTGCGCTACATCCAATAAAAACACATTTTGACAAAATGAGAAATACTAATCATCACTACAAGGTAATAAAGCAGAAATTGTTGATGTAACTATTCAAGATCGCCAAGGAGTAATCGGTTTTGGACATGTTCTGTTTCTGCACCTTTTTCCGTATGTTTTCCGATGGAAATGCAATCTTTTTGTCCAGGCATTTTTCCAAGTCATACAATTCTAGCATTTTTCTATCACTGAACCGAATCCTGATGTTTGACGAGCCATTTTTCCATGTAACATATCTAGTAACGCGTAGTCGCCGATGTAATTTTCCAACAGACCATTCGATGGGTGCAGATGTGAGCAACAGTATTTTTGAACGCCTATCACGAAGTTTTGATAGAGCGGTTTTTTATTCGTTACTCACAATATCGATAACAGCCAAATCGCTTATAATTGAGGAACTACGCATATCATTTGTTATCAGAGATGTCAGGAATTCACCTACGCGAAAAAAAAAATTAGTTTGTAGTCACGATAAATACAAAAAAAAAACTAATAGCTATATAACAAATTACCATCAGAATCGGAACCTGAGCTCATGATGACCTCCGACTCTAATACAGCATGCTTTTTAGGTTTTGAAAGCACCACGACATCCATTTGAGGGCTCCATTTCTCAGTCACTTCACTTACTCATATACTTACGCGATTACGTTTTTCTTTTAAAAGAGGATTGCAGCAACGTTTTGGTATTCTGGTCGACACTTGAACTAAGATAGACTTTCAGTAACAAACTGTTCTAACGTAATGAACCATAGATTTATAGCTGTTGACAGCTAATTGAAAGTTTGTACTTACAATGCAATTCAAGAAGAAATTTCGTTTAGTAAGCGGCCTAGAACTTGACTCGGCTTGACAACAAAGCAAAGATAAATTTCCAATATGTATAATTATAATGTACATTATGTGTATTAAAAATTGTAGTATATGTATTGAATATTAATACAATAAGTTATTGATTAGAAACAGTTTTGAAAATTAATATCCAAAATTTTAAATGTTTTTCATCCACTTTATATGATAATAATACCGTCCAAGCTAATTAAGCCCAAGATTTTTTCAACGAATGGTTTTCCGACTTTTTCTTAAAACTTTCCGTTCACTAATTTGCACCACTTGCAGCAACAGACAGTATGTAAAAAACTTGGAAAAACATTTTGGTCGATTTCACATATATTGTTACATAGTTTTTGAGGCTTAACTAAAGACAAAACCGTAGAGCATGTTGTTCTTAAATGAGTTTATAGCCTTCTATGCCGCTGCTTCAGGCCTAAGTTCGCATTTTTGACAAAAGGTGTTCAAATTTCATTCAGTCACCTCAACGAACCTTTCTGAAGCGTTCTTCCACGATTAATGTGATTTAGCCTATTAGAAACGTTTCTTCTCATTAGCCGGCCAAAACAACGGTTTCGTACTGCTACGTATTCAAAAATTTCAATTTCTCTCTAACCCCAATTTACTGTATTACCCAAAATATTTCTGCACATATTGATTTCAGAGCGGATATCTGGTGCTTTTCTTCTGCTCCGCTTGCTGATGAGTGTGTCGCCTCTACTAGATATAATAGGCATAGTCTTAAAACTTTTAGTCTTTAAACTCTTCGTGTGTCGATAATGCTTGATCGTACCGTAAACTCCAGCCTGCGATAACTTTAATTGTGATGTTTTGATAATAAAAGTTTTATAACTGTGATTTTTTAAAAGTTTTCATGGAGTTTCTTAGCCTACAAAAGTTATAAGAACTATTAGAGTTCGAAATGTTTTTTTTTACTGTTGAAAACTATTCGAAGATCATGCTTTTTGACTATTTGAAGAGCTTCCATAATGCTTTCTTCACTAAAATGTAACCTCGTTATTTCGTCGTCGTGGCTGCCTTGATTGTAAGAACCAATCTCCACGTCAAAGTCAATCAGATCAGCCACGACGATAACTGCAGCATCAACTTGGCAAAAAATGTCTCGAAGAGGAACCCCAAATTCAGAATAGAATCGACGCACGATGAATAAATGTGCGAATCAAAGTATCCCGTGTTGAAACCCACATGGAGAAGCCCACGCGTGTGGAGTTCCAAACATACGCAACAGATCTTCTGTCGCCCCTGACTTTGAAATTACCTAAGGAGTAACATGTAACTAACAAATAAGTTATGGGTCATTCCATCTATAATGGGCCTATCATTACCCTCATGTTTTTTAAATAGGCTGAAACTTTTTTCAGTGATTGGTCTATCATGTAAAAGAAGATTTTTTTAACCAGTATTATTGCTTAAAAAAAAAGTTTCAAATTGTGTTAAAAAAAACTCGTAAGTAAAACAAAAAAATTCATTGATGAATATAATCAAACCAACACAATCCAAATTAGCTTTTATATTATTTTTAGGTATTTGTGTACTAGTAGATGACAAAAAAACTGCAAATCTGAATAAATTAAGGCCTAAACGGTTTCTATGTGGTAAAATATAAAAAAATTGACCTTCCAAAAAAACATCACTTTCCCAAATACTCCATCATCGATTTCAGGTTTTTTAGGCTCAAAATTTTCAGAACATATAGGAGTACCATCCCTGAACAATTTATCCATGTTTTTTCACCCTGTTTGATTTCACAAGCATTTAAAGTTTAAATTTATGATTTGCAATGTAAATTGAAACATTGAGAATGAAAGCGAGAGAATAAAATTTGAATTGATTTCAGCCTTTTTAGGCTGAAATCACTGAAAAAAGTTTCAGCCTATTTAAAAAACATGAGGGTAATTAAAGGTCCATTATAGATGGAATGACCCTTATACAAAATATACTTATATCAATGCCAATTTTTTCGCTTCCTATATGATCTTCCTTAGTAGTTAGTTAATGGTTGAGTAGTTTCTAGCTAGTACCAGCTTACTTTACTTAAGCTTCTAACGATAATACTGTTGTGTTTTAGGACTTGATTTAAAGTTAAAAAAAAAAAATTTAAAAAATTTTTAAATGTAAAATTGGCTCTCATAAATTTAAATTTGACATCGAAATTTTGAAGTCATTTATTTGATAGCTTTTTCGCAAAAATCGTTGATCAAACGCACAACTCAACTTTTTCGAAAAAATTAATATGATTTTTGAGTTATGAAGTTCAAAACAGCAATGATGCAACGATGATACAAAAAATATCTAAGTAGAGTTAGCAAAGGGATGCTGTTGAAGTTGATGTGCACTGCATTAGTTTTGAAGAAATGACTCCCAAGGTCCGACAGGGCATATTCCAAAACAAACACTTACATGGATACAAACACCCAAGCGAGACTAATTTAGTTATCGCGCCAGGTGCACGATGAGCGCACAATTGCACACATCCTTATACAGTAAAGCGGCAGCTATTACGCATCGCAGGATGAGACTAATGCAACACTGCTGCCACTGCTACTGCTGCTGCAGTGGGCGGCAATGTTGCTGTCGTTGTTGCAGATTTTGAGTTACAAGCCAATTAGCGAGCTCGCTTGCACTTTGTGCAATGATGTCCTTATCATAGACAGGCTGTAACACGAGCATGTTACTAGAGGTGTGAAAATCTATCAGCAAAATTTATCAAATTGTGAAATGTCTAGCACCAATTTTTTTTTGTAAGGGGTATTTGTAAGCGAGTTACCGAGAACTATGAGCAAAATATAAATTTTTTATATTATACCAATTACGACTTAGCATTTTAAAATCGTCCGAAATTTGTTTACAACTTATATACATAAAATTACGTGACACATAAGGTCATGGAAACATATTTGGTACATGAAAAATTTGTTCTTATGCTCCATTTTCGTATATATGGGTCATTCCATCTATAATGGGCCTATCATTACCCTCATGTTTTTTAAATAGGCTGAAACTTTTTTCAGTGATCGGTCTATCATGTAGAAGATATAAAAAAAATCGATAAAATTTTTTTGACCAGTAATATTGCTTAAAAAAAAAGTTTCAAATTGTCTTTAAAAAATCTCGTAAATAAAACAAAAAAATTCATTGATGAATATAATCAAACCAACACAATCCAAATTAGCTTTTATATTATTTATAGGTATTTGTGTACTAGTAGATGACAAAAAAACTGCAAATCTGAATAAATGAAGGCCTGAACGGTTTCTATGTGGTAAAAGATAAAAAAATTGACCTTCCAAGAAAACATCACTTTCCCAAATACTCCATCATCGATTTCAGTTTTTTAGGCTCAAAATTTTCAGAACATATAGGAGTACCATCCCTGAACAATTTATCCATGTTTTTTCACCCTGTTTGATTTCACAAGCATTTAAAGTTTAAATTTTTGATTTGCAATGTAAATTGAAACATTGAGAATGAAAGCGAGAGAATAAAATTTGAATTGATTTCAGCCTTTTTAAGGTCAAAATTTTCATAACATTCAGGAATACCATCTCTGAAAATTTCATTCATTTTTGTTCACCTTATTTCATTTTACAGGCGTCTTAATTTAAGATTTAGGATTTGCAATGTAAATTGAAACATTGAGAATGAGAGCGAGAAAATTTGAATATTCCGTTTTATTTCTTTCATAAATATTTCACTCACTTTGAACGCCTGTAAAATGAAATAAGGTGAACAAAAATGAATGAAATTTTCAGAGATGGTACTCCTGAACGTTATGAAAATTTTGACCTTAAAAAGGCTAAAATCAATTCAAATTTTATTCTCTCGCTTTCATTCTCAATGTTTCAATTTACATTGCCAATCATAAATCTTAACTTTAAATGCTTGTAAAATCAAATAGGGTAAAAAAACATGAATAAAATTTTCAGGGATGGTACTCCTATATGTTCTGAAAATTTTGAGCCTAAAAAACTGAAATCGATGATGGCGTATTTGGGAAAGTGATGTTTTCTTGGAAGGTCAATTTTTTTATCTTTTACCACATAGAAACCGTTCAGGCCTTAATTTATTCAGATTTGGAGTTTTCGTCATATTCTGGTACACAACTACCTATAAATAATATAAAAGCTAATTTGGATTGTGTTGGTTTGATTATATTCATCAATGAATTTTTTTGTTTTACTTACGAGTTTTTTTTAACACAATTTGAAACTTTTTTTTTAAGCAATATTACTGGTCAAAAAAATTTTATCGATTTTTTTTATATCTTCTACATGATAGACCAATCACTGAAAAAAGTTTCAGCCTATTTAAAAAACATGAGGGTAATGATAGGCCCATTATAGATGGAATGACCCATATGTATTTTTAACCAACAAAAAGTGTTTGGCTTGCACCAAAGATCGTCTATGTTTCTATAATTTTTCTTAACGATTTCACCCTTACCTTCGTTCTACAGATTCTCTATTCGAGTCGGGGCTCTGGGCTGGGCAATCCAAAACGTCGATCTTCTCCTTCCATAGGGTTTTCAAATTTGTCCAAATACTGAAAATTTTCCATTTTGTAATTAAGTTTTATAAGCGGACCTACAATATGCCAAGAAAATGCACTACAGATCATAATGTTTTGCCACTCGAGTCTTTCCATCTTCTGGGTGAACCGATGATTGTGTTTTTGGCATTTAAGACGATTGAAAAAAACTTTACCGCCCAATCTAAACTAATTCTATTGATGTTTGTTTTGTCACTCCACATCACGATTTTCCAAAAATTGGTACTTTTTCTTTATTTAAGGATTTTGCTGAAATAGTCCCATGTTCGGAAACGATTAAAATCATTTACTCTTTTTCGAGTATATCCTCCACTTGCTTTTTTTTTCTTATAAAAAATACAATTTCACTATATTCATCATAACACAATATTATTTAAAACGGTCAATGTCACTACTTGAAGATTGATTGAAGAATTAAATGAGAAAAAAAAATAAAATTCGGTTTTCGGTTAAAAATTTTTAAAGTACATATTTTACAAACAAGTAATTGCAATATTTTGTTTTAATAAATAATCACTCTTAGCAAAGAACTAAATATAAAGAACGATATTCCCAGCTTTGCACGTATTGGAACGTGTCCTTAGTTTCCGAAGAGTAGAACCAACGGTCTAACGAATACTGTTTTATTTTCCGACTATTATTTAAAACAGTTTTTGAGAAAATTCATATTTATAGCTACCTGGTAACTAGCAAAACTATTAGCCTGGTTTCTTACAGAGATCGAAAAAAAAATCAATCGTAAGGTTCGATTTCGTTCCAGAGTTCGCAAACTATGGATAGTCACGACCATCGATAGTGAACGATTGATAATATCGATAGCATGGTTGAACAGGTTTACTGTAGCGAAAATACTCCAATCTTTTTTAATTTTTTTAGAAGAGGAAGCGGTATAAGAATAAAAAAAAATTGCAAAATAAAGTGTCGGTCGGATCTAGAGTCATCATAAGTGACGGATATAGCTTATATAAAGTGAAGTACAAGTTTGGAACTCAGATTTCCAAAACTAGGGCACCGTATGAAAGGTAATTTAATAGGACATGCAATTTATAAAAACCGTTAATTTTTTCCAAAAAATGTATAACTAACGTATATTTTTTTTAGCTTCACAAGAAATCTTAATTTTTTTGCTTTAAAATGATGTATCATTTATACCAACTTTTTTTATATTAACCCATTTTTTACCAGAATGTGAAAAAATTAATTCATAAAATGTTTTTTAAACCTATGTATTTATGAACATCTACAACTATAGCGACGTAAAAAACAACAGCAATTGCAAGAACAACAACAGCCGAGCCGCGGTTGAAGGCCACCCACTTACTGTAAAATTAAATCAAACGCGTTTTAATAAATGACAGTTATACGGAAAGAGTGGTGTTATTCAATATTATCGAAAGTACGAAAACAATTCGAAGATAAAATTCATTTAAGTACCGTCGTTTGTCTGTCATAAGCCTTCGATAGTCGCGATAGTGCGAGACTATCGATTGTATCGATAGTGCCTTCGATAGTTTGCGAACTCTATTTCGTTCTGTTCTATGAACGCTAACTTTTTCCCTCTGCATTCCGTATTTCACTCATTGATTCAAACACTAACACACACCATAGCAAACGACATGAGAGAGCGCAAGAGGAGACGTTCTGCTCTACGTAAAAAAAATTCATTCGCTTTGTTGTGGTTTTGACTCGCGATTACTATCGGAACCCGTGCCAAATGTAGCGATCGCTTATGTAATTAGATTCGTATGAGGGAAAACAATTTTTTTTTCCAACGAAAGATAGCTCAAAAATAAATTTGGACATCACAAACGGAGGCTCGGGACCCTAAAATAAGAACAGTTTTTGACCCGAAATTAGGTCCGTGGTATCCGTTTTTGACTCATTTTCGGCAAAATTGTTTTGAACATCACTATGGGAGGCTAGGGACCCAGGACAGAACTTGGGTAACGATTAGGCTCAACAAATTAAATTGTCGAAAAAATTAATATCTTCAGAAAATATGGTATTTTGATTCATTCATTCAATTGCTCCTAACATTGCCATTTAATTTTCGATTTTCTTCTGATATTTTTTTAGTTTTGCGTAAAAGTATCAGTTCTACGTGCAAGAAGTAAAATTATTAGTTTTGATTTTATTTCTATTTTTTCGTGGCCACAGAATCAAATGCAAAATTTAATTTTTTATATCTATTATATCTTTCGAATCCCTTATTCGACGAAAGATCCAATTGTAATGTATATATACATGTTTGTTTGCCATTTTAATATCTTTCATTTGGAATGATAAAACTGGACAAGCTATGATTTTTAAAATGGAAGGAGATCGAAAAAATTAAGAACCACTCAAAATATTTTAATTTTGATTTGCGAACTTAGCAGGTAAAAGTTCATATGAAAAGTAGCCTCTTATCAATGGAACATGTTGAGTGTAAACTAGTGTAATTGAAGTGTAATTCTAACATGGATTCGTTCTGTATTGAACGCAACAGTGTCGACTAATTGTCATTGATACAATATTTTTCAGATGGCTCCGCAGAAAACTTCGGGGGCTTCCAGGAACCACCAATTATCCGCGGACGACTGGATAAGAGCCACTGGTCTGTACAGTTATTATTATTATTTTCAAAAGGATCATGCCAATAAAAAGTTGTATTAGTTTGTAGTATTAAAATTTGATAGCAAAATGTGGGTTCATAGTTGCCAAAATCTAATCCAAATTGTCAACAAACAAATTGCGTTGAATAATTTTATTATAGTAAATTTGGTATTGAAATATAATACTGGAGCAATGTGGAAGCTTTTTCAATGTTTTCATCAACCCACAAGCAAAACGTGAAAAGGTGTTAGCAATAAAGTCTTTGTGAAGAAATTGAGAAGAAGCGACCATAAACTCTTGAAGAAGACCATCATTGGCAAAAATAAAAAAGTCCATGGATCGACGAAAATGTGCAAAAACTAAAAACTCGAAGCAAGAAAAAATGTAACTTAAATCAAAATGTCAACATTTAGTCATACAAGAAACTCTCAACAAAAAGAGATAAAATTTTGCCGAATTGGCATTTCACCTCCCTTATATATATGTAAGTAAGAATCTGAAGGTCCTAAGCTGACATATACTACAGTGTCCAAAACATAAAAGGAATTACTTATTTATTTGCATTCGCGGGTATTATGAAAGTATACAATTATTTTTTTGCAGATTGGTAGTAATGTACTTAATATCTATGCAGAGTTTCAAGTCAATACTCATATATACCATTTCTACCGAGCTACTTTTGTTTTTGTAAACACATGAAACATACAAATCTAATGATTAGAGGGACATTGTTTGAGCACAAACTTAAAATAAAAACATTAAATATTCAGCTGATCACCGTACAGAAATCCAAATATATCTGTGTAAAGAGATCATGGAACAGTATCCTTCTTGAAGCGAGAGTCAAGAGAAGCGCCGATACCTGCTCGATCACCAACTCCTAGTGGGTTCTCTTTGATTAAGTAAAAAAGTTCACCCTGCTTAAACCCAAGGAAACCTGTATTCGGTATAACTTCATCGACGTAGTAAAAAGACTCAGCGACACTAACCCCTGGAGCTCAATTGAATCTAAATGGCAAAACATCAAGCCATCATTGCTATTAGTGAGTGACACCATACTTCGCCTTACCCGATGGAACAGAAAACCGTGAATGAACGACGCTTCCTGGGAGCCATCGTAAAAAGGGCGAGCTGCAAAACGCGCAAGAGACTAAGTGCAATCAAGAGATTTCGAGTATCTCCTTGATATCAAAGGCCGTCAAATCTCTTAAGAAATAAAAAGTAGTAGTGGCGAAGATTATATAGTTGCTGAAATTTTGAAAGCTTCCCCGGAGCTCACCGCTGAGCTAGAAGTACTATTACCTGAGGACTTTCTCATAGAAACTTTAGTAAAAATCCCCAAAAAGAGAACTTATCACTAGCTATGAGGGGCACATTTATTCCGTCCAAGACCTTGAAAAAAATCCTCCTCACCAGAGTCAATGAAAAAATTTAACCACTTATCCGAATACAACAGGCAAGTTCATGCCCGATCAAATTACTTAATGCCCTTCGCATTATAGTGGAACAGATAAATGAGTGGCAGGCTTCGTTACATCTAGCGAAAATACATCTGGAATGCATTCAACTGAAGAGGTGCAGCCAATGTTGAGAGAAAACATTTTTTTGTGGGTTAAGTTTGCAGGCCAAATTGAGCAAATCGTGGCTAATAGAAAATTGTATTAACTTTGTCTTTATTATTATTTAATTTTTAAGAAAATCAAACCACAATTAAGACTTAAGTATAAAAAAATTGTAAGCACCTTATAAATAAGAACAACGCTGTCTGTTTTGCTTCACGGTAACTTTATTTCTAACTCTTCATTTCACAAAATGAAGCTTGTCGACCAAGATTTATTCTATTACATATGGGTCATTCCATCTATAATGGGCCTATCATTACCCTCATGTTTTTTAAATAGGCTGAAACTTTTTTCAGTGATTGGTCTATCATGTAAATAGAAGATATAAAAAAAATCGATAAAATTTTTTTGACCAGCATTATTGCTTAAAAAAAAGGTTAAAATTGTGTTAAAAAAAACTCGTAAGTAAAACAAAAAAATTCATTGATGAATATAAACAGACCAACAGAATCCAAATTAGCTTTTATATTATTTTTAGGTAGTTGTGTACTAGTAGATGACAAAAAAACTGCAAATCTGAATAAATGAAGGCCTGAACGGTTTCTATGTGGTAAAAGATAAAAAAATTGACCTTCCAAGAAAACATCACTTTCCCAAATACTCCATCATCGATTTCAGTTTTCTAGGCTCAAAATTTTCAGAACATATAGGAGCACCATCCCTGAAAAATTTATCCATGTTTTTTCACCCTGTTTGATTTCACAAGCATTTAAAGTTTAAATTTATGATTTGCAACGTAAATTGAAACATTGAGAAGTAGAGCGAGAAAATTTGAATATTCCGTTATATTTCTTTAATAAATATTCCACTGTATACACTCACTTTAGATGCTTGTAAAATGAAATAAGGTGAACAAAACTGAATGAAATTTTCAGAGATGGTACTCCTGAATGTTCTGAAAATTTTGACCTTAAAAAAGCTGAAATCAATTCAAATTTTCTTCTCTCGCTTTCATTCTCAATGTTTCAGTTGACATTGCAAATCATAAATCTTAACTTTAAATGCTTGTAAAATCAAATAGGGTGAAAAAACATTAATAAAATTTTTAGGGATGATACTCCAGTAGATTCTAAAAATTTTGATCCTATAAAGGCTTAAATCGGTGATGGAGTAATTGGGAAATTGATGTTTTTTCAAAAAGTAAATTTTTTTATCTTTTACCACATAGAAACCGTTCAGGCCTTAATTTATTCAGATTTGCAGTTTTTTTGTCATCTAGTAGTACACAACTAAATAAAAATAATATAAAATACATGACAGACCAATCACTGAAATATGTTTCAGCCAATTTAAAAAACACGAGGGTAATGATAGGCCCATTATAGATGGATTGACCCATATAGAGCAATGCCAGTGGAGTTGTGTGATTGACCATAAGATTTAAACGATTAAAATATAATTTATTGCTTATATTGTCAAAGAGAACACATCATATCAAAAAAATTTAAATAACTTCCCAAAACTCATCAAAATGATTTTTGAGGTTTTCGGTTAGTAAGGGTTAATATGAAAAATTTTTGTTTGAGTATTAAATCATTTTGAAGGAGATGAATTGGGCGTTAAAAATATGTTAGTAAAACTGTAAGTCAATAACGGATTTTTTTTGGAAACTAACGGTTTTTTTGAAAAAAATCGGTCCAAATTTCAAAGAAGTCGTAATATCTCGAAAACTACGAGCTGAATTTCAAAAATTATTGAAATAAATTTGTAGCTTATTAAATTAACTTTCATAAGACACACATATTTTGGAAATCATATTTTTTTTTAGAATTTTAAATTACACAAGAAAAATTTTGTTTCATAATCATTTTCGTTTGTGAGCTAAACTAAACTTAAGCCAAAAATTGAAATCAGTTTTTAAAAATATACCATCTTCAATTAGTTTCTTATGTTTTTTTTTATTTTGGTGATTGCTAATTTATGTTATTCCATAGAAATCTAGTAAAATACAGAGTGCGATTCCGATAACTTTTTCAATTAAAATATAAAAATATACGGCGCTGACTGGTTTTTTGAAACCCTTACCTATCTTTTCAAGGAGGGAACTTTGAATAGGGTAGAAAGATATTTTTTCGATCGAAAGTTTTTATTTTTCAGTAACTTATCATTTAAACTCAATCTGTTTTTAGCTGTACATATTATGTATTAATTTGGAACAGAATGAAGCTGTGCTTTTGAGTTGCCATCATCAAAAACAACTGCGACAAATTATAATTCGAGTGCTTCCCAGTTCATTAAAAAATACTGAACTATTTCATAAAATGACAGCCCTCTTGTTGCAACAACTTTTTAAGCTCGTTTCGTCTGTTTGAACTATTTTCCAAAGGCCACGGTGTGCCGTACCGCACTTGAATTATTTTATATATCGAAACAGCAACCAAGTATATTTTAGGTCGCAGCTTCACCTTTAGTTTGAGTCGGGATCTATCAATATATCTTGGACATTGCAACTCCACATTGAGCATAAAATTGAACTCATCCCGCGGCAGGCTAGGAACAAAGTCCTAGGTGCTCCTGATATCCTGCGATTGATAGCCTTACCTTCACCACTGGCCAGGCTTAGTATTAAGTTCAAAGTACACACCGTACAAGGCTCAAAAGGAGTCAAGTCCAGTACAGTTTTCTATCTACTTCCTGTTTGAGCTTATGTTAACGACCTTGGGAACTGATAAGCTCCTTGATTTTTGAGCAGTTTGATCGGAGCAGAAATGATCAGTAGAATCCTTTAACAAATTCATTATTTTTGTTTTTCCAAATTTTGTTTCAGCTGGTCTTTTGGCAAAATAGTAGTGTACTGCGCTTTCAACCCCGAGGTCCCATAGTTTGATTGCAGGTTAGGGCATGTTAAAATACACGTTCCATGTATCTTAATTTTCCTTTCTTTCCAATTATTTCCTTCTCCTCTCCCTAGTTTTCTGAAGGTTTTTTCGAGCTCTTACCAAATTAGCACCACATAGAACTTTTCAGATATGGTAAAAAAAATTCACTATATTGTCAAGGTCACTTCATTCTTATGGTGGCGCCAAAATAATTAAAATTACTTTAATACAAACAACAAAAAAAAAACATTACTCTATAGTTAATCTCATTTTCAATCTTCCGTCTCCACTTTCGAAGCTGACACACCACGTGACAAAGATTTATCAGCTTTTAAAATAAAAATAAAATTACTGAGTCTGAGCAAAACTTTCTAATAAAACCCGGAAGATGGACCCATCAGAGAAATCGGCAAGTTATGTTCACTAAGGAGTCCCATGCAGGTTAACAACGCTGTACTTCTATTACTTTGTAATTTCATCTCAGATGACTTTTAAAATAAAGGTTGAAGGTTCCGTCCATACAGCACAATTATACATTTTGTTTCGTTTTCTGTGTTATCCGTTGGTCGAAACAAAATTTAAATTTTGCTTCATATCTTTGCAAACGGCGAAATTAAGTGAAAAGAGAGGCCAAATGATCACTGCCCTGGGCCAAGTGTAGTCAGCACCAGACCAAAACAGCAACGCTGGGGTCAGCACCCGAGTTCAAGTCTGAAAATCAACATTAATAAAAAAAGTATGTCTATCCGCCCAACCAGTGCCCAGCATCAGCTTCATGATAAGCGAATTCAGCATAAAAGAAGTGGAAAACTTTTCTGATATCCAACTTCGGCTTCGGTATCCACATTAATTCTAAATAAAAGTTAGGGTAAGTGAGCCAGTGGTTAAGGGCTTACATTTTTATTTTCATTACTGTAAGAAGTCATTTTGTAATGAAATTAGGCCCAAACATTAGATGATATTTCATATAATTTTTTGGGAATTCGTATTGCATGGAAATAATTTCATTGCTTTACCTTGGGTCATATTTCGTGGACCGGAAATCGGGACTAAGAAGCTGAAAGTTTGCTCGTTTAGTATTTTTTTTTTAAATAATTTTGGGCACAGAATGTTGAAATGCAGAACTGTTCTCAAAAAAAGATAATTTTCGGAATCTCAAACTCTACCTTGGTCAAAGCCAATTGATTTCACCCATACACGTTGATTTAACACCGACAAAAATGATAGTGATAACTGATTCGAAATCCTTTGTTATTTTTTTCAATGATTCTGTCAATGTGGTAATGCAGGGTCACATTGAGCCATGAAACAATCATCCATATTCCCAACCTTCACCGCAAAGATCACGAGTACATTTTCTATAAGTTTGGCTTACTAGGACCGATTTTGAAAATCTGAGGTATTATATTACCAGAATATATCCCAAATAAAGCTAGTAGAAGCGCTAACTGGAATTTTCTTATCTGAAATTATGAAGTAAACAACTTCGGTGAATCGTACTGTGTACAACTTCCGGTTAATGCCACCCCCTCACTAAGTAATTTGTATGAGGCGTTTAAAACGAAAGTATCAACTTTGTTAACTGTCAATTAACGATATTTTATCACTAAGTGCAGCATGAGGACATTTAGCTCTTGGAACAACTGCGAATACTGGAACAACTTGGAATATCAACGTTGACACGGTCCACAGCAGAAGAAGAGAAGAAGGCATAAGAAAGGGGAAAAAATCTCAGCTTGCAAAATGTAGAGAGGATACAAAGATGTAGGTAGTAGTTACCTTTTTGATGCCAATTTTGTATAAAATTCTTTATTTTTTATTCTTCTTTTGGTCCGCTTTCTCAGCAATTTTTTCTGCTTCTCCTTTGCTTTGTTCCTTTGCAAAAGAAGTAATGTCTGCGCAAAGCTGAAAGGATTTCGTAAATAAATAAATATTTATTTACATGCCCGTTCTCTGTGCTTATTCAAAGAGCATATGAAACAGTTATTTGAAAATCCTGTTTAACTGTAAATTTGCATTTGAAATTTTCAATTTTACAGCAACGAAGGCAGCAGCGCCGAAACAGGAAGGAAGAAAAAAAAGAAACGCCGCAGGATAAGAGAGAAGTGAATTTGACAGCATTTTTGCTGAAATTGATTTCAGCTCTGTGTGCGTTCACATGTGCGTGTGCGCTCAACCGGATATCCTGTTTATGTAAAATGCATGCAAAATTCAAAAGAACAGTTACCCCAACTACAAATGAAAGCAAGACTTTTAAATAAGCAACCGCAACAACTCACAAAATGTTTCTCCTGCCTTAAAAAATACCGTAATGTGGCTTTAAGTTGTAAATTTAATTTTGCCAAAAATTCAAAATTCCATGTCAATATTTAATGTTGATCCTGCAAAGAGCTCGTCGTATTGCATTTTGGCCAAATGCTTCTAACTAAGTTATTGAAGTCCTTGCGGTGAGGTGCCACAATAAATGTTGCTCCACAACATTGAACAATATTCAAGCTAAAATTTCGGTCAACACATGCATGGCCGAGTGTGTACACATGAACACGCACACATTCACACATACAAGTTCATACAGACAACAAATGATGAGCATTATTGAGTGACCAGTTGCTGAAAAAATAACAATTCGTATGGATACAATAATGTAAAATTTTTATTTGAATCATCATTTGCACCATTCAAAATAAATAGAAAAGTATTCAGTTTAAATGACATAGGTACACGAAAAAAAAAATGTCGTGACCCAGAGGGTCCGTTCTATCAAGTGGTCATAGCTCCCAAAAAAAGGGGGTTATGACCGAAAAAAACGGACAAAAATCATTTTAGAGACTATGACCATTGGGGCTATGACCGGGTACCGCAAAACTAATGGGATGCCAACTATAAAGACAATGCACCATGCTGGCTTAAAGAAAATCAGCTGTCAGAGAAGTCATTTAAAGAGAGACAGTTCCCAAAGATAACCGTTCGGCCAAAAACGAATTACCAAGTGTCACTACACTTTGCACCGATGTGATGCAAGAGTGATGGGCTAGACCAGAGAGTTAGTCTGGACCAATGTAACTAGTTCGCGATGTTAAGTCTATAGAATATGGTTAAGCAGATAGCAAAATGGTTTTGGAGCCTCTGCTCAAATTTGCGGATTGTCCTTTATTTCAAGGTCAAATAGGGTGAAATTTACTGTCCACCGTAGATAATTTTCAAACTAGATGATTATTACGCTCATTTTAATTTTGAAGAGCGCGGGGCATATCGCAATGAGTCAGCAATTATTAGGTTTGGCTCGCTGAACGTCAAAAAATACTTGCACTGATTTAGATTAAGCGCTTACAAGTCATCAGTTCTCTTATAGTCCATTTTTCATCCGCATTTCATCCCTCTTTATTTTTTTTTTTAATTGATAGCTTGGATACAACTAACCATCGAAATAAGTGCCAATCGCCAGAGTAGTGTTGAGGTTGATTGTGAGTGGCCGAAAAAAAAATGTAGCCCAATAACTCGGAAAGTAAGCCACAAGTATAAAAATATATTTAAGCCAATGTTGTAGAGATGATAAAGCACATCGATTTCATGCCTACCTTTCATAGTCTTAAAATTACTGATAATGGTTGCCATTTTCGAAAAATACGATTTTTTATTGAATCTTTGAAAGTAAAATTAATAGTTCAGTTCTAAAAACTTAACTTTTCGTCCAAAAATTGAAAATTTTAAAACGGAGAAAGGTGAGTCAAATCTTATTGCATGGAGACTTTTTGGGCAATAAATCGGTTAGCTGTATTTCCTCTACAGCACTGATCAGAATATATTTTTCTACTTGTGGCTTCCTTTTGGAGATATTGAGCGAATTTTTTTTCCTCTGCTTCTTACAACAATCCCCACCAGGAATAATTGAAAATTGGAATCAAATGGAATGAAATGATAATGTCATTAACAACACTACCTCCCGAGCTATTAAGTGAGTGACGAAAAAAGTCACTTAGCTTTTATGCGTTTAAAAGTTTAGTTATTTCATAATTTTATCTGGTAACCTTAAACTAAAACAACTCTCAATGTGAACTAACGACACTCGTGTTTAAGATTGTGGTCGATTTTAAATTTGCTAAAACATCGCAACCAAACGCCCACACATTTAAATGTAGCTATTTTCCTTTTTATGCCTCTTATGTGTTGGCATGAACTTTGCATAAGCAACCTCATTCATATCCTTTTGGTACAACGAAAATTATTGTGTCGAGGCTAAAGTGAATATAAGATAACAAGCAACAAACAAACTGCCCGGTTGTCGTTTTGAACATCCTTTTCATTTTGGATTGCTCAGCAATCGCTTGGCCATTCGCTATCATTGACCGATCTTGGCCATTTTCATCCATCCAGCAGACATCGACTTTCAGCAAATCTTCCGCTTTGCATTAGGGGTAACCACTCTTACACAACAGACGTACTGTATATGCATGGATATGTGCGCCGTTTCTTTGTACTTCTGCTCCTTGATGCTGTGACCACTGTCCAGTGTACGAGCTCTATAGCTTATGGCAAGCAGTTCACTTATCAGTTGATTTCGTATGCTTTGCATAGAAAACTTTTGGTAATAACTAAATTTAGGTCTACAAAACATGACTGTAGCTGTTGTTGGTGTTTTTTGTTCTTATCTTTTTATGTGGCAAAATAAACAATTTTTTGAAATAAAATGCATGCAAATTGTGTGCAGACTCTTTTAAGTTTTAAACTTGAACGATTCAATTTAATTTACAGTGTGCTCAACAGAATGCTGTTAATATCTGCTTAGGGTGGACGTTAAAAGAGATAATATTTTGAAAAGAACATCGCACTTTAGTACAAAAAAATGACTTGTTGCAAAATCAAGGCAATGACAATTTATGTCATCCTTAAAAAAAATCGATTCAATTAAGATAAATGGAAAGTTTTAGAAAAAACATACAAATTTTAAAAAAAAAAAATCAAATTTTTCTCAACCTTTGAAATATTTCTAAGCTCTGAAAGCTAATAAGCTGACAAAGTGTAATCTACATGAGAAAATGAAATGAAACTTTTTATGGAAAATTTTATATTCCTTTCAATAGCCATGGTCACGTTTGTGTAAAAATTTTTCTCTCACAGAGATAGACGAAACTATCTACTTAAGCATTCTTTTCCATCCAATGTGGAAAATTAAAAAGTTCAACGAGCCATTGTTAAATATTGATATTACGAACATCAAACATATTTTCAGCTTATTTATAATAAACACTTCATTAAGGACTATATTTCCTTTTAAAAATGAGCTTTTAAGTGCATATCTATAAAAACTATAGCCGTTTTAAGAATTGTTTTCATTTCTTTTTGAAAGATTGTTTTCATTTCACCTTAAAATGGCTATAACTTTGCAAGGAACCATCATAGAATACCTTTCACAAACTTATTTTCAAAAAGAGAGATGTAACGGTATGATGTGTTTATTAAAAATAAGCTGAAAATATGTTTAAATCCTATGCATAACGTCAAATATAGACAAAATCTATTTCTTTTCCATTTTTTTCTCCATATTCCACTTTACGGCTTTTGGATAGTTGTCCTTGACATATAACTTCTAAGCTTCGCACATGAACATATTTTTGGTATTCGGAACATTCTTATTATTTGCAGAACAATTACAGCTAGTCTTGGCCAACTGACAACTCTCGTACTGTTATAAGGTTCCCAAGAAAACATTTAGGAACTTTATCGAGTAAGAAATATTCCTAAGCAATATCCACCCTAAAGTCTACTGCTGTATCCCATTTGCTTGTTAAATTATCTTATTTAATCCCTTAGGATTTCATTATGCTTTCGTGTACTCCTCCGTCTCCTTTTTACTTTGTACATGTACTTGTATTTGTTGCAGCTTTAGCAAGGAGTTTAATCCATTGAATGTTCTTTAATTAACTTCTCTGCCAGTCAGAGTCTTCTAATACGAGAACGAGTTCAGTTTAGTTAAATCCATTTTATGGCAAATTATGCTTTTGAAAAATCCAATGTTTTAATTAATAAGAAAATTTGTAGCATGAAACTCAAAATGTCTGCTATAAATGGGGCTTACTTTGTAAGGTATCTCCTTTTAATTTGGATATAAAAAAAGTTTATTGCGAAAAAGTACTGCTAAATTTATTCTTTTCTGCAATAAGGTGAAATTTTTAAGTTAAAGAGTTTGTGGTTTATGCGACAAATTGGAAAAATATGAAATTAATTTGTATTAAGACAACGCGGACTACTAAGGCATCCAAAACAAAGCATAAAACATGACATCTTTTATATCAGATAAATAGTTAATTTATTTTTTTCGTTTTTGTGTCAGCGAATGTTCTCAAAGAGTTGTAAATTTTTGAATTTAAAGCGCACTCGAAGATATTTAGAAAATGAGGTTTATTTTAACAGATCTACTTACCGGCAAGAAAATGTCGTTGGAAGTAAATTAGGTCCCCATTGGTAACTGGAATTTGATAATGGTGTACCCCAAATTTTTCTGAATAGAAATGGGTAATAACACATTTAAAAAATCATTAAATACTTTAGGGGTTGCAGAGTTATTTGCTGAATTTAGGCATACCTATTACCAATCGTGGTATGTCGAATCAGACAGCTGGTAGGCAAATATAATGTAGGCATTCCTTTAAATTGCCTAATTAGGGAGCTGGTATACATTCCTCATTAGGCTAACATTATTGTTTCGCAGTTAGGGCCGAAAGTCTCCTTATGCATTCCTAAGAACAATTCTAGTCAGGCTTGCATGCATGAGACTAAACATTCGTCTGGCGGAGTGCCGCTCGCAACCTTTAATGTAAATTTTAGTATATATGATTAATAGCTAACATTGAAAGTTACTAGTCACACTCAGTCCGCTGACTATTTAGTCGGCCGTGGCTCGGAACTAAAAAATTGGAAATGAGCCCCAACAAAAACAAATATTTTACAATCACAATAGGGTGCAAGTTATATATCCTACAAATGTTTAAAAAAAATTGTCATTCAAAACATAAATACTCTTTCCCAATTGACTTTTTTTGTATGTATTAACAGTGTGACCGAAAAAACATCATTGTGCTTAAGTCCCTAGCAAATACCTTTATATTTCGCTACTTGTGTGCCCCCTCTAGATCTACCTTGGTCAGCCGCTGGTCTCATGTAAGCGCAGGTTTTTAATTTACTTTTGGTAGCTAGTGTTTGGAGAAGAAGTGATCAAATCTTTAGTTGTCCCAGTTTTGGGTTATCATTTGACTAACGGTCTTTTTTACAATTCCGACATAACCTTCGTCGTACATAGGCTACGTGCGATTAGTAGCTTCAACGAACTCTCCATCAGAATTACGAATAAGATCATAAGTCTTGTGAGAAAGAAACAAAAGATAGTTAACTTTAGGTAACAAAAGATACCTTTGGGTGAATATGGGAACACACTGATGATTTTGTTTGTGGAAAATTTTATTTTCTATAACTTGTGTTCAAAAGGAACATTGTCAGAATATTAATAAAACGAAAGTGATTTTGTGACTTTAGGTTGTATATCTTGCATCAGGAAAGGTCTGCGTAAGGCAATCTATGCTTTTTAGTTGGTTTCAACTAATACAAAAATATTTTGCATCAAAGTTCCCTTGTAGTGGTACTGCATGAGCACGTTATGCCATACAATTTACTGTCTCAAATATGTATATTAGGGTGGGTCAAAAAAATTAAATATTTTTTTTTTTTTGGATCCGACACACGAAACCTAGTTCCAAATCTAAAACCAAATCTGAGCTCTTAATATTAACAGAAAGATTATGCTCATCAGAGTTTTCCATTTTTAATTTTGTCTCATATAAAAATGGTCATATCTTATCACCAGTAGATTCTTAAACCAGTTGCTTTGTCAATATTTATAGGTAATTAAACGCTCTACAAAAATGATTTCAATCACTTTTTTCATTAATCTTACCATTTGAAAATTATTCAAGGTCAAAGATTGAAGTATTTTAAGGAAAATAACTTTTTGTTTTGAATTTTGTAACTTACTAAAAAATAATTATTGTCAAATGAGCTTCAATTGTTTCTATAGAAAATTGAACGGTATTGAAATTTTGTAGCAAAGTTTGAAACTCTTTCTTGTTGATGACGAAAAGGAAATTTAATTTTAATGTTTTAGTAAGCTTATAAATTTATTTTGATGATGATTGTTATTCGGGTCAGTTCAGAATTATATATGACTAACATGACTTTTGCTGGTAACACTTTTGAAAAAAATATTTCAAGTATTTGAATTTCACACTAAACAGCTTGTAAAAAGTATACGTTTCAAACGCTAAGACCCACGCGAACGATTACACCCAAAAACCGTCTATACTAATTAAGGGACAAAACGATAGACATCAACAGCACAATGCTTCTGGAGTACTTTTAGAATGCTAAGTAGTCTTAAGAAGCCTTCGTAGGCCGCAGTGATTTGATGACTAGCTGTCACCATCATATTCAATCTCTAATATAATGAAAAGAATTATGATATTTGGCATGGATTGTTGTTCGTAGCGGTCAATCTCTGACGTTACAAATGATAAACCACAAAAAAAAAAAAAAATTTACAAAAATGTGAACTTTAAAACAATGATTTTTTAGTTAAAATTAAAAGCAAACAATTAATTTGAGTTGCCAAACTATTTTAATTAACCACAACATGAGTAGCGTGCCAAGCCCAATGCAATAATAGCTACGTTTTTATCCTCACAAGCTTTGTGAGAATTTAAAGGTAGCGATGCGCTGGTGGCAGGAGTTCTATTGAAACCTCAGTGTTCATTTAATGGCAACCATCTGTGTAACCCACCACAGTATTGTGCATATAATGTGTACGTTTGGTAAAACGATGGGATCTTGGGACCATACCAGAGGCAACACTGTCATTAAGACCATTGTATAGGAATATTAGCGGTATGGGAATGTGTACAATGTGATATTGTGTGAACAGAACAATAAATGGAAAATAATGGGAATGCAAAAACAATGCCAGCCCATGTTGAGAAACATAAATATCAAATGTAAAGTGAAGAAAAAAATTGAATTTGTAGTTTGTAATTAAAAACTTTTAAGTGCTCTTGAAGTTAGGTCAATAAAATATACATATGTACATACCTAAGTGACCACACTTGTGCTATTAATAAATTGTTTGAACAACGCATGTCTCATGATAATCAGGATCTATTGCAAAAGGTTTTGTAACTTTTCAGGCATTTGCTCTTGAGTGGAATTGAATTTTTAAGCATCTTTTATCTGCTTCTTGTAATCAACATGATTTTCAAAGAGTCACTTCTTTAAACACCGAAATAGTAGTATAGTATGCTGCCTTCTTAGATATGGGGCACTTCCGGCGAAGCGGCCAATGATTATAAAATCAGGTCGTGAAATTTGTTTATATTCCGGTTAGTTATACATCTAGTAGACAAAAATGTGAACACACAACTTTTTTTTTGTATGAGGCTTAATTGCCGAGGTTTGGGATTCTGAAGATTGGCGAAGTTTAAGAACTGTCATTAAATGCTATTATTAAATTTATAGGAAAATGTCCAATGCTGTTTGTTTGCGCTAAAAAATCCGTAATTTTTAAAGTTTTTCGCCAACTATGATTTTTTTCAATCATTTGATTTGTGTTATTGTACTTGGTTATTGAAAGACTTACCGTTGTAAGCATTGCGAATTATCATAAGTTTTGTGGTTTTTTTATTTATTCAAAAAGTGAATGTTTATTTAAAAATCAATATAAATAAAAGTCAAAAGCAAAAAATTGCATTAAATACTCAAAAACAGTTAAGAAATTCAGAAAAATAAATTATTAGCAAACGAAAGATGTTAGATATTGAACACGAAGAAGAAAATATAGTTAATTTGGAAGATGTTATAGAAGAAAGTTTGCAAGAGCTGGAGCTTCAGGAATTATGTGTGTCTTCCGTCTTTACGTTGGAGAGGGAACATGTCAATCGTTTGGATTGGGAATATCGTCGGACATTGTTCTTCATTTGACCTTCAATATTCCCAAAAATCAAAAATTCAAAGTGTTTTTTGACAATTGGTTTACATCTGTAAGGCTTATGGTCGCTTTGAAAGAAAATGATATTTTAGCAGTAGGAACAATTCGTAACAATCGATTAGGAAACTGTCCTCTAAGTCATGAAAAGGACCTAGCTCAAAAAGGACGAGGATCACACGATATAAAATTTGAGGCAGGTTACAACCTAATTGGTTGCCGCTGGTATGATAATAAGGGTGTTCAATTTATATCGAATTATATTTTTGCATATCCAATTAGTAACTGTAAGCGATGATGTCGAAAAGAGAACATTTATGTAAATATTCCTCGTCGAGTTATTGTTGAGTGCTACAATAAGCACATGGGAAGTGTTGATCTTTCAGATATGTTGCTGGAGCTATATAAGAATAACCATCGCTCCAAAAAATGGTACATGCGCATAATATACTGGTGCATAAATGCGGCAGTAGTAAGCAGCTGGCTTTTGTACCGCAGAGAAATAAAATAAGCTAAAACAGGAATAAATAATATGCCACTCATAAAATTTCAGTTAGCTATAACTAATGAACTACTCAGTGCGAATAGAACAGCATCTACAAGCAAAAGAGGTCGTACATCATCCCCTTTAACAATTTTCAATTCTGATGCTTCATCGCCAACTGCTTCATCGACAAATCCTTCATTGCCAACTTTTTCATCGTCAATTCATTCATCCACAGCTAATTTATCGCCTGTTCCATCAGAAAGTCAGTCAAGGTATAAAAGATCTTACACTATGGAACCTGTAAAGTAATTGAGGCTTGACCAGACTAATCATTGGATTGAATGGGGATCAAAGGCTAGATGCAGACAGTGTCACAAGGGGTTTCCAAGATCCAAATGCTCAAAATGTAATGTTTATTTGTCTTCAAATCCTCAAATGAACTGTTTTGTATCTTATCATACTTAAGTTTTAATAAAAGTTTCTGTTTATGTTCAATATAAAAACTGTATTGCCTATAGGCAACATCTTCTACAGGACAAACTAAGATACGCTGCTCCTTGAAATTAATATAATTTTCCCTTTAGGTTTGAACTTACAGCTACATGGCCTCAAAAAATTGTTGAACCCTCCCAAATTAATGCGGGCATGAAAGGGTTAAGCATATAGAATTTTCACAAAAAAAAGTTTAACGTGATCGTTATTAGTTAAGGAGAAATATAAATTAAAGTTCTCAAGAAAGTGTCAGGTCCCTTACAAAGTGCGGCACGCATGCGCTTTAATTCATATGTCTTGTAAGCCAATGTAGATCACATTTTAAGCAAATTATCGGTATAATTTATGCTACATTTTAATGTTAAAATAAAAATAAAAAAAAATAGATCATGTCGACATTGTTTAAATTCTGAGATGAAATGTTCACTTCCGGTTTTCCACAAGACAAAAATTTGATTTTATAATCAAATCTTGCCCGGGGCTAAGAGGTGATTTGCCGCCGCTACCTACCATATGTTTTCTTGTTTCACAAAATCATTTTATTTCGGTTTCCACATCCTTTAAACCCTAAAAAATTAAATAATTTTCATCAAATTCTAAACATTGTTTTACAATTTCCAAATTTAGCTTACTAAAAAAATGCCTTCGCATCTGGTGTGGCCGGTTAATGTGCCTTAACCCTTAGACGTAAATATACCAACCAACTTTTATATCACAACATGCAAATTAGGGGAATTCACGACGAGTTCTTAAACAATAAAATTAAATCTCTTAAAATTATAAATACATTTCATTTAGTTTCTTAAAGCAAATATAAATTTTATGTTATACATACAGTTTTATCTATGTATATTATGTACTTTTTGCCTTAAATGCATTTCAGGTTAGGTTAGGTTAGGTTAGGTTAGGTTAGGTTAGGTTAGGTGGTGGCTTAGCAAACAAGCTTGAAGCCTTAAGTAGCACTGATTGTGCCGTTTTAATACCACATTTCGTGACCCGGCGAATTGATGGATGTTAATATAGCTATATCCAGTGAGCTTTATTAAGGTAGTAGAGCAGAGATCCGATTTCAACTTCAGCCAATTCGCTGAGGTCAATTAAATAAAGGTTTGCCAAGACATCTTAGCCTGATTCTTGCTAAAGCTGAACAGCTGCAATGAAAGTGCTCGAGTGATTCAATCTCGCTTGCGTTCAAGGGCAGGTCGCTGTGATTCTTGCGATGTCAGATCGGCTTCTAGACACTAAGTAGGTGGTTCTCTATTTATTGTAAGAGAGCCAGAGTGATCTGGCTGTTTTACAGGTATGTAAGGACTTCCAGTGGTTTTCGGCTGCAGATAGAAAATGCGAGAAAATCCTTTTCTTGACTCAACTTAACCGAGAGGAGTGAAAGCACGTTCCGGAGTGATTTCATTAAGAGAGGAACCACGCCTTGCTAGTTCAACAGCCATTTCATTTCCCTCAGTGTTCCTGTGAGCTGGAACTCATATGAGAGTAATGTCAAATCGATGTCCTAGCCTGACAAGTTCTTTTTTGCATTGTTCTACTAGCTTCGATTTTGGAAGTGCCGAACTCAAACTTTGATTGCGGCTTGGCTATCGGAGAGAATTGCTATCTTCTTTTCTGAATTAATACAGCAGGCTACAATAATGGCAATAACTTCAGCCTGGAAAACGCTAGCTGAATCAGGTAAATGGAAATATTGAGAAAATGCTATTTTAATTTCAAGTTTTTTTACAAATCTTACATTTTTTGAGATTAAGGTTGTTCATTAAAATTTTTAGAATTGCGA
Organism: Meiosimyza decipiens; assembly: GCA_963680825.1. Classification (NCBI taxonomy): domain Eukaryota; kingdom Metazoa; phylum Arthropoda; class Insecta; order Diptera; family Lauxaniidae; genus Meiosimyza; species Meiosimyza decipiens. Next base: position 48,901,273 of record OY804260.1, read on the forward strand.
CATGTTTTTTAGGAAAAAAGTATACCTGTTAAAATATTTAATTTTTATTAAGTATTTAAAAAAGGTTTAATTTGCGGAACAAACATTAAGGCAAAAGCACATCCAAAAATGCTGGATTAGGAATGAACCACGTCGATATTGATATGTTTATGAAAAAGAAGGTCTGTCGGCGGGAGAGAGTTTTCCCCATATGATCCTTTTACCACGTAGAAGCAAGCTGAGATTCCCACAATAGGATTAGTGAACGATTGCTATGGTATGCTGAAGTTTGAGTTTTTGAGACTGTGTAAAATAATATATTGCACATCGGCTCTGTCCTGTTCATGAGAATGGTAAATATTTTTATTTTCGGGTTTACGGAAACTCCTTAAAGAAAATTTTTGCTTTTGCCTTCAAGTATCACTTGCGGACCTCTGTATTTTTGTAACTAATAACGTTGGACCAAAATCGTGTTGGAATTCAATTGACCTCTACTAGAACTACAAATACCCAAAATTTGAGCAAGATCGGAGCATAAAAATTTTCCACCTGGTGCGCTTGGCAAATTTTGCCCCATATCAGGAATTTGCTGAAAAATTTTTTTTTTCGAAAATATTCACATACGGGTCATTCTATCTATAATGGGTCTATAATTACCTTCAGTTTTTTTAAATTGGCTGAAACTTTTTTGAGTGATTGGTCTATCACGTAGAAGATACAAAAAAATGCTATAAAATTTTTTTGAGCAATATTAATGTTTTAAAAAAAGTTTTTAATTGTGTTCAAAAAAGCTCGTAAGTAAAACAACAACTTTTATTAATGAATATAAGCAAACCAACACAACCCAAATTAGCTTTTATATTATTTTTAGGTAGATGAATAAATGAATGCCTAAACGTTTTCTAGGTGCTAAAAGATAAAAAAATTGACTTTTTCAAGAAAAGATCAATTTCCCAAATACTCCATCACCGATTTCATCCTTTTTAGGCTCAAAATTTTCAGAACATACCATCTCTGAAATTTTTATTTATGTCTTTGCAGCCTATTTGATTTTACAAGCATTAAAGTTAAGATTTATGATTTGCAATGTAAATTGAAACATTGAGAATAAGAGCGAGAAAATTTGAATATTCCATAGCTTTTCTTCCATAAATATTCCACTTGAGCGGTATAAAAGTTCCAGGTGATTCGAAAATGTTAAGTCTAAATTCGTGTGCGGCGTAGACGCTGTCATATTTATTTATGCATTGCTATGCATTAAGGATTTTGAAAATTGTAGTTGGTAACCCCTTGCATGGGCCGTATCAAACACGCTGAGTAAGCGGATCGTATGGACAGGACAATGCTCAAATATCAAATATCTTATATTTCTGTAAAATTCGAGTCTGATTTCCAACTTCGGGACGCGTTGTGAATTCCCCACATAAAGTTTTAATAAAGTAATTAGCTGAAATCGTACCTGGCAGCTGCAGCTTTTTTTTTTAAAACAATTGTTCATGGTTTATATACATACATAGATCCTATCTTACTTTTTTTTAATCATTGTTTTGATGGCTCTGAACTCTGAACTAAGTCCACCACTTAAGACACCAAATAGTGGTGAAGGGGTCAACAATAAATTTGATCTTAATTTACATAATTTATGTGACTCAAGTAAATCAAAGCGAAATTAATTCCGCTGCATTTGAAAGGTTTGGTTAAACAAACACCCTGACGACAGCAACAACAATGTCTCATTGATAAAAGGATGCAAAACGTTGCATCATTTAAAATTTCATATGTGCGCAGGTGGGGGCGGTGGCCCCTCTCTACACTTACTGTTGCTGTTGTAGTGCCAAAGGTTTTTTTGCAAAATTTGGATTTTGCAGCTGTCTTTGTTGACCCGTTTTGTTATGCGGTTAACCCTGGTATGGGAGGAGGAAGGAAGTGTAAGGAGCATACCATTTTAACAATAAAATTCACTTAAACGGAAGAATGTTATGTCAAAAAGCAGCGGTTTTTTCCTCTACTTATTATTCTTTGCGATTTCATTCTTCCCAATTTGCATTTGTGTGAAAAGTTTTGTGGCAAGGAATTTGTTTTGTATTTAAATTTGATTTCATTTTTTTCTCATTTTATGTTTAGTTTTTGTGGTAACATTTAAAGTTTTTTATTGCATTTGCTTAAAAGTTTTTTGCTGTTGTTTTGTTATTTATACCACGTGTGCGCTTGCCATGGTTGCCAACTTTAGTGATGCTTGTCATGCATAAATCATGGACTTGTTCGTCCTTGACATTTGCTTTGCATTGCAAACAAGGTGACCTAGGATGGGTTTCAACGCTGCGCTGATGTGGTGCGCCTTTCACAATTACGTTGACAGTTTTATAAAAGTTCAGTGTAATTTTTTTTAAAAATTAAAGCTTCGAGTATCTTCACTTAATTTTGAGCGGCATTAAGATTAAGTTACCATTTTGCTCTTGGCGCAATAGGCATTGATTGCCATAGCTATAGACTTTTTCTAGGTTCTTGTTGAAAAACTATTGCTTTTTGAAAGAATCCATGCTCTTACTAAATCTTTTTAAATAAAGTGATAGCTAGGTTGGTCGCAAGGACAACTGGAAAGATTTTGATGAAATTTTTACTCTTTTATTCCTTAACGATTGGTCCCTTATTTACAATAAACAATTTCACGAAGAGTGGGCGTGGTGCCACCTATAGAGTCAAAAACTTATGTGTGCATATCAAAATAGTTAGAATTACAAAATTTACGCGTACAAAGTCGCGGGCAACAGCTATAATTTTTTTTTGTGTGTTGTATTTTTATTAGCATTGAAAATTCATAAGGAAATAAAAATTGGCTTATTGATAACTTTATATAGATCTTGAGTGATGATACCACAAGACCGACCATAGTTCGGTCTTTTGTTATGAGGTGGAGAAATATGGAAAATATTTAAAAAAGTTGAAAGAAATTGAAACAATCGAAAAAAGTTGAAAACTTTGAAGAAGATTGAAAAAGTAAAAAATATTGAAAATGTTGAAAGAGGTTGAAAAACTTGGAAAGTTTTGTAAAAAATGAAAAATGTTGAAAAACTTTTAAGGGGTTAAACATGTTCCAACAGTTGGAAAGTGCTGAGAAAGGCGACAAAATATTTATATTGTTAAAAAAAAGTTGAAAGAGGATTTCCAAAAGATGATAAGCGACAATTTTGAAAAATGCGGCTCAAAATAATTTTTTTAATTATAAATTACGTCCTGAATTTTACGTTTCCTGTAAAGCTTCAAAATATGGAGAGAGTGCCTTTCCGAAACGTTAAAATTCTTCTCATACAAAAAAACTTTTAGTATTTGCAGTTTAGTACTAATAACTTCCTAATTTGGATCAAAAATAAAACTAATGCGTTAAATATGGCATAAGTCGAAAGTCTCTGGCGTGAAAAAAAATACAGTCGAACGGGATCTGAAAAGTTAGAAGGACTCTTAAAAATGATTTCTGCACCATTTTTTTTCAATCGGAAAAAAGCTCATGGAACGGTTTTGGTTCTCTTGATGGCCATTTTTGGCAAAAAAACAAGTTTTTTTCTTGAAACTTTTTTCTTCAAAAAACCTCAGCTTAAATTTACTTAAAAAAGTAAGATTTAGTTTTTACAAATATTTTGGCTAACAAAAAATTATTTTTTGTTAATATCATGCCTCAAAAATCGATTTTTTTGGGACTCTCACATATGTACATATAACACTTTTTTAAATCCCTATAAATGATTGGATTCACATAAATTTATAGATATTGGAAAGGTGTTGAGTTCTTCTTTCAAATGGTGTATCGCGTGGTTAATTTTTGTGCATGCGCAAATATTCACGCCAGAGGGCGTTGAGTGCAAAATTTTTAAGAAATCTTTAAATTTGTATTTGAGCGTTCTCTTGCGTGCAATTTTCTAAAAAATTCTCTTAGAAAGCCCATCAGAATCTCATGTCCGAACCAGTCTAATATGCACTTCTCTAATTTAATTACTGACTCAGAAAGTCTTATTTTTTTGATCTGAAAAGATGTGCCTCAATGTGCTATTGAGAGTTAATGAAATATCTTAATCTGTAAAAAAGCTCAATATAGGAAAATTAGGAAAAATTATATATCAAATAAAAGAAAACAAATATCATAGTATCGAATTAAATTGTCCAATGTCATCATACCATTTATAAAAAATGTTTAAGGCAAAATTTAATCTTTATTGCAAAAACCGATTTTTTATCATTCATATTTGCAAAAAAAAATGCCTTTCAACTACCAAGTTAATATTTATGAACTGTATTAAAAAGTACTTCTTGAGTACTTTGTAATTAAAATACTATCAATACTAAAAATTATGTATTCATTATGCGATGTATTCCGCAACTATATAGGAATTGTATTCATTTACGAGTACATAGCATTAATAGCAACAATAAAATAAAGGAACTTTTATCATTGTGAGTTTTTAAAAAAATCGAGACATTAAAAAGCGACAATCCACAGCACTTAAACGTCAAACTGCTGTCATTCATGTCAATTAAATTTTATTCATTTTATTTTTTTTCCGTTCCCACTTAAAATGGTTCTGTTACCATGGAATGGAATTTTTATTGTTATTTCTTAATATCATCAGCAAAAATTAAAATGTGCGCGTAAAATAACAGCACGTTTTCTCTTGTACGAGTACTCAGCAAATCCTTGTACTATGAATGTCCTTGTAGACCAAACAGTTGGCTGACTATGTTTTTACAAAAGCGTTAATAGCGCTGCTGTATTTTGTAATTTTATTTTATTTTTTATTATATCCGACACTAAAATTTATGAGCTCAAGTATTTTGCATGTATAAAAGTGGGTGCCACAGCGTGATGGACTCAAACAATACAAAAGCGAAAACTAAAAAAAAAATCAACATAAAAGGAACAAGTTTTTAAGGATTTGACACATTCAGATTATAAAAGTCGTTTAATCCTAACGATACTGCAATAATTCACTATTGAAATCAAAGTTGTAACGTTTTCCAAGATAAATGGGAGTATGTTCGATTTGTTCTGAATAAGAAAGCACCAAAATCCCTTAGAGAGTGGTAGCAAAAAATTTTCAGAATTATCAGTACGACTCGACTTAGAATTAACAAAACTTTAATGGTGCAGCATATGCCCTTTTTGAGCTTTTCAATAAATTAATTTTTTTAGAAATTTTGGAATAAATCTTAATTCTTTTGGGCTTATATATATCACTACACCAAAATTTTATTAAAATTAAATACTCAGTTCTGATTAAGTTTTAATACTGAGAATTAAATTTTGATTTTATTCTGCATTTAACTTTATTATATGCATTAGTGTATTCAATTTTATTCAGATGAGTATTAAAAATTTAATTCAGAACGCGAATCGCTTTTTTTTTGTTTTTTCGGATTCGTCTCGATCTCGAAACGACGTTGATACGCAAACCCGTGTTGGATTTGTTTTTTTAAAACAATTTGGATTCAAGAAGAACTTTTGTTTTAATAATACAATGTTGGTGGGTTCAAGGAAGACTCCTAAGCAAGCAAATCATTTTTATTTTTCCTTGAAACATCCCAATAATTTTTACTGCTTTAATAGCAAAGCGTACAAATTTACTTACTTACTTAGCTGGCGCTACAACCGACGGTCGGCCTAGAGCACCTCCAAAATGCTGCGCCGTTCGCCTCTGCTCAGCACACTGATGCCACTTAGAACCGATAAGCGTGTTCAGGTTCTCGTCAATTTGGTCTTTCCAACGGATATTAAGAGTCCTTTTCTGCGAGTTCCACCAATGCATTCCGAATAGAGTACCTTCTTGGCCGGAACGTTGTTGTTCATTCTTTTGACATGACCCAGCCACCGTAGACGCTGTATTTTTATGCGGCTTATTAAATAATTGCTCATACAGCTCGTGGTTCCATCGTATGCATCGCTCACGCAGATTCGACCATAGATCTTGCGAATAATTTTTCCTTCAAAATTCACAATATCTGCTCATTGTGTTTCGTCATCGTCCATGCTTCAGCGTGCTTAGGTTACTTTTGACGATAAGTCTTTTAGGTGATATATTCTCAATATTGGTGTCAGTCAGTTGTCTTTCTGGAGTACTTATCACGATCAATGAACTATAACATTAAATAGTACAAAACAATACTCCACAGACGAAATGTGATCTTTTTACCAATGCTTTTAATTGAAATTATTGTTATAAATAAAATATTTTGGTACGTTATAATTTAAAGAAATTTACGCACGTGGCAACCAAAACCCTAAATTTTTTTTTTAAATTTAGATCTATTAAAGCAAGTTGAAACTTTTAATTTAACTACAATTTCTATGTACATAAGGACATGCATAGAGAAATTCTCGTTTTCAAAGAAGCTCTTTAATTCAACATTCCTTAGAGTAATTCAAGGAATTGTAAAAATGCGGTTTTAACAAATAATAAATAAGGTGTTTATTGTTACTGTGGATTAATTTATCATTTTTATAGCAGCAGGAGAGACAAAACTGCGTCATGCTAAAGACACCCCCCCATCTAAATCAACACACTGTCAGCGCGAGGGTAGAGGTGTTTCAGTGTAAATATCTGTGAGAATTCAGTCGTACCAGCACACTGCGCACATTAATTATGTGGAAAATGCCGGTAACAGTTTTTCACACCATTTAAGAAAATTTATACCCTTAATTATGTCCATTCCAAATGCAGAAAGTAAACTAGAACATCGTGCAGCATCTTTTGGAAAGTAGAAATTTATAGACTCATTAGCAAGCTGACTGCACAGAAAGGGTTGGAATTGGACGGAAGTTGACTGCTTAGTTAGTGACAAGGTATCGATCGAATGTAAGGTATCAAGCTCAAACTAATTTCTAAATCAAAACAAAAAAAAAAAACTCAATATTTACCACATTCATTGACAGAAGCAACAAACTGTTTAGTAGGTTATCTGAAGATACACCAATTCGGATGCGATATTACTTTTTTAACTTTGAATAGTACTCGAAACAACTGGGGTTCTATTCTGTAATGCGATGCGAAAGCAGTGCGACTCGGAAACCGATATGATTCAATGCATTTTAGAGCACAGTTTATTCAATTGCGTATCGCATTGCTTTCGCATCGCAATACAGAATAGAACCCCAGTTGTTTCAAAGTTAAAAAAGTAAATAAAAGAAAATGACATTTGTTTTCCATTAAACAGCGTCAAACTTAACCTAGAAGTTAACCATTAATAATGTTTGGAACTCGGTCGTTTAGTTTTCCAGGTATGCATTTTTCCCAAAGTGAAAATTTGTTATCTGCTGTATTAAAAGAAACAGTCATAAAATTAATATTTTTGTTGCTATGAACTTACGGTGGTAGAAATTTCCACAATTAACACCTTTAAATAAAATTATTTTATTACACGTAAATAAATTATATTTCTGTTTTAGGGAAGGTAGCATTGTAGCTACTATGGGGATTCATTTTGATGACTACTAGAGCCAGTTTTCTTTATGGTAAACTTGTAGGTACCCCTAGACACATCAAATTATATGTACGAACTTTGCATTTGGAGAAGAATTTCATAATTTTCAATAAAATTTAATAACAAATATTTTCGTTGATTTAAATATGAAAATTATGTGAAACTCCCCATGACCGGACACACACCGTAGCAGTATTTTTGTTCGGCTGTGGGGCATTTTACACATCTTTATAGTACATACTAATTTGGTTGAAAAAGTCTAGTTGATTGTTTTAACTTCAATTGGCTCAACTTAAAATGTTGAGTTTCAAAATGCGTTTCTACATTCCTGATGTGATGAAATGCTACAAAATCATCTTTGGCAAAATGCTTCAAATGGGCAACTTGCCTCAATGCCTCATCATATGAAGTTATTCGCTGAACTCTGGAGTGGCGCTTTGAATTTCAAATTGTACTTCAATATTGTCTTCAGTTAATAAACTTTGATCGATTTTCGAAAATTTGTCAAAACTAACGAATCAGAATGAACGAAAAAGTCCAACTGTTCTCAACACTTTTGACATACATAAGTGTGTACATTCGCATTGTTAGGGAAAGCACCAAATTCGTTGCTTTCAAAACAGAAACGAAATTAGAATTTGTAAAAAGAGGAAGTATTTTTATTTAATTTTGTCGGTTTAAAAGAGATATTTTGATGAAACTGATATTTAGAATATAGTGTCCGCATCCGGTTATTATATCGGAATTAATTTTGTTTGGAAAATTTATTGAAAAGTGAGCGTTGTCGAAATGTATCCGGTTATGGGGGCTGTCCGGTAGTGGGTAATTTCACTGTACTCATCAAACAAGACTGATACATTTGGTTGCTCTAGTTCCATTACTTTAAATGTTACGATATATGATCTACTCAGACATATCTTTTTTAAAATGCTCGTTGCTCAGAGGTTGCTGAAGACATACATATCTCCTCTTCCATACAATTTTTTACTATATGTACCTAAGCCGCACTTCCCTGGGTTGTGTAAAAGATTGTAATGAACTTAAATAAGATACGAAAATTTGAGTTTTGCGATAACTCAACTAAAAACTGTTTCTTGTGGGCTTTGACCTTGAACAGGGTTTACTGAATGCTAGCTAAACCACTATCAATCTATTATTGAGGAAGCGATAAGTGATTTATAATGGACCCTCTCCCTGAACCCATTTGTTATGGCCTCCCAAAATTTTTACCGGAATCCGTTTACTTATGAGAGACTCATACAAAAATATTTTTTTTTTGTATATTTTCATCGTTCTATTTTAGAAAATTACACCTTTTTCCTATAAATCTAAGAATTTTGCTTGAAACACCAATTCTTAAAACTAATTTTAACATCTTACACTTGGTAGGTTTTTTCTCTGATATGAATTCTATATTGTTTCTATATATGTCAAACATAGTAAAACCTTAAGACTTATGTATATTGAAATCGTTACTCGCATTTTATTTCTATTTTATCTGTAGTTGTTGTTTTGTTGCACACTTAAAGCTTCCTGGCATATTACAAAAATAAGGAACTGTCCAGCAAACTGTTCTGCTAAAAAAATCTCTCTACAAAGGATTCGTTTAAATTACGAGTATATATGTAGGTGCCGTTTTCCACACACAAATTTCCCCTAGAACAGAAAATTTTAAAAGGTTTGGCAAATGCTTCAATTATATCTCATTATAAAAAATAAAGCATCAGACTGAAATGCAAATATATCGCACACCCACTTCTAAAGTGACACAACTCAGAAACTTTTCTTTACAAAACTTTTAAGCCAGTGCAGAACGAAGTTGTGTCTGAATCATTTGATATACTTTTAACTATTCAATATATGTAAGTAAGAGTTTTTATCAAAGTCTGAAACACAGGAAACTAAAATGTTGTTGTGGAGATGGTGATGTGCACTAAGAACTGTTAATAAGATAAAATCAAAAATGAAAAATTTTGATTCCTGCACTTTTGAAGTGAGCGTGCGATATGTATGTATGTAGGTTATGTTAAATAGTAATTTAACAACAAAATCTGCTATACGTTCTTGTATGGCTAAATTTGCTATTTGAATGAAAGACAACTCGAAAACGAAAAGTAATTAGCAGAAAATGTTGCTCATGTCCCATTACTTATAGCCACCATTGCATGCAATCATTCTCAACTAACTAACTACCAGCAAACTCAAAGCTATCGCACAGGAAGAAGCTCACCCAACATCATCGAAATGATGTTGCTTCCTGTATCTTGTGCACTTTATGATTTGAGCATTAAATCACGCACGCATCAGATATCCCTGCTATGCTACTCGTGCATTGAGTAAGCAACGGAACCGCATCGCGATTGAATTTATTGAGGCATCATGAAATCAAAATTATTCGTATCCAATGCCAAGGACTGAAAGAAAATAGATCAATAGAGGAAGTTACATTAGATAAATTACAGGGTGACACAGAAACTTACATACATATATGAACGAAGGCACATACACACACTTTTTTACAGTTGTCTCTGGTCGTAACAATTTTTAAGTGTACTACAGGAAAGACGGAACAAAATCATAAAAAAAATTTAAAGAGAAAAATGTATAATTTTTTTGATTTTTTTGACAACAAGATCAACCCTTGAAATGCTGACAAATCCCTTAAGGAATGTAAAGTTGTGCATTTTCGAAATTAAAGCATTACCGAAGAACTTAAGAAAATTTGTTTTATTTGAACAAACTGGCTCCGTCCATTCACATATATCCTTTTGTTAAACGTTTGATATTAAAATGTAGTTGCAATACTTCGTGTTATTGTTACACAGTGTGCTAATATCATTCAACTCAAAAGGATAAGAATGCATTTTTTTCCCTCTTTTAATGTTTCCTTGCTTTAGGGTGAACATTTTGTTTTGAGCTTAATATACCGTCAAAGTAGTGTTGTCATTTTTAAGTTCTTAGTACTTATTCATATAATTTTTGGTTTTCATGTTTATTCTAATAATTAATTTTTATGAAATATGTATACTTATTAGGGTGGGTCAAAAAAATCAAATATTTTTTTTTTTTTTTTTTGGATCCGACACACAGAAACTAGTTCCTAGGTACCTTTAGGAAATACTTACCAAATCTGAGCTTTAAATATTAACGGGAAGACTATGCTCATCATAGTTTTCCATTTTTAATTTAGTCTCATATAAAAATGGTCATATCTTATCACCAATAGACTGTTAAACCAGTTGCATTGTCAATATTTATAGGCAAATAAACGCTCCACAAAAATGATCTCAAACACTTTTTTCATTAATCTTACCATTTGAAAGATATTCAAGGTCAAAGATTGAAGTATTTTAAGGAAAATTATTTTTTTGTTTTGAATTTTGTAACTTAGATATTTGCAGTCGAATCCCAATGCCTATTGATTTTAATAGTTTTTCAATAAATATTAAAATCAATAGGCATTGGGATTCTACTGCAAATATTTTCTAAATGGTTAGAGTAATTCATTAACCACTTCAGACCTTTTTTGTAGAGCGTTCAATTTCTTATATAAATAATTGAAGCTCATTTGACAATAATTATGTTTTAGTAAGTTGCAAAATTCAAAACAAAAAAATAATTTTCCTTAAAATACTCCAATCTTCGACTTTGAATATCTTTCAAATGGTAAGATTAATGAAAAATTGTTTGAGATCATTTTTGTAGAGCATTTATTTTCCTATAAATATTGACAATTTAACTGGTTTAACAATCTATTGGTGATAAGATATTACCATTTTTATATGAAACTAAATTAAAAATGGAAAACTATGATGAGCATAGTCTTCCCGTTAATATTAAGAGCACAGATTTGGTAAGTACTTTCTAGAGGTACCTAGGAACTAGTTTCCGTGTGTCGGATCCAAAAAAAAACTAATATTTGATTTTTTTGACCCACCTAATAGTTATGTATGTATATATGTGCATTCCACATAAAAGATGTATGTCTTTCACATGGCTAAGTTCCACGGTTATCTGTTGTAATTTTATTCTAAAAGGTTTTCAATTGTGATATTAGACCGCGGGAAAGAACAACATTTTTGACATTAAATTTTTTTTAGCCTGATAAACGTTTTTCGTTGTTTTTCCATAAGTATGAAAAAGGCACATGGCCGGTTTTGTAACTGGACGCCTCATATGTTCGATTCTTAAAATCTCATTAGAATATTGTAGAGTTGTTATGGACCCTTTTTTTCAACAACCTTTGATTACTTTATTGAAATAAAGCATTGTATCATTTGTAAATTTACATGAACATTGATCGTAGCTAACTCGCTGTAAGTTCATTTATCATTTACTTATTATCAAAACAGTAAATCATTTAAAAATGAAACGAGTATTTGTGTCGAATAATTTAGTATTTTTTTTTTTGTTGAAGAAATTTTCTAAGTTATTAAAACTGGACTTGCCAGAATATTGAGCTAAATTATTCAATTGAAATTAAATGAATAGTACCAGGGACTACAACAGACTCCACTCCAAAAATGTATCTGATTAGATTAAGAGGTAATTAGCTTTTAGGATTGCAAAGTCTTGTAAATTTATAGCCCCTGGTAATACGAAAACAAAAAAGTTTTTGAAACATATTATTCAACAACTAAAAAAGAACTAGAATTCATCTAATCACATATCTTTTTGATTCCTTAAGATCCTTACAATAAGTGTGACTTGTAAAATTGAAAGTTTGACTGAAGGATCATAAGCAAAATTGGCAATTTTGTTGCGCAACTACTTTCAAACAGCGTAATCAAATAAAGCTTTTGCACAGTTCACTTGTGCAGCAGTTCAGCGGGTTATTAGTTCGGTCTAACTTATGCCACATGTAGTAATTGACTTCCTTACACTTTAACCGTTTTCATTAATTGCAGCTGAAAAGTTTTTCGTTCGCAACAACAAATTTCAGTGTAGCACTTCCTGCTTTGGTTGATAACGCGCCATGGGAAGTTCGAATAGTAGGTACTTAACCTAAAGACGTGTAATGTCTATGGCAGTAGCGGTTGTTTCCTTAAGCAAATTTAATATATGAAATGCACAGGCTTTATTAGTTTCTTATATATGTCAGAGAGGTACGTGTATTATCTTTTTTAAGAATTCATTTAATAAATTTCAGACAATATTTGGGCTAAAAATTCGAATGTTTAAAGTATGCGCTGTATGCTCGAAGCTTTGATATTTTGTAAATTATATAAGGATGGTTTGATTTTTCTATAAATTATACTTGTTTGAGGTATAATATATATATTCTAACAGCAGCGTAGCCAGGATGTATCAGATTTTTTTCAGCTCAAAATGGGATAGAAAAAATGATGTCTGAAGAGAATCAAATCCATAGTAAGTTGGTAATAGTCCGGGAGGTAGCGTTGCAAATTTCGAAGTTTCATTCCTCTTATTTTTTTTTGGCAAATGATAGTTTAAGTATAGCGGATGGCTGAAAGGTTGACAAAAAAGATTTGCTTTTAGACTAGATGAAAACTCATCGATTTCATGACTGAAAAACATCCGAATGACGAGATTTGGCCCTTTTTACATTGTCTTAAAATGACTAATGACTATCTCCATTTTCAAAAATATACAATTTTTATAGAAATTTTTAAATTAAAATTACTCCTAACCTAAAAACCGCATTTTTCGCTCAAAAAAAGTATTTTTGCTCAAAATTGCAGTATTTATTGTAAACTTTAAAGCGGTGAAAAAGGCTCAAAAAAAGTCATTTAAGCATTTTTCAGGTGTGAAATCGATGTGTTTTTTTCTCCTCTATAACATTGGTCCCAACATATTTTTCAAGTTGTGGTTTACTTTCCGAGTTATTGAGCAACATTCGGCCTCTCACAACCATGTCCACCACGATTCTGGCGACTGATGCTTATTTTGGGTATCAGCTATACTTAAACTATCATTTGCCAAAAAAAGTTAGGTGGGTGAAAATGACTTCGAAAAATGCATTACATATTCATTAAGGTAGAGGAAAACTTAGGATTTTAAATAACACACATTTTTAATTTGCTCTTATTACAAGTAGTATTTTAACAATATACAAGTTAATAAATTATGTAAAAACTTTTATTTAATACAAAAATATACGAAACTTTAAAGTTCGTTGGTTAAAAGAAAAAAAAAATTAAGGTATAATTACGCTATCAAGCCTTGCAAAGTCAACGTGACTACGCTCATTTAATTTAACGATATTGCAAAAACTTTTGACAAAAGTTTGTCCATAACGTTCATTATATTAAAAGTTTTGTGTCTTCACGACGACTTTCGCCCAAACGGGAAGAAAGCGACAATTTAAATTTAAAGTAAAACCAAGAAAATATCTAGAACACTCTGCTAAATTGAATCTTATTGACCAAACAAACGACCGATCAGCCAAGCGAACGCCCGTGCATCCAAACACATTGTCCTTGGTTCTATCAAGTGCTCCACATACGAATAATTATTTTATGCGTCAAGATGAGAGCAAAATTACCGATAATGATACCATCTACAGCAGAAAACACAATGCCAACCAACCGACTGACAAGTACATTATGGCAGGCAATATTCTCAAAACAAAAAAAAAAATAAAAAAGACCGTACCCCATCCGCTGCACACAGCACGTCCCAAACCAATCTTCCACGCGGCAACATTGCACCCGAACCATACTAACAATGGATGCGGTACAGACAGCAGGACCAAATTCTCTTTCATCGAAACGGATGTAAACAAACCCACACCCGGAAATACAGGCGCCATGTGAAATCCCCCCAACAAGAAGATTAAAAATCAATGAAAAGCTTTCACGTGCACCAGAGACAAAATGTGAGCGAGAAAAGAGAAAGAAAGTTAAAGTTTTTGGTCCATTTAAAATGAGAGATTTGTTTTGGGATTTTCTATCCACCACTCAGGTTTAAAAAAGTCCCAGTATTTTCAAAAAAAGCTCCTCAGATACCAAGAGAAAAATTTACGCAAAATTCCGCAGCATCCTTCGAAAGTTCATTCAGTTGCAGAGGATTCTTCAAACGGTTCGGTTCTAAAAAGCGCTTGTCGTTTCAATCCTTGAGGGGATTATTCTCATATTTTCCTGCTGAAAGGAAAAATTTGTCACAGCAAATGTCGAATAATCTGTGTATTTAAGCTGTGAATATTAAAAATAAAACAAATACTAGCGATGTAAAGTTCACGAATTTTCAGAAAAATCCATAAATTGTCCGTGTGAGTGCAAATCCGTCGCGTACTCTTAAAATTCGTACCACGTGCTCATAGACACGTATTCCTAGAGTGTTTTTACAAACGAACGAAAAAAATTATAATGAAATAAATAATAAAATATAGAAAAATAAATGAAGTTTTGAAAAGAACGCGTGATAGCAATATTGGATTGCATAGAAATTCCAGCAAAGAAGTAAAGGAAAAATCCTAAGAAGCGTTTAGTAGAACTGTGAAAAGTTTAAATTTTTTGTCACGGCTTCCTTCATTGCCAGACAGCTGTTTGATCTCAATCTCTGTCGCAATTTTCTTTCTTTTGGATTACAACAACTGCAGTGGAAATTGGAATACGAATAAAAACTACAGCAGTGAAGCAACGAGAAACAAGGCAATTGTGGATTATTTTGGGGGCACCCTCGCCCTCATTTGTGTACCGCCCCTTGCCTTGACTCGGTTGACAGAGAGCGATAGCAGGAGGGGTTTGGAATAAAATAAAGATAAATGTGAGTTCATGTGGCGCATTTCGCAATTGTTGTTTTTCTTTTGCGTTTATGTTTGCCGTGGTGGTGCTGCTAACTAAGCTCGCCCAGTTTGGTCGGTATGGGTCTGGTGGTTGGGCTTATTTACGCCAAAATGCTTTTCTTTTTCTTACGCTTCGTCACATTTTAAATTACCAGCCTGTTCTTTCCGCGAAAAGCGAAAAAACTTTTATATTTATATAAATGTGTGAGACTTATTTTTATTTTCGCGTTGATTTTGTTGTGGATGTGGATGCGGTTGCTTTCATCATTACAATGACAGTAGCAAGGACGCGAGTGTATATTCACAAATCTCCATAAATAAGCATTAAAAAGCCGTTTTACTTGGAAACAATTAAAACTTTTTTTTATTATTATTTTTGTAAGCACATTATGTGTGGCAGACAAATGTTAAGTGTTTTAAAATGTTTTCTATTTGTTTTGAAATAGGCTTAGACATGTTAGACCACAGCGGATAATAGTTCTTTTTTTTCCTTTGACAAGTACCTCTTGGAATTCTTAATTTAACAATTGAGAGAAAGTCTGTTCAAAAGCAACAGTGTATACGAGATAGTTTTTTCGAAAACTACTCGTACTGAGCAAATTTAAATTTTTTGCCGCCACTCGCTATAATTATGTTAAATTTGTTTAAATTTCCTATGGTCTTACCGAATGAAATAAAGTAGTCCGGGAGACAGGCTTCTTTTAATTCTCACTATCTACACTTTATTTATTCGAAATCTCTGGTGTTGACACTCTGTTTTCGAGTGGGTAGCTGCAAAACGTATTATCTACACTTTATTACGGATTTGAATAGTAATAATTATTTACATTACCAATGTTACCAATACGTAGAAAAAAAGTCCGTTTAAGGCGTTTAATGTGTGGAAACATCGTGGTACTGTTTATTTGGTAGCTACAAGCTCATTTCTTGTAAATCACATCATTTATATACTTTAATTCATGTGGTTATATTGTACGACAAAATTCAAGCGCCATATTCAGAGTCTGACGTGACATAAATGTCGATTTCCTGCGAATCAGTTATATATTACCTACAAGCTAACATTTATTTATTTGTTTTTGTTGTTTGATAAGAATGCACAAGCAAATGTGTCCGACAGAAAATTTGAAGTTTCTTACAAAAAATTAAAAAAATGACGTCTTTAAAACAACAATTTTCCAGTTTGTAGGTAATAAAACCACAAGAAATGGACTGTATCGAGAACTATAGGGAAATTAGTTAATGAGGCCAATATAAATTAACCGCAGATACATTTGATTTTTATTATTTGTAACTATGCTGCGGACAAAATAATAGCAGTGAATAGCCAAAGATATGAATTATACTAATAAAAACAATGTTTCATTTGTTGAAATTAACGGTGTCAAGTCGAGACCCTTTATAGCCAGTTCTGCTATATTTCTGCTATATGCAGACGATTTAAAAATTTTTAAGGTCATTCAATCTGATCTTGATGTAATTCTCTTACAAAGTGAGTTAGATGGTGCTATTGATTGGTTCAAACGATATCGTTAGAATTTAAATATTCGTAAATGCTCAGTAATTTAGTTTTCGAAATCTAATAGTCTGATTACATCAACTTACCATATTGATGGGGCTATACTTAATTCCGTCAAGAAAATTTGTGATCTTGGTGTTTTCTTTGATTGTAGTTTTACCTTTAATGATCATTAAAATGTCATTATCCCCAAAGCACACGCCTTGCTAGCATTTTTAAAAAGGTATAGTTCTGACCCGTATACATTAAAAGTATTATTCACTTCGTTTGTGAGGTCCAAACTTGAATATGCAGCTTTCATTTGGAACCCGTAGTATGCTGTTAATTCGTTACGTTTAGAACGAATTCAGAAGAGATTTGTTAAATTTGCGTTAAGATTTTACTGACCCAATGCCCTGTTATAGTGCTCGTTGTCAACTGATAAATTTGAAGTCTCTTGAAAATAGACGGAAAATTCTTTCTCTAACGTTTGTGTATGATCTCATTCGTGGCAATATAGACTGTGTTTCACTCTTACAAAAAATTGAATTTAATGTGCCTCTAAGGCAATTACGTTCCTCAAATTTTTTTTGGGTTAAATATCACAAGACCAATTTTGCTTTAAATCAGCCACTAACTAGGGCTTTACTTAATTTTAATAATTTATTTGCTGTAAATTCTTTAGATTTTTTCTATGAAAAAGATTTATTTAAGAAAATGTTATGTAATATTATCTGTAGTTAATTTATAAGTAACTTTTTTGTAATGATTTTGTATGCTAGTCTGTAAGGATTTCTAGTCCTAAGACTTAAATAAATGAAATGAAATGAAAACAATGTCAAGGCAGATTCAGAAAATTTTTATTTTAAAAGAAATTGACGTAACTTTAATACGAACTTCTATATAAAAATTTGATTTCTTAACATCTTGTTGATTTTTAAATAACATCAATATAAGAATTAATACATGAAAGTGTGGAGCAAAAAAATTGCAGTGCTCTCTTTTGATTACGCTCTAAGGTAATAAAAATAAAATTTCATTCTGCGGATTTCTTTTACAATATGCTATTAATATTTAGTGGCATTGGCTTTATTTTTTATAGCAGCATTGCATCTGTCCTTCATTAAGTCAACAAGACGTCAACATATTTCCAAGGGAATATTGTGCAAGGCTTTTTGAGCTACTTCCCACAATTTTTTATAATTCTGGGCTTTTCAATCCAAACTGCTTTCTTGATAACTGTCCGCAAGTTTTCAATAGGATTGAGGATAGGTGACTGCGCCGGCCACTCCTTAACTTCAATCTTTACTTGTGTGTTTTGGATCGTTGTCTTGTTGCATAACCCACTTCAACGGCATATAGTATTCAACATAAAGCAGCATATTATTTTTTAAGATATTAACATACAAATTTTGGTCCATAATTTTTTCAATCAAGCGTATTGACCGATGCCACGGTAAGAAAAACCTGCCCATACCATAATAGACGATCCTCCATGTTTAAGTGTTTTTTTTTTGTATACTTAGCATCGTAGTCGGTGTAAGGTGAACGTTTTACATATTGGCTTGAACCTCTTCCACCATAAGGAACAATTTTGCTCTCATCAGTCCACAAAATATTCCTTCACTTCTGAAGAGGCCAAATCAAGTGCTCCTTCCCAAACTTCAACCTTTTCTCTACTTGTATTTTCTTCAAAAGTGGAATCTTGCGTGGACTTCGGGCAAACAATTTACAGTATGAACTCTTCATGGCAAGTTTAAGTCAGCTGTAACCGCTGATGGGTTTTCTTTGCAAGTCCTCACAACGCGTCTTACAAGAGATGTCAGAGATGTCGATAAAACTCCTTTGCGACGGCGTGTTTCAGTCTTATTGTGATGTTTTAAGACATTGACTATCATTTTAGCAGAGCAATTTAGTAATTTTTGCTTTTCTTTGTAAGAATTTCCATCACTTATTAAACTTTTTATCAAACAACGCTTCACATTCAATCAGCGTCACAACCAGCGTCACAAAATTATGATTATTGAATATATCGATAAATGTACAGTTTTTCGAATATGTCGGAATTGAAAACAAGTGTTGGTAAACGTGTTTACGCAATAAACCGTTAGAAAAACTAAGAACTAGTAGACCTACAAGGAATAATATAATAAAATGTAGAGCACTACTATTTGAAAGTATAGAGCAGACTTAATTTTGCTCGCAACTGAACATCTTATCAAAAGTATCATCCTGAAAAAGTTTTACAGGAGGAAATGTCTGAGTTATGGACGCTTTTAGTGAATAAAAAATTGCTGATAATATTTAGTGATCTTTTGATCCCAAAATAGTCGAATATGCTAAAAACCATAAGGTTCCTCAATGGAATCTGATTCTCTGAGTTTCACAAGATGTTGCAAAGTTGCAATTTTATTTCCTATTGTCCTGTTTTTCGCCAAAAACATATCGGAAGTATCAGTTGAAGTTTTATTATTTTCTTGGGTCATTTTTCCCCTCACGGTGCATCGAGCCCCGCAATTGAAGTTAACAGTAATTAAACATTTTTAAGTACAAATCGAAGCAAACAATTTTTTGTGTAAATCGGAATTTCTGTTCCATTCGTGTTTCTTGTAAAGTAAATGTTTTGCATTTTTGGCAAATCAACAGTGAACATTTTATCAGAAAGACGCGCATACACAAAGGTGGACATTTCGCAAAGAGTTTGCAAACGTTAACAAAAAATAAATAATACAAATGTGATATAATAATATATATAAATAAACATTGCACGTTTATCAAAGCTCTAAGTTTTATAAAAAATGGTTGTTTACATATGTGCAAATCTGCCGTCGGGAAGAAGTCACACTTTGTGCGTAAATCATATACGATCAATTTGGAGCGCAATATATAACCAAGATTAACATTTTAAGAAGTTAAGAAATAAGCACTTAACATTTACTACGCATTCGGCAAAGCTCTAAGTCTTAAGGAACACTACATCAATAACGCTATGCTAACTGATTAGCGATCCCAAACCGGTGATGGAATATACTGAATCGAGCCTAAGTACATTCCAAGGCTCGATTCAGTGCTTCAGTGCTCAGAGTGCTAATGTATTTCCTTTGTCATGAAAATCAAAATTTACTATGATATACTTTAAAAAAAAGTTCATCAGATAGTTCAGAAACGTTTACAAAAAATAAAAAAGGAAAAGTCATTTGATTTTCTTACGCATATATAAGCAAATAAAAATAGTATTATTAGAAATAGTCCGAATGTACGGGAAATGTGTCCATTGTATCGGATGTACTCACAAATGTTCCGAAAATGCCATCACTGCTCCCAACCGCATAACCTGCGACTATTTTCCAGTCATCGCAATTATATTATTTGAAGTCATCGCAAACTCTTAGTAGCTTTTCAGAGCTACATATCCAAAAATCATTGATGCTGTACGCGCTTTGTGTACTGGTAGCTTTGAGCATCAGTAAACTAGAAGGCCAATATGAAATATACTATTGTTAAATTCAAACAAATCGTTTTCTCAGTGTAGGGGAAATTCGTTGAGTTTTTGGCTAAAACTCCAATAATGGACTCATGCGAAGGCACATTATCGTGATACAAAATCTATGAATTGTTGTCTTTCCAAAAATCTGACCGTATTCGGAGAAAATTCTCACACAAGCACTTTCTATTGCCTTAATAATAATATTCCTTCTTTAACATTTGAAGGCGATAAAATAGATGTTAATGAATAAATAATTTTGTTCCAATTTTATTCACGATTCTTGATACTTAATACACAGCATGGTGTGTAAAACCGTAATTTTCTAAAGGTTGAACCTTGTACAAAATTTTTTTAAAAAATTGAGGAACTTCACATATATTATGGATCGTGGCTTGCAAATGTTTTACCAAACATATAGAATTTTCTATGCGACAAACCGAACTTTTCTGCATTTCCATAAAGTTTTCCCTTGCGAATGTGCTGGAAATACAAATCTCATATTTATCGTTGTGGCGCTTATTGGGGAGGTACAAAAAGTGTTGCTGTTCAAATTTTTTTTCTGAATAATTTTTCGGTCTAGTCCCGATACAGACTCATCTCTTAAAACCTTGACTGCGAAGCCGGCATTGGACATATTCGAGGATGTAAAGGATGGAGGAGGATGTGGCCGAAAATCGGGTGTGAGACCGTTAAAGTAAACAATAGCCCTAGCTTTCCGTAGGCTAAACTGGTTTATCCTAACACGCTTCGGATGAGATGCTTTGAGCTAGGAAAAACTACATACATCGTTCTTAAATATGAGCTGCAAAAAATAGCTCAATGTGGGAGCATAGCTTATTTTTTACTTGTCCTTAGTTTTCACTGAGAAATGTTTTCAATGATGAGCAGCGTTGCCGCGTATTATTATGTTGGGCTATTATTGGGTCCAAGTTGGAAAAGCCGATTCCAAATGATAAAGAAAATTGTGTTAACATTGTCTATATGATTATGAATTCAATTCGGGAAAATAAATTCGAAAAAATCTTTTTTTCTCCTTGCGATATTTTATTTTGCTCACACTTTTCAGTCAAACGATTTCTACCGGAAAGTATTTTCTGTCGGGAAAACATTTTTTGATAGTGTTAGTGAAAATTGAAGTTATTAGTCTTCAAAGGATTGAATTGAAGAAAAATTATATTATTTGTAAGTAAAACCATAATAAAATATTTAAGAAAACGTGAGCAGTTATATTATATATCAATTTTTGATGAAGTAAAAGAAAAATCCACCGAATTGTTTTTTATGTATAAAAAACTCAAAATCTGGCAGCTTTAAGCTGTCAAATTTTGTAAAAAATTGTTCCGCCTTTAATGCAGATACTGATTTATATTTTGGTTTGCATGAAAATAATGATTGATATTGAAAATAATGTATTATAAACCAATAATTAAATAATTTTGTTTTTATTCATGCCTAGCTATTTTTTTAATTTATCTAAGGTTTTAAATGTATAAAATATTACATTGTCATATAATTGGAATCTTCAATTCAATTCGATTTTTTCACAGCACTTATGCTTGATATGTACTTACAGACCCATTACCCACAGTACCCGTCCAATTAGTGTCTTAATTATTCAGCCATCTCAGATTGTTTTAAACCTTAATTCTTCATTATGTGATATGATTCACAGATTATTTGCATGTCACCGTACTCAAGTCTATTATGCACCATCTTATCGAAATGACCAGCACCACCTTCTCCGACTCATTCACAACACGGTCTTTGCACAAATCGCTTGGAAAATTGGCTGAATTAGTGGTCAAGTGTGTGGATGACCACCAGGCATTAAAGATATACCATAACCTTCTTCGGCACCGCTAACACCAGAACCGACTTATAAAAATCCCTTGGCACGTAACTCATCACAGCGTCGTGCTGTATCTTGGTCTTTCTATCAATGGTGTCTGTTCAGTTGGTTTTTCATTTGCAACTTTATAGAAGTGGTACAGGTATTTGATGTGCTCATATTTGAAGATGTTGTAGAGCTTATGGAATTCGTATCGAAGATAATGTGATATGGTGCAGCCGTATCGAAATTATTGTTAAATTTTTCGGCAGATGAGTTTTGGTGGCTCGGAGGCGTCCTTTATCACGTAGAGGCGTTTCTTGAGTGCTATCATCTCACGCTTTGAGCTAGAAAAATTTAAATTAGATATTTTGAAATAAAAAGAGCTACTGAAAGCAATATTATTTATCTTTTTATCACGTTCCTCCAAAAAATCTTTCTATTAAAATTGCAAATAGCAAATGAGAAATGTCAAAAGCAGCTGTTATATATTATGATCTCTGCCACTTACTTTTTAAAGAAAGTTTCATTCAAATGTTGGGCGTGACTATGCCGTAGCATCGTAGCTTGGTTATCGACGAGGGCTTTTGACTTCACATAGCCCTAAAAAAAAGCTTCAGGGGCCTTAGTCTGTAATGGGATTCGAAAGTCAATGTGATTCGAAAGCCAGATGCGATTTGAAAGAAAATTGGCACTTTGTAAGTCGTTCGCATAAATGTCTGCGTTGCCAATAATTCTTCCTTGATTTTTGTTGAAGTTTGGCATAACTTTCGTAAAAATGTCAAACAATGTAAACAAAATAAAATAAAAATGTAATTGATATTAAGCTTGAGTAGAATAATACATTGGATGTAATACTAGCGAAGATAGAATTGTGCGGAATATTTTTAGAGATCATTCCAATGTAATGGGTTGCAATGAGGTGAGGTAAGGAAACACATTTCCGTACTGTGCATTTTACTTATGTACAGCTCCGAGCAACTAATTAGGGACACTATACAAGCAATCGAATTTTTGGTAACATTGGTATTTTATTTATAAAAAAACACTAAAATCTGTTCAAAATTAGCTTGAATATCTCATTACCTACCTTTCTTAAAAAACCATAATATTTCTATTACTTACAAAAATTTTTAAGATTATGTCAGAAGCTTAAATACATAATCAAAGGAGTCGTGCATATCATTGTATTTTATTGAAGTTTTATCAATATTTTGTAGCAAAGCTCCAACTCCAATTAATTATCACAAACACTGCTTGGAAGTGCTTCCCAGATTTTCTTAGTTTCGTCGTACAGCTTATCACAGTTGCATATCTTGAGCAAGCTCACTTTGTTTTTTACCACTTGCCTTAAGTTCTCAATGGAATTGAGATCAGAATTGAAAGATGGCAGTCCAATACAGTAAGTTGTTGACCAGAAAACCATTGATTGACATGCCGAGCGGTATGCTTCAATTGCTGAAATATCCAATTTACGGGAATATTTTATTCCGATTAAGGCAGCATTACATTCTCTGGGATTCCAATATATTGGAATTTGTCGATACTACTCACAATTTTTCGCATTGGGCCGACACCAGACCATGGCAGAGCACCCCAAAGCATAATGCTTCCTCGTCCATGCTTAAGTGTAGATCAGATGTACTTTGGGTCAAACTCCTTTGACTTAGGGCGGCGGACATATGTTTTTCCATCAGATGAGCCTCTATTTATTTTAGTTTCGTCTGAAAGCAACACTTTTCTATTCCCTTTCATTCATATGACGATACTTTTTCGGTAAACTCAAGTCTCTTCTTGCGGTTGTGTACAAATAATAGGGGCTTCTTCTGAGGAATCCGTCCAAAAAATCCAGCTTCACACAAACGTCTTTTAATGTTATCTACGGATAGTGCTGCTTTATTTTCGCCACATATAGCCATCCGCAGTTCGTTTGCGGACTTATGCTGATTTTTTTTAGACTCCCGGACAATATGAGTATCTTCTCGAGCAGTTGATATGCGGCTTCTTTGTTTGCGTTATACCTTTCTTATAGTGGATTTTTTTTTTGAAATATTGCCTACCATGGTTTTTACAATTTTTTAAGGCAGCTGCAATTTGTCGACACGAGATTCCATTTTGATGCATCTGTATTATGATTTCTCGTGTGCTGACGTCACAAAATTTTTTTCTACCCAGTGTAAATTAATCAAAAATAAAAATCAACTTTTATAATCACGATTAACCATAAAAAAGCTATATTTTGTCACTGTCCCCATTTTGTTGCACCTTCTACTACTCCTTAATGAAATAACGAAAGTCTTCGCTTCACAAGAATAACGATAAAAGAATTATTGGCTAAGTCGTATTTTTAAAGTACCAAAGATGCACTTTTAAAAAAGTATTGATACTACGAATTTTGTTGCGTATTTCAAATTGAATGTGTCTTTATATAAATCAAAAACTATTGCCCCTAATTAGTTGTACGGAGCTGTATGTGCTATTTTCTAGTTTTGTACAAAAATTTCGGCTTATTATGTACGTCCTTAGCATCATAAATTCTGCAAGAATTGCAAAATGTTGTGAACTTGTGCTTCCTATTTTACCGGCGGATTACCTGCTTATAATTAAATTATGTAATTGAATCCATAAAATAAGATATTAACCATAAAACTTAACATTTCATTATTATCTCTCCGCGTGTGAGAGTCAAATTGTTGTCGAACGAAATATGCGAAAATCGAAGTTTCCAAGTGTCAAAAATGCGATAACGAGTAGTCGAGAAATTTAAATTCGAGTATCGCCTTGCAGAGTACAATTCGTACGAAAGCGATTGAAATTTTTTTCGGTTAGCATTTCAGAGTAGGGCCCCAGCTTAAATATCACACGATCTAGATGGCCTTCATGACTTCATAATTGCAAAAATCATCTGAATATTGAGTGAATATAAAGTTGAAATTTTAGTGACTTGAATAACTTTCTAGAATTTAGAAGCGTTGCTCTGGCGTCTTTCCTTATTAAAATGTCCAACAATACTGAATAAAAATAAACTGACAACATGACACCGGTCATGCGCGATCTGTCAAAAAAAAAAAACAAATGAAAAATACTTCTAAATGAATCACATGGACTATGTGGTTTTTCTAAGCAGCGTAATTAATTATGTAATCAACTTAAGAGGTGGTCTAAATCAAGGATGTGCAGTCCATAGCTCATTTAGCTCTTCCAGCTCTTACAACAATAACAAAAAATATTGAGTTCACTTCGAGCTCTTTCCGTTATTCGAGCTAAATCAATTTGGACCTTTTGAGGGAACTTCTTAAAAAATACTTTTTTTTATCAACCATTTGCCAAAATTCTATTCCGCGACTCAGCGAAACTGATATTTCGTTTTGAAGCTCACTTTGAAAATGTTTGTTTCGACTTTCTGTGGGATTGTTATGGAGGCGTACGAGGTATAGTATTTTTTCCGAATCTAAAAAATTATTTTTGATCTACTTAGTTTTGCTAGTGCCAAGCTTACAACATCAGATGATTTAAGCTTAAATATTGAAGGTTTATCATCATTTTGCTGATCAATATGCGAACTTGGGCATAAACGGACCACTTAGTTCCGACACAAATTTTCGTATATCTTGATGGCAGCTCTTATAATGACTCTGCTAGTTATGTTTAATGATTGTATTTGTTTTAGTCGAGCATATTCAGATTTATTCAAAATATTCGCACCGAAAAAAAAAACTCCATTTCCCATTCAATCTCAAATATTTTTAACTTTATATATATATAGCTCTATTATATAACAATATATATGTTTATCTCAGTAATTCTTTTAAAAACTGTACAGCAATTTGAACTTGACATTTTAGAATCGCCCTAAATTTTTTTGGCAGCTCATATGAAAAAAAATAATTAAAATTAATTAAATATCAAGAGTTTGGTGATACAATTTTTTTCGACTATATCCATTTTTGAATTTTCGATAATTTGCTGGATTTTTCCCAATTCTCTTCTACTTGAAGTCCAATATCTCCAGTTGTACCTATAGGATCATTGTCGGTTTTTTTATTTAATACTTTGTTACGTAAGCTTTAAATGTGTACTAAAAACATTTTTTTTTGTCGTCAAAGGGAAAGCAATTTCTTGTTACTTAAATAGTTCTAATAGACTGTTACCCCAATTAAAATAAATTATAAAAGAAAAAAAAAATATTGGTCATAACCTATCCTCTTATCTATGAAATCCCATTTCACAAAAAATTCAGTCTTTACTACATGAGTTGGTACACATTTTTATACCAAAAAATGCAAACACATTTTTTAAAAATTTCAACCAAAAATTCAGTTCTATTTTTTTCTCATTTATTTTTTCAATAATAGCGTATATATGTAATTAGAAAACGACTTGAGCTTTTAAACAAAAACAAACAAAAATCTACTTGAGTAGAGATCATGAATTTGCTCCTATATATAGGCTTAAAAAATAGGGTTGGATTTCTTTCGACACTTTCATATGTTTACAACAGGAAAATGGAAAAAAAATTTAAAAATGTAAGAAAAAAATTTATCTTTCTTCATTGTTTTCCTCAAGTTTCGAAAAATTAAAACTTTTCAGCTCTGGTAACAACCCTAAAACTTTGTTTTTGATTGAGGATATACTCGAAAATCAGTAATTTATCGGATTTTAAATGGTCCAAGAATTCTAGAACATAAGGTTATTTTGAAGATCTAATGTATATGTTATAAATCATAAAATATTGTAAGACTTAGGAATCTAAATTAGTTTTACTTAAGAGAAGAGATGGCTTAAGCCCTAACAGGATTGAAAAGTGTCCGGTCCGGCAGGAATATAAATTTCTGAAAAAGCCAGTAACTGTCCGGTTTTTTGGTTATAGGTACTAAAATGTTTCGTTTTATGAGCAACAAAATAAGGTCATCTAATATTTCTTTAGAGAAAATGTTAAAAAACTTTTACCTTTCAAGGAAAAATTTATTTTTGGATGGTCGGCAATTCCTCCTTTTCAACTTGGCAACCCTGAAGCGTAAAATTGTAAGGCTTCTTAGATTTTATTATATGATTAATAAAATATCTCAGCGAACATTTCTCAAGAATCCTCAGTGTTATGTCATTCACTTTTCAAATCAACACTTTTATCGATTAAGCCATTTTGAAAATTATTTTTGCTCTCCAGCACATCTTTCAGACATATCTTCTGTGATACGTATGTGCATCGTTTGTCAAAGCGAAAGAAGTTGGATCTTGCGATTTCATATGTTGAATTTTTTTTTAATGTAGTAAGTATTCGAACTATGGTTGCTATTTTATAGCTGCGCTACAATTTTTCAAAACTTATAAAAAAGCCAAAAAATTAATTTTTAAATTATACTCTACGAAAACATATTTGATTCCCACTTTCCATTTCGAAATACCCTATAAAATGAATTTCGCAGTTCGATGGACAACTCCTTCCCATGCAATATAAAATGCCTTCAGTGGCTTTTCGTTTTCGCATTAAGACTTTCTGATAGGGTCTCCTTCAGATCAAAGCCCTGAGCTACAGTTCCCCTTACTCCTACCTTAAGCCGATGATCCACCTCTGAGTGTAATCTGATTAATATTTGTACACTTTTTTCCGTAAAAAGGAAAATGAAAATCTTGAATGGGAATTACTTAAGGTTGCCTCAAAAAAAAAAAAAAAAAATTGATTTTCCTTTTAATTGCACTTAAAAGTTGAATATTTTTAAAAGAGCATGAATGAGTAGAAAGCAGCGGTAGTTGTACAAAGCTAGATGACGATGGGTTAAGAAAGTGTGGCCCATCCGAAATCTGCAGAATTTTTTTAGGTGTATTTTGGGAGTTTTAGCTGGAAGCCTTGGAGGGGTTCCGTCTTTGTTAATTTTTTTATATAGGTGCGTGTACTTTACCCAGTTGTTAAAGAGTTGGATGGAGCAATAAATTTTAGAGGCTTTGTCGAGGTCATTTTTGTGGTATGTTGGTTGTAAAATGATTGGGGCAATTCTTGCATATTTTGCAACTTCATCAGCGATAGTGTTACCGGTTATGCCAACATGAGCTGGAATCCACATTATTTTTATTTTGTTGGGGGACGAAATCAATATATCTCGTATATTAGAAATGGTGATGTTGTGGTGCAAAACATTGTTTATTCCTTTAATACAAGACAAAGAATCTGTGCAGACTATATATTTCCCTTTACGGGTCTTACACCAGTTCAATGCGTAAAGTACGGCTTCTGATTCTGCTGTAAATATAGAACAGTAATAGTTTAGTTGAGCAGCTCTAACGACTTCAATTTTCGGGTTGATGACAGCATAACCTACGCCTTCTTGAGATTTTGATCCAGCTGTGTAAGCGCATCAATATAACGACGCATTCAGAAAAAATCAAAAAAAAAAATTTAAGAATTTTCTTATTAGTAATTCATACCACCACATAACAATCGAGGTATAAATACCTTTTCCTTCTGACTGAAAGATGTACTGCATGAACATTTGAGGGTTAATGAGTAGCAATTATAAGTAGGTAATGGAGTATACGTTGCTTTGCTTCAAAGATGAAAGCACACTTTCGTAATTTATGTTTTTCCAAAGGTAGGTACTCAAAAGAAAACACATTCAATGAAATTTTCTGCAAAAAAAGCTCAGACCAAGTAGCAGGATGGCGCACTGATGTGTCCTTGAAAGTCATTAGGGACTCTTCCACACGTCTGTGCATATTGAAAAGTATAGGAGGTTCTGAATTGCTACCAACTCACTCACACAAGCTGATTTCTAAACTCATCAATACAAGTCCTTCTGAAAGTCAGTACTTTAATTAATGAAAATACTCGAACTTTGTTGCTCAAATGTCTTTTTAACTTTTGACAGGAACTCGTAAATATTTACACAAGTGCACTGATTACACTGGTATGTGTGTATGTACATTATTTATTTATATTAGTCGTACATATACGTATTGGTGCAATAAATCACATTTGCCTTTATTCCTTAGTGTACACTGTACAGTGTGTCATATCCTCATTGAACGCGAGTGTGTGTGTTTGGTTGCCTATATTTCAATTACTTATAAAATACGAGTATATGCTGCAACAAAGCAATGCACATTAATTTTCTTAATTGAAAATTAATTAATGTTGCACTAATGAATATGAGTGAGTGTGCTTGTAGCATTTTACACAGGTGTGTCCTTGTGTGTTAGTGTCAAGGCTAAAAGCAACAATGTAAGCAAATAGCCCAGATGAAAATCATTGCATTTATTTATGAGCTTCTTGGAAAAACAGTTGTGTTCTCAAGGAATTAGACTACCGAAGTAGATATCTAAATATTTTGCATTGAGTAGATTTATTATGCAAATACTCGGGCATTACATAAGTATGTGGGCATACCTTACATTAGACATGTTCAAAATAACCGAATGTTCTAGAGTTCTTTGGCAACGCATTAAATTCGAAAACGTATCCTTTTTTGAGTATATTCTGAATCCAACTGATTTATTTCAAAATTGGAGTTAAACAGTGAAGAAATTGCACTTTTTTCTTATTAAAAATTAAATGTTTTAAACTTTTTTCCATTTTTCTGTTTTACGCAAATGTGCAAAAATTTTACAGTTACTTTGTAAGCCTGTACGTAAGGACTAAATCAATGATCGCTGTGCAAGTGCAGCTTTTGTTTATTTTATTTATTCATTAATTTTTCTGAAACACATTGTAATAAAATGGAAATATTTAGCAAACACTAGAAAACAGTTGCTTCAAGAAAAGGTATATAACATTTAATATAAAAATAATATATAGCTTTAAATGTTACTTTCAAATTCATTTACATATAAAATTGTAGTGGGGTAAAAACGGAATTAACATTTTGAAGGATAAAGACAAACTCAGTTGATGGTCAATTATTACACCAAGATATTTAAAATTTAGAACTTCTTCTACTTTAAAGCAGCTATCACTACTATTAGTACTCTGACAAAAACTAAATTTCGAGGTGTTCATGGGACATATTTCCGTGTGTAAACTTAATATATTACAACGAGGAGAATGAAAAATAGTTTCAGCTGAGGGCGAAACTTTATCATGATTTATTCCAGATACCAAATCAAGTGGATTGCGATAAGGTTTGCCATTTCCCCACAAATATATTTATAAAACGAACAGGACTTGCAAGTCATTTAAATTTATTATGAAAATTTGTGCTCTGTGAGAAATATGAAGATCCAGTTTTGTATCAAAAAATTTTCTTCAGCGACGAAGCACATTTTTAGCTCAATGTGTACGCCAACAAACAAAGTAGCCGAATTCAATATGAAGAGCAGCCAGATGTAGCTCAAGAGCTAAAAAAATGCACTGTTTGGTGTGGTTTGTAACCCGACGGCATCATTGGACCGAACTTTTCCAAAAACAATGAAAATCGCAACGTTACAGTCAATGGGGCAAGGTACCCCGTGCCATGATTAACGACTTTTTTTTGCCCAAAATGGAAGAATTGCACTTGGTTGACATGTGATTTTAACAAGACGGTGTCATATGCCACACGGTACGCTATACCATGGACCTATTGAGAGGCGAGTTTGGTCAGGAATTAATGTCACGTTTTTGAGCAGTCCATCGACCGCCAAGATCATGCGACTTGACTCCACTAGACTATTTTTTGTGGGGTTACGTGAAGTCTCTCGCGTACAGAGACAAGCAAGCCACAATTGCAGCCCTGGAAGACAGCATTACTGCTGCCATTGGTGAGATACCGACCGAAATGCTGGAAAAAAAAATATGCCAAAATTGGAGCTCACGGATGAACCACCTCAGGCGTAGCCGCTGGGAATATTTACGTGAAATAATCTTTAAAAAGTAAATGAAAGGAATGGAATTTCATTCACTATTGCAAATTTTCTGTTCTTTTTCCTCAATTTCCCGTTGCGAGTAAATTTTCGAATTTGAAGCGTTCCCTACGAGTTCAAAAACATGACGTTATTTTGAACATGTCTAAAGCAGGAAAACTCAATTCTACTTGCCCACAGAGTCAATTCGGTAGCTGTGAGGATAAGAAATCAAACTTAAATACACAAAATCATCATCAATAGAACCTTAGCGAATTGATGAATTTTAGGCAACATTGGAAAAATAAAGAACAGTAGACACTCGACTTTAATCATTAATTTTGTTATTTCGAGTGCGATTTTCGCAGTGTTTCGTAATGAATATATATAATATAATATAAAAAATGAACACTATACATGCACACATGTGTATTCTTAGAAGAAAAACATACGAGTAATCCAAAAAGTAGTAAAATATTATTATCCGTTTGCGGTAATAAAAAAATATTTAAATTTATTTAAATATTCTTTTATTTTATTCACATTTATTTTAGTTGCTTAATAACATAGAGAATAATTCAAAATTTAAACACAGAATACAGAAAGAGTATAGTAATCTAATTGGAGCATTAAAAGATTACTCCAGCCCTAATAATATCCAATTTTAAATAGGAGTACAAAATATAACGAGTTCATAGAAATTGTAGTAATTCATTACTCTTCTTGTATTGTTCCATGGGTCATTCTCTTTTCACTGGGTTATTTAATACATAATTCGCTTATTCTGGTTTGTTTGCTTTTAATGTGTAAACCAGCTTCTTCTTTGAGGCCAATCATATCAACTTGGTATATATACGTACATGCATATATTAGTGATGAAATTACAACTAAATATAAAAGAAAGTATTCGTCAACATGGCTGCATAGTGATTCTTCCCAATGACTCTGGAAATTTGGAAAGTGTCCTAAACTTGTAGTAATGGGCTGATAAAAGCTCATATCCTTAAACTTTACAGTCACCGCCTTACCTTTCAGACAATATCCGCTCAGAGCATAAAGAGCGTAGTTTTGCGTTACATGTGAACATGTAAAGTTCCACAAAAAGAAGCATTTTTAAATGCGACGAGAAAAGTACTACAGTCAGCTGAAAATCATAAAAAGTCGTAAGATTAATTTTATTCTCAATGCTGTAAGTATTTCTGATTTTCAAACTGTATGTTTTTACATTGACTGTTAAAATTATATCGAATTAAAGATAATCACATCACCAAAATTAAATTTATTTCAAATCAGAACAGGAGTTCATATTCAATCCATGGAAAAATATGAGTAAAGTATATAAAGTAAATTTTGTGAAAGTTTTGTTATGGTTTTTTTGTAATTTCGATATCATGTTTTGATATTTTTAAGTTTCAATGAAATAAATATATTTCAAAAAACATGTACTGTATTTGAATTGTATGTAAAATCCTTTCATACGATTAGTTTAATTTAAAAATATCTTACTCAAGTTACTATAACGTTACATATTTAGGCAAAAATATAAAAACAAAATGTGCATACTAGGTAAAATATTGTTTAAAAAGTAAACGTACCACTGCCTGTTTTTACACAAACTCCAAAAAGTAATTTTTGGAATTTTATGCCACTTATTTTAAAAAATTCGAAAATATTTCAATTAAGGTTCGTGTAGTAAAAACACAACCTATTGATGACCATTGTAAGGCTGGGAAAAATCGAAAAAAAAAATCATCGATAGTCATCGCTAACATCGGAATTTGCCTTACTGATTGGTTTATAAGGACTTTGCCAGAAAAAACTTACGTTTTTTATTTTTTAAGATCATACTCTACCTGATAATCTTACAGGTCTAAAAAGACACAACATTGGTTCTATATAAAGTGACGTTTGATATGATGTATAACACTTGGAGATATCACTTCTAAAGACACAGAGGTCTGGCAAGCAAGAAAAAGTCCACGAATTGATTTTGTTAATTAGTTTTTAGTTATTTTTATTCTGAACACTAGCGATTATTTAATAAAATCACTAACAATATTTGAAAAGCAAAAGTTACGTTTTTTCTGGAACAGTCCATTTATGGCTTAAGTTGGCTTTAGCTGACTTTCTACAATACTATTTTTTTTAGGGGTAATGGGTGGTTAAAACTAAACAATAAAGGTGAAAATAATTGTCGCTTGGATCTAGTTTCTGAGGTATAGCTAGTTATATAGTTTCTAATTATAAGTTGGAAACCCCTAAATGGATATCAAAAATATGGGTGTCATAAGAAAGATAATTTAATGGCCTACAATATTGGAAGTTTTGAAACTTAACTTATAATTTTGGAGATATGACGATTTTTCCAATTTTCACCAATTTTTTTTAAAAACCCCGTATATAATCCAAAAAAGTGTTAATAACCTCTGATTTTTTTGGCATGTGAAAAATGTTTTTTGGTCCACTGGGTCGGCTTTTTCGACAGCCAAATATTAGGTAACAAAAAATTTCGAGGGACAATGAAGGAGACAGAGTGAGGGAAAAGCAAATTGCAAAGGACAGGGGAAGGGCAGGGACATTAAAAAGAAAATAATTTTCCCTATTGGGAACGCAGAGACAGGGACGAGGAAAATTCATTCCCTGCATGGAACTGGTACTGTTTCCTGTCCCTGCAGAGATCCGTCCGAATAAACACAGCTTAAAACATAATCTTTTTGTAAAAAGTATCAAATTTACTTGGACTTGCACTTCGCTGTCAAAGCTTTCCACTAGAACTTTTTCAGCGTCAACACCGTACTCGACTGGATGGTAACTTTTAATGTGATCTCTCAAATTGGTTGAATTCCCATTGTCAGCAACGTTTTTTTAACAACCTGTGATTTGATAAATTGCACTCGGTTTTTCTTGGGAATGCTTGAATAATTTCCGAAACGGTCGATCGTCTGGCCCGAGCTCGATGTCTGTTACAAAGTTAATAGATATTTTATTTCGTGAACAACGGTTGATAAATTATTCATTGATATATTTTACTAACGATCCTAGAGAAGAAATCTCGCCTGATGCACGAACACAACTTTCCATTGCAAGTAGCAGCAGCAGAAAACAAAATACAGTGAACAACAGTGAAACAGATTTCAATATTAATCGTTAGCGCTCAAATTTATCGAAAATTAACGATGTTAAAAAGCATCGGTGGACATCGATAGTAACTGGTGCTCCCCCAGCCCTAGATCATTGTTGTATTGTAATAAAATTAACCTCAAATAGATCAACACCTTACGGAGGGTTCAAAAAAGTTCAAGAATATTTACAGGTAGTCGACATAAAAAGCGGCTTACCTCTTCCTGTTAACTACTTAGTAAGCCATAAAGCTTCGGCATATTAGAAAGCGCAGATGCAACTAGACGAAAGCAATTTTGAAGAGCGCCAGAACTGTTTCATTGAAATAAATGTATTTTACAAATGAAACATAGGCATTTTCGAATATTGACAAAATTTCTTCGCATGTATCTCACGGTCACCTTAATCTTAATTAGTTTTAAAAATTAAATAGCATATTTCGAAAAATAGCACTCTAATGTATATCAAAGTTATAGTAAAAAAAAATTATGACAAGCAGCCACAATTTTGTTTGACTATGCTCATTATAAGCTCGTATATTTTCTGTACACTGCAACATTTGTTGCACCCGCTGTACTCACTCCATTGAACAGTATATTCAAACACTTTTGTTCTAGTGAAGTCTGATCTAATGAGTACACTGCTTGAATTCATGCACATGCTTTGCGAGCAGTGAATAGAATGAAGTAAGTGCTTGAAACGCATTTCATGCACATTTATGCAAAGGTCATCAAATGTACTGAAACTCATACTGAAAAAATTACAATTCTATTGAAAATTTTATCTCAGTTCTCAGTAAAACAAATAAAAAGTCGCAAAGTTAGAGATTCTTGCATAAACGTGTGATTTTGTTGCTATTTGTTTTTTTTAGTGTAAATTTATTCACAGGAGACGCATAATTTGTATCATATGTCAATGCGAAAAATGCTCAATAAGGTCTGCCATTTTACCATAAATAGACGGATAAACGAAAAACGCTTACAAATCATTGAATTTTTATAGATCATAGATTATATATCAAAATTCGTGCTCTGTGTGAAATGTGTTTTTAGAATTTTTTATCGAAAAATTTTCTTCAACGGCGAAGCCAATTTTTGGCTCAATGGGTACGTTAAGAAATAGACTTGCCGAATTAGGTCTGAAGAGCAGCTAGAGGCAGTTAAATAAGGACTGTCCCAAAAAAAACTTGCGCTTTGTTTTTTAGTTATAAAAAAATACTCAGTAATTTTTTTGTTCTTTTTTCGTTTTTTATTAATAATGGCTAGTAATCAGAATATAAATACAATTTTTTTTTTTATGAAAATTTCTTACTTTTTTCGTAAGGCCCTTCATTAAATTTTGTCCAGTCGTTTCATCGACAGTATGGTACGATTTTTTCCACTTAGGTCTGAAGTTTTGTAAATTTTTTGCAGCCTTACCACTCCTTCGAAAATCTCTTTTCATTAGAGCCCAATAACTTTTGATTGAGCGAAGCTCTAGGCAGTCGGGTGGATTAGCTATTTTTGGTACGAAATTGATCTTTTTACTTGCATACCATTCCATCGTAGCTTTAGAGTAATGAGAGGTTGCTAAATCTGGCCAGAACATCACGGTACTCTCATGTGCACGAATAAATGGTAGAAGACGTTTTTCGAGGCACGCGTCTATATAAACTTTGAACCCAAGTAGCTGCTTAAAATCTGCTTTAACGTAAGTTTCGTCGTCCATAACACAGCAATCAAATTTAGTCAGGTACCTCTCATACAATTTTCGGGCTCTCATCGGAGCCATTAACTGCTTTTCATCAGAACGGTCTGGTTCGATTTGAACTCTGTATGTCTTTAGCTTACTTTTCTCCTCTATCCTTTGTACAGTAGATTTTGATGTACCTGCTCTAGCCGCCATATCTCGCACTGAGGTGCTGGGATAAACCAGGTAAACCCTTCTTATAATTAGAAATAACCGTAAAGATAGTTTTTTCTGATGCACCAACTATTTTTGCTAAAGCTGAATATTTTAATTCTGAATTTTCCAGGTATGTGGACAAAATCAGTTTGCGGACTTTTTGTTGCTTGTTAGATATCGTTGTCGTTAAAAGTGCTATCTTCAAGTGTTATACATCATATCAAACGTCACTTTATATAAAACAAATATTAAACTTTTTAGACTTATAAAATTAGCAGGTAAAGTATAATACAAAATATAAAAAGCGCAAGTTTTTTCTGGGACAGTCCTTAGCTGCCAATGAAAAATTCACTGTTAGGTGCGGATTGTGGGCTGGCGGAGTCATTGGATCGTACATTTGAAGCAGGGTACCATGCGATGATTACCGAAATTTTTTTGCCCCAAAATGGAAGAATTGGATTTGGTTGACATGTGATTTCAACCAAGTGGTGACACACGCACACGGCACGCGAGTTTGGTGAGCCATTATTTTCACGTTTTGGAGCAGTCCATCGACCGCCAAGATCATGCGATTTGACCCCACTAGACTATGTTTTGTGGAGCTACGTGAAGTCCCTCGTGTACAAGAACAAGCCAGCCACAATTTCAGCCCTGGAAGACAACATTTCATATGCCAAAATTGGAGCTTACGGATGAACCACCTCAGGCGTAGCCGCAGGCAATATTTACGTGAAATAATCTTTAAAAAGTAAATGAAAACAACTTATTTATCGTTCCAAATAAATATTTCATTGACTATTGCAAATTTTCTGTTTTTTTTTTCAATTTTCAAAATCCAAACTCTTAAGAAATCACCCATGCTTACTTAGGTAGTATAAGGCCATGCTAAATCGTGTACGATGAAACGATGAAAAACCTTTCATTTGCAAGTTTGACAAAACTTCGGAATCGATTCTCATTAGACATGAAATTATCTGGTTGTTCGCTATCCTTTCGCACAGACGAAGTCCATGCCTCACTGTATGCTACTATCGATTTGAGTAACAACAATGCCAAAGACCAGTGTCATGTTTGCGTGGGGGTGAAAGTTCAGTGATTTATTTTATAATTTTTTTCTCTGAAACAAATCGACATGACCACTCGTAAGAGCTGGTCAGACTGCATCAGACTATGCCGCAAGTGTAAGAATGCAGTGTTACCTTCATTAGACACGGTGAGCTTGAAACACGTTACTATCGAATCACAAATTAATCCACATTTTTTAATTGGTACTTATTATACAGTGCAAAAGGAAACATTTCCCGTAAAAATTAAAATCGGGGACCTGCCCCTTTTGGAGAAAACCGATTTTTACATTTTTTCCATATTTTTCAGGTATTTATGATTTTAGCCCTTTAACTGGCGTTCACTGGAAGTTTTTCCGACCTTCACTACCATTTTTAGTTTATTCTGTAATGTATAAATATTGTGGTGCCGTCCAAGTACTTCAGTTTGGGCACTCCTAAAGGTCATGAAGTATTCATCTATAGAGAAATGTAAACGATTTTCTTATATTCTCAACTTTGTCATTAAGCTGCTTTTAACTCTTTATAAACTTATACTCCTTTGTTTTGATCTTTTTAGAAATTCATCAAAACCATGACAACAAAGTTGATGAGATAAGCCCGCATTTAACCGACTACGGAACCTACCACAACATCATCAGCAAGAACCTTCGAACAAACAGCATCAATTAAAAATGTTCGCCAAAAACCGAAGAATCTCCATTTTAGAATTTTTAATTGCGCTATTTTTAATGTTTGGCGATGCAAACGGTTTCGCTGAATTGCCCGCATCAGCGTCAACGTTCCCAGCAACAACAACAACGTTGGCATCATCAAATGCACCAGCAACAATAACAAATATTGTCGACATGGAATACGGGGAGGGTCTAAATGAGACGAGTACGACAACGACGACGACAATTCCAAGACAAAAACATGAGAACGATGAAGTTACGTTTGTGGCGACGAAAACTTTTGAGGACACGGCGGATGTTCACAAAACAGCTCCAAGCGCCAGCATCGCCACTAAATCATTTTTGGTTGAAGATGAAGAAGAAAACGACATGAGGACGGAGCGGAAGAACATGGAAAGCGAAGGCAACGGAAATGCAGTGAAAACACAAATCAAGTATGCAAAGGAGCAAACTCAAGCAAAAACAGCGACAACAACAAAGGGTGCACTAAATCGAAATGTAGATGAAGTGAATTTGTTCGGTGCACCGCTGCTGCAGTTGACGCAAGAGGGGAAAACAAATGCACTGGAAACTACAAGAGAAGAGATAAACGAGAGCTCACGACAGTTAGCAACGGAAGATACTCGAACGGAAAGACCAACATTACCATCAACAGCAGCGACACCGACAACATCAATGCCACATAGTGCAATACATGTGGAGCGACAGCTTAAGAACGGTCTCTACCGTATTAAGTTAGCAGAAATAGTCACCGATGAGTTCAATGGTAGTGGCATTGATACCAATGAGGATACCCGAATTGCCACAGCTCCAAGCACAACAGCCACAGCTCCAGCGACAAAGGCAATGGAGGGTGAATTTTTGCAACATCAGCAGCAAATAGCAGTAAAAAATACTGGTGGCAACACCAAAATCAACATCGTCGACTTGTATCCTATGAAAATCGAGGATTTCAATCCAATTATAAGTGATTCTAATGCAAAACTACTCAAAGAACGCACAATATTCTCGCGGGAGGATGCGGATGAGCACCGACAGAATCTGATGCCAAATGAAGTGGAAGTTGATCAGGATGCAACCACAAATAGAGCTGCTGTCGAACGAGGTGCAAATAATGCCAATATACCGAGAACAGTGAACATTCGCTCAGAAGGCAACGCTGCTGACAAGTCTCAGTCGATGACATCGTCATCATCATCATCGATTCCAGCCAACATCAGCGATTTCACCGGAAAATTGCTTGCCGAACAGGATGGTGTCATCACTGAAATTGAGCAAAAGTTTCGCCTGAATGAGTTTGTGGCTACAGATGCGTTGACAGCAAAGGCAATACCAACATCAATCCCTAAAATGAGCATTGATAAAACAACAACTATGGCAGCCATTGGTGGTGGTGCGACCGGCTCAAGATTCGGTTTTAATGTTAATCACAGAACACACGTCGGCTACGATTTCATCGATCGACGCGTAAAGAAAAGTTTTGACTTTCCCATGCATCGCGCAGCAAGTGATGCCATATCTATCCCGCATGTTGATTTTGCCAACACAAAATTCAACACTGATCCAAGTTCGCATGGAACCAAAGACGGAAGTTTAACACTCAGCGGCGCTAAGCTCTCGGTGGTCGCTTCGCATCCCGAGTTTTCCACAACAAAATTTTACAATAGCAAAGAGTTGTACAACGAAATGTTGCAACATAATAGACAGAAATTGCAACTGCAGCAACAATTGAAGGCTTCCGAAATCAGTGCAGCGACAACAACAACTACAAAATTTCCCACAGTTGCCACAAGCGCCAGCAGTCGATTTCAGGGATTAAGTAATCAAAAGTTTCAAGTTACCGAAATAAAAGACTCAATCGACCGCAGTGACCCAGCTCTGACCTCAGCAGACACAGTTGAACCTATTACAGATACAACTACTCCTCCTGCTGCAGTTGACAGCACAATTTTGCAGTCTACGCACTCATCCCCCTCGTTGTTGGTAGAAACTAAAGCACGACAACCTAAGAAATTTCAAAAGGAATTGAAACGCGCCAAATTGCTGTTGAAAGCCATTCTTCCAGCAACAACAACTATAACGGCAACGACAACATCGGCAGCAATAGCAATTGCAGCTAACATGAATCAAATTTACACTCAAGCTCCTGCAGAAGCATCAGTCGAGACTGTGGCAACATCTGCACCATTGGCGTTGGTGACTGCAACTACAGTTCCCAATATTTTGTCAACTTTAGCTACATCTGTGAGAACCAACAGCACTGCAAGTGCCATTGTGGCTTTGACTGGCACAACTGACGCATCTTTGCCAGATAGACGCGCCACCAATCCAACCAAATCGTCCTCAAAGCCGATTGCGCGACCACGTATTTTGAGTCGCCTGCAGGAGAAAATCAATTCGCTGGAGTGCGAAATTCAAAGTGTGCCGCAGGACTCGAATTTGTGGCGCGGCAATGAGACACACGAGCTGATGCTCCCAATTGCTGTGAGTATTGATTTATTTCATTACCATGTTAAGGTGTATTTGAGGAGACATTTAAATTGTTTTTTTTAATGTAGGTCTGATCAGATTTTAGTTACAATTCTTCGTCGATTTGATGAAGTATTCATCCGAAACTTGCGTCAAAACTAACGCTATATCTATGCTTTTAAATGCAATCAAAATTTCTTGATAACAGTTTGAAGACATTATGACAAATTTTGCCTTAACGGCCGTATTTTTGACCTTAGAACAATAAAAATATTAATATATAGGGGTCATTCCATCTATAATGGGCCTATTATTACCCTCATATTTTTTAAATTAGCTGAAACTTTTTTGAGTGATTGGTAAATGCTTGTAAAATCAAATAGGATGAAAAAAAATCAATGAAATTTTCAGAGATGGTACTTCTGTATGTTCTGAAAATTTTAAGCCTAAAAAGACTGAAATCAATTCAAATTTTATTCTCTCGCTCTCATTCTTGATGTTTCAATTTACATTGCAAATCATAAATCTTAACTTCGAAATGCTTTCCGACATCAAAGCAAATGTAACTTGTAAACTTAAGCTCAGTTTGCTCAGTAGTTTCCATGTCACTAGATAACATGCAGGCATACAATAATTTATGTATAAAGTCGTGTCTGGATATAGTGAACACCCTATAAAGTGAACACCTTGATATAGTAAACTACAAAATTTTTACTCTTAATAGTCAAAAGGTGATTTAGTAAACAACCTGTACACCTATACCTCGGTTTATTCGGTAGATACGTTCCTGACTAAACCGCGTAAATCGAATCAAACATTTTTATATGGAAAACCAGCGTTAAGCAAATCCGACTATAAATAAGCTTTTTAAAATATTTATTGAACACAAAATATAGCTTTATACTGTTAATAAGATATAAAAGTATCATTTAAGTAATAAAAAAACATAAAAATAGGTAAAACAAAAAATTTATTCCATTAAAAAAAAATCTACTTCATTATATATAAAACAAAATTTGGAAAAAGTACCTATAAATACGGCTCATCCATATTTTTAAGCAAATTTAATAGCTATCAGTTTCAACGAATAGTCTTTTTTTACGAAATTGTATACTCGTAATATCTGGCTCATCACTGGATAAAATCATCTCATTAGATTCTGCATTGGTTTTAGTCATAGTTTGAAGAGATCTTTCTTTAGGAAAACATTCTGAAATAAGCTTTTGCTTCTTATTTTTATACTGAGAAAACTCTTCCTCCTAAACTAAATAAAAGTAAATATCAATAATTTTTTTCGATTTTAAAAACCGCGTAAGTTCGAATCCGCGTAAACCGAGTACCGCGTAAACCGAGGTACAGATGTATACTGTGAACAGATCTTGCAAAAATTATTTTACTATATCCACACACGACTGTATATATTTTTATTGAAAAACATGTCCAAGCGACCAAAGAATATAACAAAAATCAAGTTGGTTGAAGTAGTTTTCGTGTGATGCGGCAACATTAAAATCGTAGTTATCATTTTATTTATATATAATATACCGACTTTAAACTATTTATTTATATACTTATTTTTGACTTGCTCCGAAAACTCGTTTGGTTTGGCACAGCGTAATTCTCCAAAAATTTTATCTAGAGTATCAACTCTTGGCTTAGGAAACAAAAAAAAAATTATATCAGATAATTTGCTGCATAATTTTAAAGGCCAAGACTAAAATGCAAGTATCTAGCACTAACATTTTAATGTGTGATGGTCTCATCTCGAGATCTGGTTTCTTATAGAATTTTATTATGTGTTTTGTGGTGAAGATTCCAAAAATGTCCACCTTTTTTTCTTAAGAATCGTTTTCTAGATATCCCCAAAAACCCCATTTTGCAGCACATTTCTCTTTCCTTTGGGCATATTTCTATCAATTTTTTTATCGGCCTAAATTATTGTCTTATTTTTAACGGTTTGCTGTTATTGAGAATCAGTTGAGATTTGATGGATTTACAAGCGTTCAAAGTCGAAAAATGTGATTTCTTTGGTCTTTCTTAAAAGTTACAAAATTTGTTTGCGTTACTGCGTTGCTTTATGTGTTCCGTTTGCGAACTTGCGACTTTTTTTGATGATTTTTGAGGACACATTCGGTTTTTTCCTGGCAACCTATACATTCAAATTTATTAAATAGGAATGTACTAACAGAACATTTGGCCACCGATAACACCAAAAACTTTCCGTTGAGATGGATTTTCCAGCTTGGCTGAACACACAATCCACCAAGTTACTGAAGTTTCTTCCTCAAAGCTTCAACTTAAATTTTATAAAGAACTTGTGAGGCTTAATCAAACGAGTCGTAGCAGCATGAAAACCTGCGAGTAAGGCAGCTTGTGGCAAGTTAATCAAGAGAAGTGGCATAAAATTACTCCAGACCAATGTGCACGCCTGGTAGGCAGCATGCCAAACCGATTCTCAACATTTATGAAACTAAAATGTTCTCCTACTCAATACTAAGCCAAACTAATAAAAAACTAGTAAAGGTGTTAACTTCGGCCAGGCCGAAACTCCCATACCCTACACTGCATTGAAAGTATTTAGTTTTAAAATAATTGTTAAAAAATGTTGAAGAGGTTGAATAAGTCGAAAATAATGTAAAAAGATTCAAAAATGTTGAAAAGTGTTAAATAAAACTGAAAATGTTGAAAAAATATGAGAAATGTTGAAAAAAATATGAAAACCATTGAAGAAAGTTGAAAGAAATTGAATAAGTCGAATTATATGAAAAATGCTGAAAAATTGATGAAAAAGTCGAAAGAATAAAGAAAATGTCGAATGAAATTGAAGGGGCAAGGTAAAAGGTTGAAAATGTCAAAAGAATATGGGAAATGTTGAAAAAAAAGAATAGAAATGAAAAACACGTATTATGTCACGCCCACTCCTCCAATTCCCACTTTTTGATTCAATAAACACACCAAATCTTAGCGCAACAGCTTTTATAGTTTGC
The DNA here is from genome assembly GCA_963680825.1 of Meiosimyza decipiens. Taxonomy (NCBI): domain Eukaryota; kingdom Metazoa; phylum Arthropoda; class Insecta; order Diptera; family Lauxaniidae; genus Meiosimyza; species Meiosimyza decipiens. The sequence continues at coordinate 48,944,288 of OY804260.1, forward strand.
GATATATGCCGTAATTATTCTTAAAATTTAGGGCGGTGGCACACCCAATGGTTCAATCCAGTCCGATTTTGATCCAGAAATAGCTTTCCATAAACAAACCTTTCACAAAAATTGCAGTATGATAGCTCATATATTTCAATAGTTATGCCAGTTAAGGTATTTTAATTGTATGGGAGGTGCCACGCCCACTGTTGCTATTTCGCCAGCCTTTGATTCAGATATGCCTAATAGCCAGTAAACCAATTTCATCAAATTTCACATCAATTGCTCCAATAGTTCACTTAAAATAGCACTTACAACTTTATGTTAATGAGGGAGGTGATACGCCCACTGATGCAGTCTTGTCAAGTTTCATTTAATTTCAAAGCTTACAGCAACCGACCCTGTACACAAAATTTTATGAAGATTACTCTAGTAACACACTATCTATAGCATTAAACGTATTTTGCTTATATAAGAGGTGCCACACTCACCTGCACTCTTGTGCCAAAATTTTGCAAGAAGACACCTTTTTGCAAGTATATCTGCCATATTAAATTTCATAACGATTGCGTTGTTGGTTCTCTTTTTATAACGTTTATAAATATTGTAGGTTGTGCCACGCCCTTCAACGAAATTTTTCAGTATATTGACGAAGCTTGTATTGATGACTACTTTAAGTGGTATCATCCCTAAAATTTTTACGAAAATCGTGTGCGCCAATTTGGAACTTTTACACTTGCGTCCATTTTATGCACAATTCAAGATTTATAAGATCTGTATTCGTGTACGAAATTTCATCACGATATCTTAAACGAGTTAAAGTTTAGGGCTGTTCCACGCCCATTTAATAGCATTTGCACACTTAAAACCTAGCCTAATCTTAATTTTGTTCTCATCTTCACCAAATCACAAAGTTTCATCAAAATCACAGCAACTTTTTTCAAAATGGACTTGGGTATATTTACATAGAGTATGGGCGGAAGGCCTGGTCGTGTACTGATTTCACCCATTTTTATATGCTCGCATGTTGCAAGAAGGTTTGACTTGTGTGTCAAATTTCATTCAATAAGCTTGCTTAGTTGTCCCGTAAACGTGATTTCAACAGACACACAGACAGACAAACAGGCGGACATAGCTATATCGACTCAGGTGGTGACGCTGATCAAGAGTCCTTGCATACCTGCCACGCCCCCTTCTATGAGTTACAAACGGAATGACAAAGTGAATATACCCTCTGTGTTGGGTATAAAAATAGGACTCACACCAAAAACTCAGCAATTTCAATTACTTTCTTTCAGATGATCATAGCACATATATGACCTCTATTGACGATTTTGCATTTTTCGGGATAAAACCACGAATTTTTTTTTGATTTTTTTGCTGTAAATTGTTGCTTACATAGCAGGATTATAAAATCTAGTAATGTAAGAATCAGAAAAAAAAAATTAATAAATAAATTTAAACAAAAATGGTTCGTAGTATACGAATGACTTAATCATGTGAGCACAAGTGAAGGTATAGATAGCTCTATATACCAGCTGCACAATGATATGGAAATTCATTGATTGCATAGCACGGACACATTGAGTGAATAAACGACAAGGCTCCAGCTAAGAGAATCTTCAATTCAGAGCCTCTAGGTCAGAGAAAAAGGGCATGCCGAACTTTCGTTTCAGAAACCTGGAACCTGACATCGGCCAGATCACCCGGTCTAGAATATTGTAACAAACTTACTTTGCATACAAGAAAATGTAAAGTTTTCTTCATTTTAGATCATAGCCCTAAGCTAACGTGACCATGTGATCTGCGTTTCGCGGTGTAAGTCCGCGTTTTTAATGGAAATAATAAATCTCATTTGGCTACGGTTTTTGGTGAAAGTTGAGGACTTTTTTTCTTTAATAAATACAAATAGTTTGGAGGTAGTAAATATCTCATTTTTTTCAAAAATTTTGATTTTGCTACGGTTTTAGGGATATGAAAGTGAGTACCTTGCAGTTATAACAAACGAATCTTTAAAAAAGTTTCATAAGCTTTTTTCTGCCCGCATTTTGGTGAAAAATATCTGATTACATTACTCTAAACGGTTGGTTAGCCGCATGAAGTAATTGTGGTTGCAGTAAACTTACACTGAATATGAAATTGACGGATTTTATTAATTAGACTTGAGCTCATCCTGACACCTAAATTTAATTTTCTTTTGTTTTGAATTTTGGTCGTTATATATCAATAAGTTTCCTTAAATATGTGTCCAATTAAGGCTAACAAATTGCCATCGCCTAAAGCCCGTTTGCAAAATACATATTTTAATTTATTTTTAAATTGTTTACTTTATGACTTCATTATGTTTTATGTATCTTCTTATTTCATTTAAATAACTAACTAAAGCCATACCATTTATGGCTGACCATTGCTGCTAATTATGCCACAGTGGAAACTTACACATTTTGATTTATTAATTTCTTAATGTTTTTGACATTGGTTATTTTTCCCTTAACTCTAACTCTTTTCATACCAGCAGCTCAGCTTATGGAAAACAGGCGATTTACTGGATTTGATTACAAAATGCAAAATTCTTTTTCTCTTGTTGAGGTGTTAACTTCCTGGCGGCTAATAATGTATTTTCCTTATTAATATAAGCCTTAAGATTTAGTAAAATTTTAAGCATGAATTGACATATCTTTTTTTTCAAGTTATAATAAACCGTTTTTCCCTTATATTTTCCGATTTATTGAAATAGAATTGGACATGGATAAAAAATGGAAGAATTTGGTCTGCAGCTACCTCTAAGTGTTGAGCGAATTTTGAGTTATTTTTTTGGTGATCTCAGTTTTCTAGCAAAAGCTATCCTTTCAGGAAGTGAACAAAAATTAATTTTTAGTTTTTTGAAACGCATTAATGTAGCTGAAAGCAAAAACTCACATAAGGCGATACCCCGCCCGCTTACCATCTGACCTTCAAAAAAAATTTTTCAGCTCGAGATAAGTTTCTCCTCTAATGTAGATTAAAGATATTTAATGTTTACAGAAATGCTCTTAAAGTAAAGTTTTGTTAGGTAAGGTTCCATTGATTAATTTTGTTCACATCAATTCAAAGGGAGATTTAAAATTTCGACCTGCTGTGAGGCTGTTTTGCTAAAGTAAACTTTTTGCAAGTCACTTCCAATATTTTACAATTTTTAAGTTTTACACACTCTTAAGCTCCACCCACCGACATTGTTTTTAATGATGTCCACTGTAAAATGTAACTCAAGGGGTCCGTAAATTATCAGCCAACCTCAATATTCTGTCAAACACAACCTACCGCACGCAATCTTCAAATATCTCAAAATTAAATCATAAAAAGCCGACATCATGTAAACAGGACGAAAGTAAAAGCATATTAAACAAATCTGTAAGCAGAAGATAAACTTAATGGCAACTCATACCTAACATACAGTTGGAGCTGGGTTATTTAAATATCGAAGTGCGTCGTCAGAGGATAGACTGCTTTGTCTGTTGAATATTACCAGATTTACGGCGATATAAAAACACACAAAAATAAAAAATAAAATCCTCCCTCTGTCCAATATATGAAATTTAATAAAACACTGATTTTCAGCTATTTTGGAAGGTTATGGCATTGCAAAAAAAGTAAAAGACTTTTGCCTGTGAAACATGATCCCTTTTTCGGCTTATGTGTTGTAGATAAACAGTAGCAGCTGGTAGGTAGTAGGGACAGCCCACTCCAAGCCAGTAAGGAAAAGAAAAAAAAACAAAAATTAACCAACTCTAAATATAAAAACAGAAATAAAGAAAAAACAATAAAGCAAACCAAACCGTACAGAACCGAACTAAACCAAAGTAAAGGGTACCCTAACGAAATGAATTTCCGGTCAGTTTGTTTTCTATTAAAGACAAGGGCAGCCGAAAAAATGGGATATTTTGCAAAAGGATATTGCAAAACTTTTATGCAAATTCAGCAGAGTATTCAAATACGCAGTAAAGTGGGGATTGCGATGTCATTGTTAGATACTTTGATACGAAATTTGATACAGTTATCGGGTGAGGCTTGGAGTTCGATATTTTGGATCTTGGTTTGTGTCGGTTTGCCAATCTGACACATTAGAGCTTAAATACTTCCAACAAAATACTTCAATGAATTCTAAACTGGTTCATTCTAACACGCTGCGTATGAACTAGTTTGGAATAAAAAAAAAAACTTTATCTTAAAACAAGTGTTCCCGGTAACATATGCATACTTAAGAAAATCATCGAACAGGGCAGCAGATGAGGTAGAAAGCTGGCAAAAACTCATTGCTCTTGAGCTACGGAATAACTTTTTTCTGTATTACTAAGGCGTTTTCAGGTGAAACTTAGAATTTAGAAAAATTTAGAAAGGGATCAATCACACATTCTCATCCGAGTTTATATTATTTTATATAGCCCACACTAAGTTAGCCCGTTCTTCACAGAACACCCCTCTAACAATCATCTTTAGATGAAATGTAAGTTTTGTAACCCTAGTGAATGAGTACTACATAATTGATTCAGTTGTTTGATGTAGAGGACAAAGGTCGAAAAGCCAATTTTCAAATTAAAATAGGCTCACGAAATAAGGAAAAAAATTCGGTCTTTGTTCCCATCTTCATCCTTCCTTTGGCACATCAAGTATTTGTCGTTAGTAGTTGGGTTTTACCCAATATCATTTAAGAACAAACTAGTTGATGTCAGAAATCAAAGACTTGTGTTTTCTATACCATTATTATTATTCATAAAAAATTTAATAAAAGCAAAGCTATGAGAAAAATGAAGATGTCCTTAGATCATTTATGCAGAGTGACCTACAAAATTAAAACAAATTCTTGCAAAAGAACCTGAGAAATCATGCTCGCCGGCTTAGAAATCTAACAGCACATAGTCTCTTGATTTTATATAAAAAATATTGATAAATAGCTTTCACTTATGTGCCTACAAGAATTCCATTAATGACCTTGGAATTGGTAAAAAAAAGAATGAGAAATTGCGGTTTCAAATTTAAAGAAATACAGCCACTCCTAGCTCAAAACTTTTCAATTCTTTGATCAACAATGTATTTATATTTTTGGAATTGTTTTCTTTCAGAAACTTCCTATGTAAATTTATGTAAAAAGTTCCGATTTTCTCATTTGATGTGAAGCCCCTGTTTCTTGAATCAGCTGATTTCAAATTTATTTGCGAAAGCACTCAACGAAACAGCAGAGACGATAAATTTACGAGATTTTGCAACCTCAAATATTCATACAGCGCCGAAATATCTGATACCTTTTCTCTCCGTCAAATCACATCTATTTATTGAGTGAAATTCTGAGTGTGGTCTGATGTTCCCAACGAATGAACATTTTCATTGAGATTGCAAAGTCTCCGAAGTTTAGTGTTTTTGGGAACACTTTGAAGTCAAACAAACTTTAAGTATTTTAAGATCCTTTTGGGAAAAAAACTCATTGAGTATCTCTCAGGGGCGAAAGTTTTTTTGAAGAATTATTTTAGATCCACATACTTTACCTTACAAAAAATGTAATATGGTAAAAATCTTCTTTATTCGAATTTTGATTTTCAACTTTGTTTACTTCATCGGATACGGTATATGCTAAGTATATAGTTTCGATCATTGTGACGATCTCAATTCCCAGCAAACATTAATTATCAATGAATCAAATCCTACTCTTTTTAGAGTCGGATATGATTCATAATTATGAACTGTTTCACTCATTATGAGTTCATAAAAGAGTTTGAAATATGTGCATTTCTGATCTTGGAAGGGCATACAAAAATGAGTTAAAAATTCAAATCATATAAGACTATGAAATATGAAAGTATTTTGAGCCTGAAATATAAATACTTTGACTCGTTTGGGAGACATATGTGACGCATAGTTGGTGTTTAACAAGAAAGACTTTTCTGTAAGTTACAAGTATTTATGGATAGTAAAATTTATCTCAAGAACGATTCGAAATATTTAAAACTTAGCTCGCTTGACTACAAAGTTGCCATTTTACTTATATTATTCGCACACGAGAAATAAAACAATGGTAACAGTTTCAGTTTCAGTTCAGCTTTCATATTTCTGTATATTTTGCTTTTCTTTATATTCTCATGAAATTCAGAGCTTATGAACCACAACAGAGTCAGAAAAGAGTCATATTGAATGCGTGTTCGTTGCTCTTTTAAATTTTAAAATATATGACACATAAGAGAGTTCGAAAAGAGTCAAAATTTATGCGTGGCTAGCGAACTAGTTTTGGGCTAATGTTGTTAGCAAAAATATGAATAATTTGCGGCTTACAAAATCTGAAAGCATAGAAAATTGTTCGAAGAGTCATTTGTCGTTCGTTACTATACATGCGTTTAGATCAGTACAGGCAAACTTACACAGATGCTTCCCAGCTAACCAAAGAGCCCCAAAAAGGCTCTAATTGGAGCGATAAACGCACATCTCGTGGAGCACTTTGCTTCAAATAGAGCTCTCATTTGAGCCCTAAATGTGCGATATTTTCTTTGAAGTGGGCACACTGAAAAGAGTCTTAAAGAGGGATCCAAAAATTGTCTATCCCAATGAATTTTGGTGCGTTTTGGGACGCTTTTTAAATGAACATTTTATAGTTTTTAGAGCCAAAAATATACACATCTTAGACGTTTTTTGGAGCCTTATTTTAAACATCAATATTTTTTCCGTTTTCGCACCCCGCAAGAACTTTGAATTAAATGAATCAACAACACTCCTCGCTCTTAAATAGCTCAGAGCGTGGAAAATTTTTGGAGTGTTGTCGACTCTGCTTGAGTTTTGCCGCAGTTGCCCGCGGGCGGCAGAATGGCTAACACTGATGTAGACACACAAGCAGTGTAGTCTATTTTGTCTTGCCGATGGTAAAGTTGTATTTGAAGCTGCAGCTCTCATAGTCAAATCGTGCTTCAACTTAAGTATTTTAAAAATAAAGAAAGACATTATAAAGGTAAACAGAATTGAGGTAGACAGGCTGTTCGGTAAACTAATTTCTGCACACACGTAGACCAGAGTTGTTCTATAGTGATAACCTCCGCTACTCCTGTAATCATTTGTATCCTTTAGTAAATGGAGGATATTACATATCCTAGTATTGATGAAGTTAGTAAGGATATTACAAAAGCAATCTCTAACCGTTTGAATTTACTCCAACGATGAGCAGGACAATTACAGAGCAGAAGTTAATCACTTTCCTCCTCCTTTTCGCTGAAACTTCTTCTACAGAAGTCATTGCACGGAACTTGAATGTGAACAAAGAATAAGAGATTTTCCTGAGCCGTTCGAAAATAAAAACTACCGAAAAAATATTTTGTTCGGCATCTTAGAATTTGTGGATAAATTTATATAAATTGGGAACCTGGTACATATGCTCAAAGCTTGTTACAATTTTGTCGAACTACCTACTGCTCCTCCAAGCCGAAATGTCAAAAATCTACTTAATTCTTAATGCTGCCAACTGTACTGCTTTGCAGCTGTTTGTACTGCTAGAAAATATCTACTGCTTTTTGTACCGCTTTCTTGTTCTAATAAAATAAAATAGAATGTGCCATGTATGGAACTCTCTCAAATCATCGAATACGTTTTATGTTTGTCTGGAACATCCTTTCCTGTCGAACGTATTTTTGCGGCCACCGAAAAAGTATGGCAAGTGAAAGTTCCAATCTCTATATATCGACAATGAAGAGCGTTCCATGTGTAAAAGTCAATTCTTAAAGATACAACTACATTTCTGAACCAAATCGCCAGTAAAGAAAAATATTTGTCTATGCGACCAAACGGTACTGGCGGTATGTCTGACCATGGTACGAATAATTAGACATTTGATTAATTTGTTCTGGTTTATATTCCATATCGTTAAGATCTACTTTATCTTTAGGTATTTCTTAGATAAATGCACTGCTTTTTGTCGTGCCACAATTGTTTGTATTCCATATCGTGAAGACCTATTTTGTTGAATATATATATGAAAAGTGTACTGCTTTTTGCCAGTTCAGAATTGGCACCATTATTCATACCTTACAAAGATCAGTAATATGTCATTGAGTCATGTGCATATTTGAGTTGTTCTAATACGCCTTAGTTTTTTGTTAGAGATGGATTCTCAAAAAATTCTAAAAAAATTGTAGGTAAACCTTCCAGATCTTACAGAATTGAAACCTGATCATTTGTAGATAGTAGGTAAACCCATATTCGGGTCAAAAATGATTCTTTTCATGAACAGGTTGACAAAAGAACAATGCTTGCAAATCGTGCAAATTTATTTCGAAAATAATGGTTCAGTTCGCGAAGTTTACCGCAAGCTCCGTCCATTTTATGATCGACATAAGCGTCCATCAGAGCAATTAATTCGGTTAACCATGGATCGTTTTCGCACTACGTTTACTCTATGTGATAATACGCATCCGCAGAGACGTCGAACAGTGCGCACCGAAGAAACAATTGCCGCTGTAGAGCAAAATGTTGAAGAGGACCCGAATGAATCGATTCGCCACCGTGCGCAGCAATTGGAGCTTTGTCCATCAACTTTATGGAAGATTTTGCGCAAAGATCTTGGCATGCGACCTTCAAGATCCAGCTTGTGCAAGAATTAAAGCCGCGAGACCATGCAATGCGTCGTGATTTTGGTGTATGGGCCGAAAATGAGATTGATCTCGATGCTGATTTTCATCGCAAAATTTTGTTCAGTGATGAGGCTCATTTTTGGTTGAATGGCTACGTCAACAAGCAAAATTGCCGCATTTGGAGTGAAGAGAATCCACATGAGACCCTTGAGACGCCATTACATCCACAAAAACTGACTGTTTGGTGTGCTCTATGGGCTGGTGGAGTCATTGGGCCATACTTCTTCCGAAATAATGCTGGAGAGTCAGTTACCGTTAATGGAGACCGGTATAGAGCCATGATAACCGACTATTTTGTTCCCGAATTGGATGGCATGAATGTGGATGAGTTGTGGTTCCAACAAGACGGCGCTACATGCCACACAGCGCACGTCACAATCGATTTATTGAAGGAAACATTCGATGAGCGCATAATTTCGCGGAATGGACCTGTCAATTGGCCACCAAGATCGTGTGATTTGACACCATTGGATTATTTTCTTTGGGGATATGTGAAGTCGCTCGTCTACGCCAACAAACCAGAAACGTTAGGGGACTTGGAAGCCAACATTCGTGGCGTTATTGCCGACATACGGCCCCATATGCTCGAAAAAGTGGTTCAAAATTGGACCTGTAGAATTGGCTTTATTCGAGCCAGCCGCGGCGGCCACATGTCCGAAATCAAATTTAAACATTAATGGCATAAAATTATCCTTCCAATAAAGCCAAATTGATGGACATTAAAACGATTTTCTTGTGTTTTATTTCAATTCGAAGCTCTATACCTCTAAAAAAAACACCCTTTATAATGTGATATCTGATGTCCATTCATGCTTTTATTAGGACAGCCGCTCGAATACTTGACCTGCTGTGGGTCACGGGCTTCAGCTGTACTAAGTGCGCTATTTATTAGGCGAAGAATTAATGCAAAAAATAGTAGAAAAAATCGGTAAGAGTGTACGTAAGTGATAAATTTTATTAAAAATTAAAATTTTTTTTATCTCTTTCATCTCACTACGTGCTGTCTGGTTTGACTGAACATACCCAGATTTAATTTGGCAAGATTTACTTGAATAGCTGTGCAGCCTTTTTAAGTTTATATAGGAGATGCCATGCCATTTTTCTAAACTCTCCAATTTTTTGTTTGATGTTAGACCAAACCGTTTTTGTATTGTGTGAAATGCGGCTACATTACGTAATATAATTCTTTCAGTGTAGCGTCTTAAAGTTTATGTTTCTACATATGGAGGGCGCCACATTAGCCCCTGGTTTTCCATAAAAAATAATTGTGGTTCTAGTTTTTCTGTTAAGTTTTGGCGAAACAAAATGAGGAGAAGAAATCTTACATCTATATCTATTTCTTCGCGTTCACTGTGAGTGTTTAAAGTTCGCTTTTAATGGGAAAAATTTTTTTAAAAATTAGGCCACGTCCACTTACAGAAATTTGCCTAGTTCTTTCCCAGAGTTTTTTCGAATCATTCCCTCTGTCTTTATAGTGTTTTGAAGCCTTTGCATGTATGGAGGGTGCTACGTCCTCATCTCAAAGTTCGCCAACTTTTTGTCTGATACTAGACCGTACCATTCCTTGTATTCAGTACGTTCTAAAAGCGGGTGTGGATTTCGGTGTGTCGCGTAGGAGGGGACTTAAAATTTGTAAATTGGCAATTGATAATCTTAAAGAATTATGTAAAATTAATGTAGGATATCTACAATAAAGTTCTCAATGATTATTGTGTACATAAAAAACGTTTATTCGTCGGAAGTACATATTTTGTGATGACAAACACCGTATCAACCAATCACAGTGCGATCTGATTGACGGCAGCCACGACGATAACTGCAGCGCCATCTTGACAAAAAATATAATGAATAGGAGCCACAAATTCGGAACAGAATCGACGCGGATGAGTGTACGATGAAAAAATCGAAAAATTCCCGTGTTGAATTCGACATGGAGAAGTCTCATGCGAGTGGAGTTCCAACCACACGCAACAAGTCTTCAGCAACCCCTGCTTGCATTTGTGTGCAATTCGGTTCCATTCCCATAAACTATTTTCTAAGTATAGTGTTTTGAATTCTTCACATGAATTGTCGTCGAAATCCACCAACTTTTTGTCCAGAGCTTGCTAGCTTTGCTACTTAGTACATTTGAAAAATTTGGTTATACTACATCACAAGCCTCTCTCAATATAACATTTTAAATGTTTTGGCGGTAGACGTGTCCCCGATCCGAATTCACAAAGCCTGTTTAAAGGTGTAGCCTATGTGCTTTATTTCATTCCATTCTCTTGCTTGGTTTTCCCGGAACCGTGATTTCTACAGACAGACACAGCTAAAACAACTCAGGTGGAGACGCAGATCAATAATATATACACTTTTCTTTACTAATCACGCCCCCTTCTATGCGCTTCAAACCTTAGCATATGCTAGAAACAAACGCGAAACCGTCGTATCAAAGCATATGGGAAAGTTTCTGTAAAATATCGCGCCATTTTATATCTATTTCCAAATTCTTAATATGTTTTTTTGTGAAAAGCTTAGGTCTAAAGTGAAAAAAACCAAGGTTATAAACAAAATATATAAATAAATGACTGGAAGCAAATAGTAAATGACAAATATTTTAAAAAACGGGATGCGAGTTGATATTCATTACCTTCAGCCGTACTCAATGCAACCAAAAGAAATTATCCGATACTTTCAAATTAGATATTTTGCGGTCTCTACAACAAAATCCAGAAAATGTTCCAGTAAAAAAAGTTGTACATGCCATAAAAATCTAGTAGGTTCCATTTTCCTCTGATAGCTTATTTAAAGCTAAAGTTTTAAGGTTCAATACTCTGTAAAATCCTAATAAATTTAGCATCTTATTGCACTCACACAGTTTTAACTGATAAGGTTTAAAATTTAAGCTACTGGCTTCACAGTAAAAAAGGTGTCATTGCTTGTCGTGGTCACAGCCTTGAATCCTCGCATAAAAAAAATAACAAAAAAATCCATCAGAATCCCATAAATTTGTCGTCTTTTGTCATTTGTTCACGCTTCGGGCGTAGGGTTGAGCTCTGGCTGTCAACTTCGACAAACCCACCTCCACATCTCTCGTATGACTTGCTTATCCCAAATTAATAAAACTCAAATGCAAAAAGGATATCCGACCGCATATGCCATATAAATTTTAGCAATATCCTGCTGATTTGCATGTAATATCCTGCGGTTACTTCTTTTTCATAAATTTGTGCTCTTTTTTTTTATAAAACATACACGTGTGTGTTTAAGTATGCACGTGTAGATGTGTTTGGTAGTTGGCATGTGTGCGTGATTTTTATGCACGTGCGTGTGTGTGGGCGAGAAGGTGGCCAACATGTTATGCAAATATCAAGTGAATTTAGCAAATGTTCCGAGTAGCACCCGCCTGCGAGAAAAATTATTTTTATAGGTCATCAGTGTTGCACAAAAGGAGCTAAAATTCAATTTATAGAGTCGAAAGCAAAAAATAAGAGAAAAAATTCCTGCCTACGAACTGTGTCAGCTTCGTGTTACTAAACTTAAAATGCGCATTACAGGATCTACATGTAAATATAGCACTGACGGCTCGACAGGAAACAAACTCGACATATTGGGTTGTAGTAGAAGTAGTGTTGCTTTTTGGTATGAAATACAACACGATTTTCTCATACAAATAATTTAGACAAATACGAAACGGTGTCCGCCGGGAAGGTAGGCTACATTGTTTTGCCACCATTTTGGCTAATATTAGTTTTAACAGTTCATATATATGGCAGTTGTGAGGCAAAGAAGTGTCAAATTTATTATGGAAAAATTTTTGATAAGTCAACGTGCTTTCATTGTTAAAATATTTTTGATTAGTCGCCGAATTTGACTGCTCCTTACATTTTTTGTGGGATTGTCTGAAGAGCAAGGCTTATGCAAACCATTGAGCAACTTAAACAAAATATTAGTTATGAAATTAAAGTCAAAACATGCTCAAAGATCCCAAAATTTGTGAGGCTAGCAGAGGCGTACATTGATCTCATTTTCTATTCTATACATAATTGCCAACATTAAATAAACCATGTATCAAAAGAAGTTCTATTTTAACAGAGGCGTCCTTGGGGGTGGCGAGCGGGGCAACCGAACGTGGCCTCGCTCTTGTAGGTGCCTCGCGCAACAACCCAAGTAGAAAAATATTAGGTACTAATAGTACTAATGTTTATTTGAATCTCTTATCTTACGCCGCGTATTCTTACGTGGTTATCGTGGTATTTACGATTAACATGCGGTGACTTCCGGTTCCGATTTAGTCCATAAGCAAATTAAGCAATTGCTTAGGGTGTCACGTCTCGAGGGGCACCATCAACAGCATCGAAAAAACATTACAATTCCTTCAAAAAGTGAATTCATATTTTGTTGCATGTTTTAAGAACCCTCGGTTGGATGTTTATGGGTAAAATGCCTTTAGCGTGGCATGTCCTAAGTGACATAATTCAACGAAAATTCCAAATAAAATTTTCAGAAGGAAAATATGTTTGGGACTCTTAAAAACTTAGTATAAAACTATAAATTTTTAAAACAACAACAACAAGATTAAAATTTTCCCATAGATTTCTGTAAAAATTGATGTTTCCTATATAATGGCTCACAAAAATTGTGAGACCGTGTTTGAAAGAGGAAGCTATGTGAAATATTTATCTTAATAAATAATTCGGTAAAAAAGCACCTGGCTCTAGGAAAAAGTTATTTATTTTTGTTAAACGCATATTCTAATCATTTAGAACCAAGAAAAATAAAGGGACAAATTAGTTAGCCTCTGCCGTTATATATTACGGGCTTAGAATCATAGAGTACGTCATCTGTTTTTTCGAAATTGAGTTAAACTAACGTGACTAGATATCTGTCAACAGAACGCGTTGCAGGAAAAAGTTGATGAAACATTTTTAAGGATTAGTACTTTTTGCAAAAAAAATTCATATTTATTAAAAAAATAAAAAAAGTCCTTATTTTTTTAAAATCACATACAGTGACGAGCATAAATGGATGAATGTTTGTCACATCAGTACTTACCACGACACAACATCTTGAATGTTTGACCTAACGTAACCAATTTTTTTGCATTTTGTTCTTATTTTCTTTCTTTAAATGATACATTGAGAAATTTGTAGAAAGTATGCCTATTAAAAGCGTGAGCAAAACCAAAGGGCTCTGGACAAAATATTAAAAATTTGCATTCAAATATATTTTTATCACAACGTGCAGAAATGGACGAATTGGATCTTTTAAATTTTTTTATTGCTGCAGTCGTTTAAGTTTTTTTATTTAACTTTTTTTATTTAACTCTTTTTATACGAAATCTTCTTTTACAATAAGCGAATAATAAGACACCAAATTTTTATCAGACTAGCTGTACTATTAACGATGTTATGTTACGGTAAGTATGGAAGTGACAAACACTCATCCATTTATGCTCGCCACTATAAGTATTTTTTCCAAATTACTTATATATAATAAAAAACCTCAAAATTTAATTTCTAATTTCCAATGAAAACGCGATGTATTTATGAATATTTTTGTGTTTGTAGAAAATGCCACCCGGACCGGGAAACCAGTCGCAGTTCGTCAAAAGCCAATTTAAAATTCAGATCTGGTTAAGTAGTGTGTACAGAACACACACCCGATATTCGGGGGTTATCACTAGTACTTTTAAGAGTGAAAAGATTTGCGTTATGAGTTCGCATGATCGTGATCCCGGTAGAAAATTTGAGACCGATAGTTCAAAAATAAAACTGGCCGTCAAAAGAAAGCAGGTACAAGAAAATCTACGCGGGTTCTTATCTTAATAAGCATTTAAATCCAGAACCTCGCAATGGGAAATGCTGCCACGGCGTTTTAATACACTTAGCCAAAATTTATAATTAAACAAAGTAGTATACCTTCCCGGTGAACATCTTGTTTTAGGTTCTTGGAAATGTAATTTTGTTTTCCGGTATGAATTCTGGTACAATTTTTCTTATATCGTACGATTCACTTACCATAAATTGAAATAGTTTGTCCCCCTTTTTACGATATTCTTTTGACATCCTTCTAGCACTTCTTAGAATCTGCGCTCATGTGGTTTCTGTCTAACTTTATAACTTCATGAGTGTATGAGCTATGGTCAGGAGCCTGGCATTGAAAAGTTGTTAATCTACAGATCTTCGGTGTAGCAAAGATCGAAAGCCCAATAATTCCCACAACATTTTTCTTAAACACAAATATATTAAAAACAAATAAAGGGTGTTTTTTTTAGAGGTTTGTTTTTTGAATAGAGATAAAACTGGCATTTTATGGTCAAATCTGGCAATTCTAATGTCATTTATGTTCAATTTGGTTTGCCATTTCATCATAAACAGATTGACAAAAGAACAACGCTTGCAAATTGTGCAAATTTATTTCGAAAATAATGGTTCAGTTAGCGAAGTTTACCGCAAGCTCCGTCCATTTTATGGTCGACATAATCGTCCATCAGAGCAATTAATTCGGTTAACCATGGATCGTTTTCGCACTACGTTTACTCTATGTGATAATACGCATCCGCAGAGACGTCGAACAGTGCGCACCGAAGAAACAATTGCCGCTGTAGAGCAAAATGTTGAAGAGGACCCGAATGAATCGATTCGCCACCGTGCACAGCAATTGGAGCTTTGTCCATCAACTTTATGGAAGATTTTGCGCAAAGATCTTGGCTTGCGACCTTACAAGATCCAGCTTGTGCAAGAATTAAAGCCGCGAGACCATGCAATGCGTCGTGATTTTGGTGTATGGGCCGAAAATGAGATTGATCTCGATGCTGATTTTCATCGCAAAATTTTGTTCAGTGATGAGGCTCATTTTTGGTTGAATGGCTACGTCAACAAGCAAAATTGCCGCATTTGGAGTGAAGAGAATCCACATGAGACCCTTGAGACGCCATTACATCGACAAAAACTGACTGTTTGGTGTGCTCTATGGGCTGGTGGAGTCATTGGGCCATACTTCTTCCGAAATAATGCTGGAGAGTCAGTTACCGTTAATGGAGACCGGTGTAGAGCCATGATAACCGACTATTTTGTTCCCGAATTGGATGGCATGAATGTGGATGAGTTGTGGTTCCAACAAGACGGCGCTACATGCCACACAGCGCACGTCACAATCGATTTATTGAAGGAAACATTCGATGAGCGCATAATTTCGCGGAATGGACCTGTCAATTGGCCACCAAGATCGTGTGATTTGACACCATTGGATTATTTTCTTTAGGGATATGTGAAGTCGCTCGTCTACGCCAACAAACCAGAAACGTTAGGGGACTTGGAAGCCAACATTCGTGGCTTTATTGCCGACATACGGCCCCATATGCTCGAAAAAGTGGTTCAAAATTGGACCTGTAGAATTGGCTTTATTCGAGCCAGCCGCGGCGGCCACATGCCCGAAATCATATTTAAACATTAATGGCATAAAATTATCCTTCTAATAAAGCCAAATTGATGGACATTAAAACGATTTTCTTGTGTTTTATTTCAATTCGAAGCTTTATACCTCTAAAAAAAACACCCTTTACATATATTAGAAGAAACAAAAACTTCACTGCATACTTTTAGTTGTTAATGAGAAATAAGTAGAATTAAGTGGAAAAATTAAATACAAGTCGCTTCTGTTTACACTTTCTTATGGTAGCTTTGGTCAATTTAATTCTTTGAATAGTCTCAACATGCCTATCCCGCAACTAGATTTACATAAAATAATTAAAAAATACGCTTTTGTTCTTTTATCTACGAAACCCATTTTTCGAAAAAGTGAAGTCGTCTCTATTTGATCGGAAGTATAATAAGGACTGTCCCAGAAAAAACTTACGTTTTTTATATTTTGTATTATGCTCTACCTGATAATTTTATAGATCTAAAAAGACACAATATTTGTTCTATATAAAGTGACGTTTAATATGATGTATACCACTTGAAGATAGCACTTTTCACGACAAAGATGTCTATCAAGCAACAAAAAGTCCGCGAACTGATTTTGTCCGCATACCTGCAATATCCAAAATTAAAATATTCAGATATAGCAAAAATAGTTGGATCATCAGAAACGAAGGTGGAGCGACGAAGGTGAAGCGCCTTTTTAAGCAAAATCCCAACACCTCAGTGCGAGATATGGCGGCTAGAGCAGGTACATCAAAATCTACTGTACAAAGGATAGAGGAGAAAAGTAAGCTAAAGACATAATGAGTTCAAAAAGTATCAGACCGTTCTCATGAAAAGCAGTTAATGGCTCCGATGCGATCCCGAAAATTCAATGAAAGGTACCTGACTAAATTTGATTCCGGTGTTATGGAAGACGAATTTTACGTGACAGTAGATTTTAAGCAGCGACCTGTGCACGAATAGTATACATCACCAAAAAACGGGCATGTGTCTAGTTAATTCAACGAAAAAAAATTTCGAAATTTCCGAAGCAATATACGGTTTGGCAGGCCATATGCACCTGTGGTCTCAGAAGCATATTTTTTGTTACGCAAGGCTCAATCAATTCCAAAGTTTAAATAGACGAGTGCCTCGAAAAACGTCTTCTACCATTTATTCGTGCACATGAGGGTACCGTGATGTTCTGGCCAGATTTAGCAATCTCTCATTACTCTAAAGCTACAATGGAATGGTATGCAAGTAAAAAGATCAATTTCGTACCAAAAATAGCTAACCCGTCCAACTGCCCAGAGCTTCGCCCAATTGAAAGATATCGGGCTCTTATGAAAAGAGATTTTCGAAGGAGTGGTAAGAATGCAAAAAATTCACAAGACTTCAGACATAAGTGGAAAAGATCGTACCGTACTGCCGATGAAACAACTGTGCAAAATTTAACGAAGGGCCTTACGAAAAATGTAAGAAATTTTTATAAAAAAAAATTGTTACTTAGTTTTTAGTTATTTGTATTCTGAACACTATCCATTATTGATAAAAAACGAAAAAAGACCAAAAAAATTACTGGTTATTTTATTATAACTAAAAAGCAAAACGTAAGTTTTTTCTGGGACAGTCCTTATATGTATTCGAAGCACGTAACGAGTCGAAAAGTGGTCAAAAATTAATAAGTACTTGCTTCAATCGAAAAATCAAAATTGTAGAGTAAAAACATCGATTTCTTGCTCAGAAGACTTCTCTCAAGACCTGCTTATTTGCCCAAATTACAGTAAACTGTTTTCAGTACATCTGGAATTTCTCGCGAAATAGGCCTTTAATCAAAAAAAGTATTAAATCTAAGGTGGAAAAGAACAAAGACAACCTATTTTTGAACCAAAAATGTAATTCGCATTATGACTTGATTAAGTTATGAATACACATAAAAAGCCTTACGTGAAATATAACATTCGGCTTTTAGCTAAAATGATATCTCTACGTTGACATTTTACCAGGATATCTTTCTGTGAAGTTGATGAATTTTTATGTTTTTTAAATATTATGGAGCAAGTCGTTAATTGACAAGAACTTCAAATAATGGCTAAGAAATGAATACATATCATTTTTCTCACAACCATAACTAAAATACTTAAGTCTAATTTAAGACATATGTTAATATGTCTATCTATATTTCAAGTAAGTCAAAAAACTACAACTTTAAAAAAAAAGTTTTGTAAGAAATTTCAAAACGGCGAACCAAGAGCGAATACAAATCGTAATGAAATTTAAAAAAATCTTTTTTTGGAGCATTATTGATTAGTATTTTTCCGAATCGCTCTAATGTATGCCAAGTCAATTTTTCCCGCTTTCTTTTGCAAGGGTGATTTTATTTCTATAAAGGGTAAATCTTATTGTGCAGATGACTTTTAGGTTAGAAATCGGAAGGATTTTTATTTCGTTTGGTCTGAACTGTTTTTCGTTTTTAGGCACACTTCTCGAGTAAATGAGTAAAAACTGTTATGTTATAATATGTAAAACTACTTTCTTTGACTAAAATTTTCTATCTTACAAATGAAAATATGTACATACATAGTATTCGAAATAAAACAACATATCTACATAAATAACTTCGTTTTTCATTTTAGTCACCCATGGCAGTATCCTGGGAAGGAGAAGCTGAAATACAATCTGGTGACGTTTTAATTGTTGAAATAAATGACACACAACTAATTGCAAATCACAAAAACAAAACAAACAGGTAGGTTGAAGCCATAAATTTATAAATGAGTAAAATATATTTTATTAGCAGTAGAGTTTCCGAGTTGAATAACAAGAGCACTTTTCTGTTACCTTAACGTGATTTCATGCCAACCTAGCAAATCTTTTGGTAACAAATGTGTGCACTGCTAGACGACAGTTGGTCATGACGTCTTGAACTTTCAACATTACCGAACATTTATTTTTATTTTTACGATTGCTTATGTCGGTCGACCAAAGGATTTCTTGCCGATTTTCTTCTAGAAGAACTGTTTCATTGATTTCTTCGAAGTTTGAACCACGCACCAATCAACCCTCATTTTAACTTGCAATCTGTAGACAAGTTCTTTCTACGTTGTGGTGCTACTGGAGTCGATGCCGGTGTTCAATAACCCCTTTATTTACTGTATTATTTGGTATTTTTGTGTTTTCCCACTAAATGTTGCTCAAAGTGTGAACATAAATTTCAGTTTTATGGCAATTTTCATTTTTTGAATTGCCACATTTACACATGGAATACCGAAATCAAATACAACGCCAATAATAATAATGGGTGCATAATAACAATACCTAGAAATGTAATACCGTTATGTTATTGTTTTGAATGGATCATTACTTGTTGTTGGTCCAGTTAAATTGCGTGTGCTTGTTAGTTTGGCAACGACACAAATACGCACACATGTAAAGGACCTTTGTCCCTTAGGCAGATTACTAGTTGTTGGATTTAGCTGTCAAAAATTAAATATTACGTATTTTTATTTTAGCTCATAATAAGTTCGTTCGTTAAAATAAGATGAGAGTAAAGCAGTGGCGGAATATATACAGCTTTAGCTTCGCGCCCCGAGCTCAAGGGGGCTTCCCTTAGAATAGAATAATAAAATATTTGGTAGCGGTTTAAGATAGCGCAAGGGCCTTGTGGTATTATTACGAGAAACGGAAACGGAAGGACCTTTTTGTGGAGCTTATTGGGAATGCGTTTCCATTTACTAAGATCTTTGGAACGGGAAGAGGTAGTTAAACTTTGATAGCACCTAACAAATGAATATATCTTCTGTTAAAAACTTACTCTCTAACCTGACGATCTGCAGCCAGAGGCAGTTCAAGGGCTGCCAACGCACCCTGAAAATTGCATTGTTTGGTGCGGTTAGTGAGCCGGCGGCATCATTGGATCGTACTTTTTCAAAAATAATGGAAATCTCAGCGTTACAATCTATGGAGCCGGGTATGATGATTACCGACTTTTTTTTCCACCAAAATAGAAGAATTAGACTCAGTTGACATGTGGTTTCAACAAGACGGTGACACATGCCACACGGCACGCGATACCAAGAACCTATTGAGACGCGAATTTGGTGACCAATCAATCTCACGTTTCGGAGCAGTCCATTGGCCGCCAAGATCATGCCATTTGACCCCATTAGACTTTTTGTTGTAGAGCTACGTGAAGTCTCTGGTTTACAGGAACAATTCAGCCGCAATTGCAGCCCTGGAAGACAAAATTACAGGTGTCAAGCGTATCCGCGAGCAACACTTACATGAAATAATCCTTAAAAAGTAAATGGAAAAAATTTATGTATCGCTTCAAATAAATATTTCATTCACCATTGCAGATTTTCTATTCTTTTTTTAATGAGTGTTATATGAGTGACAAATGCGTTCAATCTCGCACAACACGTCGAGCGCAGATCGAAGTTCTCGAGCTGTATATGATAGTTAGCTATGTGATCGGGGGGAAATCCTCTTGAGAACACCGGGCTGGCCCGAGTGGCCGGCCAAGGGAAGAGACGCTCCAAGATGGTCGATTTTCTAAGGAGTGATGAGTAAGCAAGATAACGACAAGTGCGTAGTTTCCATATAATGATACGTGCAACATAAATCAAAAAGACCTTCTTCATTGCAAATTTTGTCCTTTCTTCTGAATTTTTACAAGGAAAGACTAGGTAAAAAGTTTTATAAAAAAAAATCTATGAAAGATTCCTATGTTGTTTCATTATCTTCGTTCAGTCTATAGGCATAGTAAAAGTAGCCGTACAGCGTTATGAAAATTACTATGACAGCAAGATAAAGTTTTAATGCTAGCAATGTGAAAAAATATTTAATTTTTCTTTTGCTGCTTTTGAATCTTACGTTCACCTGTAATAATAATCTATACAGGTGCATCTACGGCAAAAAGGAAAAACAACTTAAGTCGACTTTAAGACAAATGAAATTACGGTTAATTTTCCATTATTTTAAGCTAAATATTCTTTTTTGTTTTTCAACAATTTTATGGTACTTAACTAGGTCTAATAATGCCCTAGAATGAAAAATGTTACCAAGAACTAATGGAAAATAGAACTAAACTTCGTTTGTCTTCCGTCTACTTAAATTGTTATGCCTTTTTACCACAATATAAGTATTTGGTGAAAAATTTCTTCGCAAGCTTAGGTAAAGGAATGAATTAAGTTTTTCATAACTTACGTGGAAGGAAAGTTCATCTTCTTATTGATGTTTGCTAGCAAAACTTGTCTTTAACTTTCTTTATTTTTCAGTACTTTTAGTAGCTACAAATGAAAATTTATTTTTCACATAACTCTTAAATAAATAATTAATTTTTTTTGGAAATAGCATATTTATACCTCGCTTAAACGCTCTTCAATTACTCTCACTTAGAAAGATTTTGTATTCTTAAAAAATATCAAAGATAGTTCTCAAATATTTGTTATTCACCAATATCCCTTACACGGTGGGCTTTAACCAAGTTTAAAGGACAAGTTAAGTTACTACAGAAACTTTAATGGGGAATTATTTGGGATGTTCTTTATAGTCGATATGCACCAAAAAGGAAAAAAACCCTACAGCATTTTTTGTAATTCCATATTTACTGTTTTTAGTAATATTACACACGTATGAAATACGTAAAACAAATGTATGAAATTTAAAAATCTTCTGATTTTGCTTAAATTTTGACACGTCAAAGAACCTTAAAAAATTACCACATTTCAGCTCCCTAGGTAGTCGAAGTCCTGAATGCTGTTAGGTTAAAATTTGGAAAAAGCGCTATTTCTGTAATTTCAGCCGAATTTAATGTCTAATATCTCTGAGCCTGGTCAACCACTTTCACTGCGTGATATTTCATTTTGAAGGGTATAAAAAGGTTAACAATATAAAATATAATTTAAGTATTATGAGTGAGACCTCGATTTGGGTCACAAATTTCAAAGTTGTCATATGGTAACAAGGCCTTTTTCATTTAATCTGGTCGCTCATAGAGGTCTTAAGGTCTAAAAGTTTAAAATTATTTTTTGTGCATAGTAGATGGCATAACAAAAAAAAAATGTTGTCCGTAACCTTAAACTTCCAAATGTGGGCTTTTAGAACAAAAATTTTTAAAACGAATCATATACGGCTATGTACAGGATAAAATATGGTTCTTTCTCAGGGCCCCAACCACCTAGAGAGTTGAAATTCGGAATGTGGTGCTATCTATTAAAGAACCTTAACGTTACAAATTTAAAATTTTTGACATATGTATGTAATATCAATGATAAACAGTAAATATGAAATTAAAAAAAAACTGTAAGCATTTGTTTAGTTTTTCATATATCGACTGCAAATTACATCCCAAATGATCCCCAATTGAAGTTTCTGGAGTAACTCACACATATATTAAAAGTTGGTTAAAGCCCACCATACTTAAGCCACTTGCCTTACAGTAAAATTTTCCAGATAGATTTTCTACTTGCAAAATAATTATAAAATTTTGAGTAGGTTTAATGTGACCGAATGACAGCTCGTTAGATATAGATTCCTAAATAATCTTACATAATATATGTTATTATAGTTATCGAAAATTGTCAACCCGTTTCTGACCATAAAATTTACTTTAGTAAGGCAATATCTCAGTTTCGCTTGATAAGCTAGCACATCTGTGGAATTGCGTAACTACTACGCTTTTAATTGAAGATTCACTTGAAAAACCATTGGGATTTTGCAGAAAACTTATTTGGGAAGGTTACTTTTTGAACACGTCTGGAAATTGAATTGCAAAGGCTCCTCCGAAAAGTTCACTTCTGAATACAAAAAAGCTATGCTAAATTTTATATTATATTGCAGATTTTCTGTGACCATGCTAAAAATGGCACACTAAAAAACTTTTCAAGTTTACTAAATTTCTAACTTTTCCCAAGAGTTCGTAAAAAAAACCTCAAAAACTTGTAAAGAAAAATATAAAAGTTGCATATTCTTCATTTTATCTGAGCCTTGAAACTTTGATGTTTTGTAGAGTTGAAAGGGATGGTCATAAAAAAATAAAACTAATTAAGGTGTTATCTTCGATCAGGCCGAAACTCATACACCCTACACTGCTCTGAAATAAATGTTAAATGTTTTAAATAAATCTTAAAAAGACGCTGAAGAGGTTGAATAAGTTCAAAATGTCAACAGTAAAAAAGATTGAAAGAGGTTGAAAGAGGTTGAAAAACTCAAAAATAAAAAGTTCTAAAATTTTGAAACAATTCAAAATCGACGAAAAAGTCGAAAATAGTGAAGAAAATTGAAAGAGTTTGAAAATGTCAAAAAAATACATATGTGCCATATTGGAAATAGTTAAAACGATGAAAATGTCAAAAAAAAATATGGATAAAATGTTAAAAAATTCGAATAGGAATGAAAAATTCGAATTCGTCTACCCCTCCAAGTCCGCCCACTTTTGGTTAAATCAATTATATTCGTGATTGACATCCGCAAACCATATTTTAGCACAACAGCTTGCATAGTTTGCGATGTATGCCCTAATTTGTCTTAAAATTAAAGTCGATGAACCACTGGTGCAATCCAGTCCTATTTTGACCCAGGAATAGCTTTCAATATTTTACTTCTATAAGGGTGCCACTCTCACTGGTGTTCATTTGTCCGCTTTTGATTAAGATATGTATGCCCTAATTTGTCTTAAAATTAAAGTCGATGAACCACTGGTGCAATCCAGTCCTATTTTGACCCAGGAATAGCTTTCAATATTTTACTTCTATAAGGGTGCCACTCTCACTGGTGTTCATTTGTCCGCTTTTGATTAAGATATACCTTATACCTTCTTTTTGTAATTAAATACCTTCCAGCAAATATTTCTGCCTTACTATATTTCATAACGGTTACAGTGTTAATTCTCTTATTATAACATTTATAAATATTGCGGGCTGTGCCATGCCCATAACCGAATTTCGTCAGTGACCTGACTGAGCTTTTATTGATAGCTCTTGCGTTGGTATCATTTGTAAAGTTTTTATAAAAATCGTAGCTCCCAAATTCGAGTTATATAGTATTTCAATTTTCATATATAAAAATTAAAGCCACGCCTACTTTTTCATTTCCGCCCACTTTTGAGACGATTCAAGATATATTTTTAATGCATCTGGTTACCAAATTTTATCACAAAGTTTTGCTGGGCTTGGGAGATATGGCGTTATAAAGTTTAAATTTCAGTCTGTAACACAACCCTTTAAGGGGGAAACACATTTTTTTCCAAATGAAAATCATGCATTGCAAGAATATATTACTGATATATTAAGAATACAATATTGATAAATAGGTAAGATACTGCAAAGTTGCGAGGGCTCCAAAAAAAAAGTAGTGCAGGTCATCACTGGATTATTTAAAACCAAAAAAAAAGAACAAAAAGCGATCATTACTTCATGACATTATGCTCTGCATGGACGAAGGGATTTGAAAAATTTTGATTTTTCAAAAAATGGCGGATATTGAAATTCAAAATAGTTTATTCGATCAAAATCTAACTCACATTTTCGGCAATAAGAAAAAAAAATCGCCCAAACAAAAACTCTTCGTCCATCCTGAGAATTCTATCTAATGATCGTTTTTTGTTTCAAACTGATCCGTGAAGCCTTTCTCAAGATACAGCGATCACCGACTTCGGAAACATGCTTTCGAGAAAAACGCATTTAAGGTTCGGTAGTCAATAAGTTCATTGCTTAGGAACGGCGCCATTTATTTTATTTGATCTCCCCATTATTTATCTTCATAAATAATACTCGGATTTCTCTGAAATTTTCAGAGAAGACTTTTGAAATATTCTAATAACAGAAAATGAAACTCTAACTAGGTCTTTCCACTTAAGAGCTTTGAAAACTTGAAACCTAGCCCAATGCTAATTTTGTTCACATGTACACCAAGTTTCATCAAAATCGCTGCAACTTTTTTCGAAAAAGGTGTGGGCAAATATGCAAAGAGTATGGGCGGTGTAAGTGTCGGTGAACCGATTTTGCACGTTTTCAATATCAAGAAGCTTCTTAAAAGTTGTGACCTATGTGCCAAATTTGATCAATTAGCTTGCTCGGTTTTATCATAAACGTGGTTTTAACAGACACACGAACCAAGAAAATATATACTCTTCCATACCAGCTACGCCCCCTTCTATGCACCCTCAGCGCAGGGTATAAATACATAGGTAATGCAAAAAAATTTCTTCTCTAAAATTAAATGAATCCAGTTGGTATATTTTTTACCAGCAATGCTGCTCTGTTTACTTTGAAGAAGAGAAAAAAAAGTTCAAACGAGATAGCAAACTGATGGAATTACCATAGACCATGCCTTCAGTAGTAGTTTTTGGTATTCTTGGTTTTGTTGTAATTTTTGGCATACTATTTTTACACACACAAAAATTTACACATGCAACTGGGTTGTCCTTTATGTACGGCAACACTGACGAAAGTTTGCTGGTTTTTTTGACAACTTGTGTTAACATTCTTCCAGTTTTTTTAACTCTATCACTTTCTTTTTTCTTACCTTGTAGCGCACACACAACTCAGGTCTATCAGGTTACACGTTCTGGACATGAACATTGCGACGTCACCGAGGGTATCCTGTTGGATATCACACCGCTTGTGGTCGATGGCAGAAAACTGGTGACCCTTTACGATAAAGACCTCACCGAGGGAGTTAACTTGCTAATTGGTGAGTAATGGCAACACTGCAGCCATGAACTAAACGAATGCGGAAGTTGTTTGGTTAACGCTAATCCGGTGGTATTATACTGCTGGTTACAGTTGCAGTTGCATAGAGATGATAGGGAAAAGTTCTTAAAATTTTTTATTTCTGGAGTAACTCACCCAGTGCATTACCAAAAATTAAGGTTTTTATTTAAAGAGTTAACAACATTTCTTCTAATTAGTAATTATTTTATTGAGCTTACTGTTGAGTAGAGTGTGTTTCAATATAATTCTCTTTTTTAATTAAACTTAGTTTAAAGAGACCTAGCTGAGGTAAAGCAAAGTATAATATAAAAAATTAAATTTGTAGAAATTCATTTGAAATTATCCAGGTCTAATGTCTGTAGCAATTGGCGTATTAAGGTAGATGTAAAGGGTGCCCCAATAAGAGTCCATTTCTTAAATTTTGAATAATTTTGTTTTCGTTCAAGTGGTAACTCTGGAATTTGACAGCTGTACCCTTTGATCCAATTAATAAAACTTGGACCGCTTCTCAAAAGAACAACGCGTTAGCATTGTGAAAACCCATAGCTAAAATGGGTAATGGAGCAAAGTTAAGTGAATGACGATTATTCGAAAAAATCATCTTCACCGATGAAGTGCACATGAATGGCTTCGTGAATAAACGAAAATGTCGAATTTAGAGCTCAGATAATCTTCACGCGATCCATGAGAAACAAATGCATCCACAACGAGCAACTGTCTGGTGCGGATTTTGGTCAGGCGGTGTGACTGGGCCTTACTCTTTTGAAAATGAGTTCGGAAATGCAATAACTGTGAACGGCATTCGTTATAAGAACATAATAACGGAGTTCTTGAAACAATCAATTTATTGCAGCAACCATTTTCAGACCAAATCATCTCACGAAGTTCTGATAACAACTGGTCACCAAGAGATTTAACGCCATGCGAAATCTTTCTTTGGGTTTTTGTGAAGTCTCGGGCTTATGTAAATAAACCAGAATCAATGCCTGAGCTCAAGGCCGAGATCCAACGCATCAGCGGTGAGATACAGTCACATCTTTGTGAAAAAGTGGTCAAAAATTTCACGAAAAGAGCAATGACGTGTCATCAGAGCCGTGATGGTCATTTGTCATATGCGGATTATGTCTACTGTACAATGCAATAAAAAATCACAGCTTTCTCAAAAAATACTTTTTTTATTTTAAAATAAAAAATAAAACTCTTATTGGAACACCCTTTAGTATGGGATGTAACTCCGAGCTGAAGGGCGCTAATTCAGCCAAACTTTTATGATGAATTCTACAGTGACAACTCTTTTAAGTATATTTGTCTATATCTTTGGCAAGTTCTAGGAATTATTTCATTTAGAAACCTGGCGGTTTCTCAAATAATCCCGCTTCGATTAATAATATGAGCAAATTGAAATTGGTCTATTGAGAGCCCCTCTGATACCGGCATATTAAATATGACGAGCAAAATGTAAAAATTTAAATTTTATTTTTAAAATTAATGTTATATAAAAAAATTACATTGAGTACATGAAATTATTGAAAATCTTTAGGACTTCAGATAATTGCTGCAAGTATGGACCTGTGTTTTTTGGTCCCCTATGATAAGTAGGATCCAGGCCCCACGAGATTTTAATCCACCTATGCCTATAGCATTTAAAGCATTGAGCATTTTTGTTTTGTCGATCGGACTGACATAGTTCATTGTTAAACTAAAATCTGTTTCTTGAGAATGTCAAGCTTGCTGTTGAACATCGCAAATGTTTTTTAAAAGCTGTGATCCATTCTTCTCCAGTTCCAACGAACGTTCACTGAACACTAACGGTTTCCAAGTCGAGCATATTACTCCTATTTTCTGTGAGATAATAAGTATCGCTCTTTCTTTAAATAACTGCACCCTTTCTTTTTTTGACAATTTTGGATAGGAAATATCTTGAAAACTATTTTTATTCAAAAATGCTTAGGTTTACAAAAAATGTTAAAAAAATTTCAACGAAATTGTTAAAACGTTAATTTAAACATCTTGGGTCATCTATTTTTTATTAATTAAACAGTTTCTCAATATATTTTCGAAATAACACTATTTTGGATTTTTGTAGATGTTATTCTTCAATCAGTTCTATGAATCTATCTGCTTTCAAATCGAAATTGTAGACATAACTTCACTATCAACGGACAGTTGAACAGCTAGAAATTTTTTTTATCAAAATGCCCAAGAATTCATACTTCTTTGAGTGTAAGCTATGAAAAGTGACGATATCAGCTGCTGTCACCACTTTCTTATGATTTCCTCCGGCTCAAGACAGATTTCATTCAACAGAGCCGCCTAAAAACCAAAAGTTTCGCCTTATATGAACTGCACTCGGGATAACTTCAGAGTAGTTACCTCCACTTAGAAGACACTCCAGCAACTGCTTTGCACCTTCCTATTCCGAAAACGTTCAGGTTATCCTAATTTAAAGTTCTATACGATGAATTTTTATAACATTGTGTTGATTTAGAGTTTTTCATTTCCTTGAAACATTTCCATTTGTTTCTCTTAAAAGTAAACCCAAGTGTCACATCCTGTCAGCTAATTAGTAAACGTCGGGTATTCATTTGGTTTATTTAGGTTGGCTCTCATCTGCAAATGCTGTGTATTATTTTAATTTTTTATGTTGTTGCGCACCTTCTTTCATGTTTCGTATTTTTATTTTACATCTACTTGTACTTTGTGTTCATATTTCGTCCACTAAAAGTTTGTGCTTTAATTTTTATTTATTTTTTTCTGCAGTCGTTTCAGAGCTATGGGGCGTACAATGCGTTCGCCTGAAGGTCACAACTAAGACCGACAATTGTGGTGAGAATGCCGATTGTTCCGGCAAAGGTGCTTGCTTATCCAACACGGGCATGGAGGAGTATGAGTGCCAGTGCTGCAGCGGCTTTGCCGGGCCGCATTGTGAGGAAATCGATGCATGCACACCAAGTCCTTGCACTAACAATGGTATTTGTGTGGATTTGTCACAAGGACATGAGGGAAATTCATATCAGTGTTTGTGTCCTTATGGTAAGTAAAGTGTGAGAAGTGGATGCTAGGTGGATTCATAAAATTTAGAAGGTAAAGACACGACGATAGCGAGTTTGAATACGAAAAATGTAAATGAGCTTACAAACTTGTTGTTTTTTCTAGTGCTCTTTTCATACTTAGATCGCAAAGAGTAGTAAAAATTAAAAAACAAAACACCCGGGCGTGTTGTGCAAGATGGCATGGGTCTTAAAAAATTTACAAAGCATTAAAATAACACAACTATGTTAAATAAATACTAAAAATGTAAGATGTTTTGGAAAGCTAAAAATTAAAATTAATGCACTGCGTTAATAGCAGAAGGAAATCTGCATTAAAACAGAATTTTTCTTCGTTTTTTTGGGAAGGTTGCGGTAGAATTGTTCTGTGTTTTTAGTAGAATTCAGTACCTGTCTATTTTACCTAAGATATCAGCAACATACTCAAGTAGTTACGCCTGTATGCAGTTTTGTATTTTTTCGCTTTTATAAAATGTGACACGCCCACAAATCTAACTTCAACCCTCTTTTTGAACGAGTTTGTGTCAAATGATTGTCAGCCCTGTGATTTTGAAAGGGATACCAGGACTTTTTATTAAAATCTGCCTAAGTTTTGTTAAGATATTTTCCGAATAGTTCTTAGCACTTGTGCCAAACTTTGTTGCATTTACTTAAATACCAGTCCCTGCGTAGAGCTATGAATTTTTGTTTGCATGTAAGGTGTCACGCCCTCATTTTCAAAACCGCAAAGGTTTTCGAATTAATTTTAGTATTTGTATGAAGTTTATGAACAATAGCATAATATGCTAGACACATGGAATAAGATTTGGATGCATTGTAATTTTTACGCAGTTTAAATACATGGCAGGCTAAGTTTGCTTAAATTGCATGACTGTAAGAGTCATGAAGATATTGGGCAATATTTCATGTGACAAAAAAAAAATCATGGAGTTAAGTCAATACATCCATAATATTATTCCATTTTTACTGGGTGTTATTTATAGATTTCTTGAACCATGCTATATTTTATGATTGGTAACATGCTGTGGACAGCATGAATAGTTAAGTACACAAATTATATAAATTGATAGTGGTACCCGAGGCTTCGCCCGCGCACGTCCCGTTGTATTTTTCAAAATAAAATTACTCTCTTCACATGTCACTGAATCTTCTATCTTCAAAAGTACCGAAAAAAACAGTTCAAAGGGAGTTTGTCCTTTGAACTTGAAGCTATATATAAACGATATACATAAGTAAGAAGAAAAAAAAACAATCACAACAACACAGAATTCAAGATGCACCATAGCAAAGAAAAATCAAACGACAATTTTTGTGTTAGGTAATGCAAAAACTTAAGCCTAAGCAAAAATAATCAGCCGTGCTCCCATTTACACTTAGTTTTGCGATTTGCGTTTTAATACAAATCGTACGATTTCATTTTTAGGTGCTCCGGAAATCGTTAATTTTAGTTATCGATATGTTTCATTTTCACTTTGTTTTTGGCAAGGTATAACAGCTGTTCCTTCATTTACAAAGGCAACTCTGTCAAACATATGGATAATTGTATTTATCATTTCACATATCGCTCAAAAGCAAATCGCAACTTATTGTTGTTTTGACAAATTTTTTAACAATAAAAATTGAGGTGTGGCCAGTAAATATTTACTTAAACAATGAAATCAACCTGATTTTTGTGTTTGAGTACGCCAAAATTATTTTAAAACATTACAGAAGAACATAAAAAAAATTTTGATTTTAGCCTGTTGTTTATTTATACGAAAACGGCAATTTACTTTTCATTTCACCGACCCAACCGCTTCCGATTTGAAATCGGAAACATTTTGTGATTTACGAAAATCGGAGCACGTACATTTGCTATTTGAAAAGTAAATCGCAATATTATTGCGTTTCCGAAAATGGGAGCACGGCTGAATATATAACTTTATAAGTTTTTAAAAATAAGTATGCAGTAACTTTTTGTTGCTCAAACGTATTATTTTAAAAAATAGATTATTAAAATCAGTTCGGTATATTTTGCGCCAAAGCGTTACAAACCATTTATATATGAGCAATATTATATAAATAGTAGGTATAAGTGCTGTTTCATTAACATGACACTTTGTTTCTGCATATCATTAATTAAAATTAAGTCGCGGTAGTAATCCGGTCGAAAAATTTTACAAAGAATATTAAAAAATGAAATCGAAAGCAGGCAGTAAGATTGGTCTGTTTATTAATCGAAAGTTTCAATACTTCAGGCAAAGCCAAACTGAGCTCTTAAAATATTAGGACCACATTTCGAACGACATACTAACAATCGAATTAATGAATGCAAATATACAAATTACCGGTAGCGTAGCAAGTAGTGTTGGCGTACAGCTCCTGCCAACGGTCTAAGGTGAATCCCCAGGTGTTGCTCACCATCCTTGTATGTAATCGTTTTCAATATTTGAAACGAAATAGCTGCCATTGATGAGTTGTTTAGATTGATATGCTGAACAAAGAGCAATTGCTGATATCATGCAAATGGATTTTATGTTTTCGTAGGAAAATAATGTAGTAAAAATTAAAAATAGATTTTCCCCAAAAACTGAATAAGGACTGTCCCAGAAAAAACTTACGTTTTGCTTTTTAGTTATAAAAAAATACCCAGCATTTTTTTTGGTCTTTTTTCGTTTGTTATTAATAATGGCTAGTGTTCAGAATATAAATAACTAAAAACTAAGTAACAATTTGTTGTTTTTTTTTATAAAAATTTCTTACTTTTTTCGTAAGGCCCTTCTTTAAATTTTGTCCAGTCGTTTCATCGACAGTATGGTACGATTTTTTCCACTTAAGTCTGAAGTCTTGTGAATTTTTTGCATTCTTACCACTCCTTCGAAAATCTATTTTCATTAGAGCCCGATATCTTTCAATTGGGCGAAGCTCTGAGCAGTTGGACGGATTAGCTATTTTTGGTACGAAATTGATCTTTTTACTTGCATACCATTCCTTCGTAGCTTTAGAGTAATGAGAGGTTGCTAAATCTGGCCAGAACATCACGGTACCCTCATGTGCACGAATAAATGGTAGAAGAAGTTTTTCGAGGCACTCGTATATATAAACTTAGGAATTGATTGTGCCTTGCGTAACAAAAAATCTGCTTCTGAAACCACAGGCGCATATGCCTGTCAAACCGTATATTGCTTCAAAAATTTAGAAATTTTTTCTTTTAATTTACTAGACACATGCCCCTTTTTGGGTAATGCATAATAGTCATGCCCAGGTAGATGCTTAAAATCTGCTTTAACGTAAGTTTCGTCGTCCATAACACAGCAATTAAATTTAGTCAGGTACCTTTCATTGAATTTTCGGGATCGCATCGGAGCCATTAACTGCTTTTCATGAGAACGGTCTGATACTTTTTGAACTCTTTATGCCTTTAGCTTACTTTTCTCCTCTATCCTTTGTACAGTAGATTTTGATGTACCTGCTCTAGCCGCCATATCTCGCACTGAGGTGTTGGGATTTTGCTTAAAAAGGCGCTTCACCCTCGTCGCTACCTTCGGATTAAGAAATTCTGGTTTTTTGCCTGAACCTTTTTCGTGAATCAGGTAGACCCTTCTTATAATTAAAAATAACCGCAAAGACAGATTTTTCTGATGCACCAACTATTTTTGCTATAGCTGAATATTTTAATTGTGGATTTTGCAGGTATGTGGACAAAATCAGTTTGCGGACTTTTTGTTGCTTGCTAGATATCTTTGTCGTCAAAAGTGATAGCACTTTTGACGACGAAGAATATCTTCAAGTGGTATACATCATACTAAACGTCACTTTATATAGAACAAATATTATGTCTTTTTAGACCTATAAGATTAACAGGTAGAGCATGGTACAAAAAATAGAAAGCATAAGTTTTTTCTAGAACAGTCCTTAGTTTCATTGCTGTATCGAGCATTATATATGATTTCCATTATTTAAGGTACATTGAAATGAAAGATATATACATACATTCAAAAGGCTTTTGTTTATACATTAATTAATTTTCATTCCACTCTAAACTGTTTTTTATTATGTACATATGTACATAATTAGGGAAAATGTTTCAAAATTTTTTTTTGTTTTTTTGATTGAGAAGCTTGTTCCAACTCCTTTTCATGTTTATTTTAATAAATCAAGTCTCAAAATTTCTCAAAGCCTTCCTGTTTCCGAATGTATCCTTAAAATTTTGCTGCTGAAAAAGGCAAAAAAATAAAATACAACACAAACACCCTGCCATATTGGCCCGTAGTCGACCGCACTAAACTTAATAAGGACTAAGTACTGGCGCTTTCACAGAGAACTACACGTAAAACCAAAGAAAGTAAATTATAAGAAATGCACGAAAGTTAACTTCGGGTTGACAAAACTGAAGGCTTAAATCTGTACAAATGTATGTGCGAGTATTTACTAACTACAGTTAAAGTTTCTTATTTACACGCTAAGATGGCTAAGGTATTAACAAGAAGAAAGCATAGGAAATGTCAAAATTTACATTAATTTTCGCTACAAAGTTAAATCTTTGTAGATTTAAGTTACCTCCAACTAAATTACCCTGCAAACTGTTTTGCATTTAATTACCAAAAGATAAAATTTTAATCAGTTCAACAGGGAACGTTGGAATACAGTTATTTAAATTAATAAGTAATCTTAACTGAAATTCAATTTGTTTTTTCCGAATATCAAGATTGCTACTATAATGGTAACTAGTTAGCTCCAATGACATCCCTATTTTAATGCAAAATTTTTGGTGATATCCACGATCAACCAGTTATATCTAAGATTGCAGAACCCATAACATTTACCTAGCGCTATCAAAGTTGATACCTATTTAGTTACCAAAAGTGTTATGTATGAAGATGATAAAAATCTCATTACAGTTAAGCAATCTGCATTGCAAGGTACAAAGGTTCTGTAGTCCAATAAAGAATTTATCGGTTTATACTTTATTTAAAGAGTTTTCATATAAATTTTTCTTTTAAGAAAAGTCACTCTTCACAGTCCAATTCATGAATGTTAAATGATACCCTGATAAGTAATGTTTCGCTATTTTTTATGTATATTTGATAAGTGGGTCCTTACAAAAATCATCCATAATTGTGGCAGATCTTATTACATTTTACCTTCATCGACTACAACATCGCTTTTGAAAGTAGCGACTTTTACTTGCATCGGGGATGCACTGAACAGAGAAAGTGTTTCACTAAGACCACTAATCTTAATACAAAGATTGCAGGTGTAGAGTCCTAAATACCGGTCAACTATTAGGTCATTTTGAGTGCTAGTGGTTTTTTGATAGGTTAATCCACCATAGTGTGGGTTCACTTATTTGGAAAGCGGTCCAATGTAGGGACTTATAGAAATATTTGTGGCAGAATAAATAAAACAAAATCATCTTTCCTCAGTTTTGTAATGCCTGACACTCTAAAAACAACAAGCTCGAAATGTTTAAGTAGAAAGCAAAATCAGTTTTCCAACACGTCTCTAAAACAGCGCAATGCTACAAAAATTTTGATAGTTTTCACCAAATCTTGAATATATGCCGACCAAGGACCGTCTCCAATGCTCGTTTGGAGCGACACAATGATCAGTGGCTCTTATTAGCTCTCATTTTATTGTAAAGAACTAAGAATATGAATATAAGGCATATTCAGAGATGTTTGGGCAGCACAAAAAAAAATCCATATCCTAGAGTTTCAATCATTAGCTATCAAAAATATTTAGTTGAAAATTCAATATTTTTTATAGCTCCAATCGACATTATTTCCAAGTAAGTGGTAAAATTTTTATATTTTATTAAGAGTACAAAGGACTCAACCTTCTTGGACAAATTTTCAGAGATTTAGTTTATTAAATGGGTGACCAATACTTGCGAACTTGGGTATTTTTGCTTATTTCAAAGTTTATCCATTGAATTAAGAACTGGGTGTTGAGAAGGACACTGTAAATCATCCAAATTATTTTCCTTAAAAGAGTAGGCAGAAGCTTATATTATGACCGTTTGGAGTGTACCAATGCAGATCTTTATTACGAACTCTTTCTAGCATATTATTGCTTCTTAAAGATGAATCGGACCGGCATATAATCACGGAGTTAAGGTTGAAACTAAAACTTTATTGACAATTTTTGGTTTACAATTTATATATATGTACATTTTTATTATATTTATGCCATTTCAGCATTTATTTCAGCAAGTCTGCAGGGCAGCGGATTCTTATGAATCGGCTGGACTGTGGATTCTTATTTCAAGAAAAGGAAATGAAAAATAAACATATTTATTGTGTTGGCCGCACCATATGTACGTTTGTATGTATGTACATATGTAGCAGTATCAACAGTACCAAAACGTGCAGATCATATCTACAATGTATGGTAACATAATAGCGTGCATGTGGATCGCAAGCCACATATGAATGATTGTACTATACAGTGGGATGATGTGACATGATTATGTGACACCTCCACCGTAAGCTATTTGCAGTCCCTGCAAAGTTACTGAAATTTACATCACATAAAATTAATTTTGTTATATATTTTTATATATTATATATTTATTTGAAATAAAATTTTCTTTAAAACATTAATTTTTTTATTACTTAATGGCAAATGGATTATTACTGTTTGAAGTAGTTGTTATATTAATTTTATTTACACTTTTTTTTGTTTGTTTAGTTTTGATAAGATACAATGTCAAAATAACTGAAAGTAATATTACAATGATTATAGTACTTGAGATTGTTGTTGCTTTAGTTTGATTTTTAAAGTATACGTTTTCAATTAGTTCCCTATTTTCTATAGTTTTTCCATGTATTATTTCCAATGTCAAATTTCCTTCAATTTTAGGTATTTCAGTATTTATCTCAAATATTTCAACAACGTTCATAAAAATATCTTCCTCATTTAAAAATTCGTAATTATCAATTTTGATTTTACATAAGTGGAATGTTATTAATGCATTGCCTTCTACTTGTAAAAGGTTAAAATTACAATTATGCAGTATGTTTGTGTTTGGAAAGTTTTTTAGAACTAACATATTATTTTCTAGTTGTTCAATCTCTTTATTACGATTTATTTTATACATGCAAGTATCATTATTTTGTAAGATATTACGAACGCATCGGTTTTTATGGTATTTAAGATTTTTCTCTTTTATTATGTCATTAGTATACTCGAAAATTTCTTCTTCATTGAAAATAATTTTAGTAATTTGCATGTCCAACTCCTTATTCTCTTTATTCGGCATGGGTATAATCATACCATTGAAAAATTCTTTGTTTGAAAATTTTGGAATATTGAGTACGAAGATAATAAATCCTTCATTAAACAATACATTTGTCTTCATGTACATCATTATATCAATAGAAATATTATATTTTATTATCTCTTCACTTGTTAAAAAATTGTGTGCTAGAACATTTAATTTACTTAACAATATTATGTCTGAAAATCTCTCGATTTCTTTATTGATTTTTAGGAGTGTTATATAAATTTGAAAACTTTGATCAAATGAGTTTATTGAAGTAATTACCTCGTTAGTTTTTCCTTGAATTTTATATAAATTTTGTGAGATGAGTTCTTGTTGCTTGTTAATGTGGTTCTCTATGTTTTTCATGTTTTCAATTAAATTTCTATTGACTATAACTTGCTTATTATTCTCATCAATAGAATTCTTAACGTTATTATCCAAATTGTTCAAATGTTCGTAAATTTCCTGTTCGTCTTCATCGTCCATAGTTCCTATTAGAAATTTGTAAGCCCTTCCTACAAAGTTAAATAGTCCTCGTTTTTTCCTAATCGTAAAAGGCGTAAGGGTGTGTAAATTCTGTTTAAGTGAACTTAGCTCCGAATTTATTAGTTCATAAAGGTAATTGTCGTTAATGAGTGTCAATAGCTTTGTCTTATTCTCAAATTTTTTTAAAATTTCATTATATTGTGTGAGATTAACTAAATGCAGTATTTTGGTGTATGAGCTTAGTACGTTTTTCTTTTCCAGCTTAACTATTGTAAACCCATTGCTGTTGTTCAGAGGTCTTATGTTTATAGATGGTAGAGGTTGCTTATCTTCCTTAGATATCGAGTAACTTCCATGGGTGTTTATAATTAATATGAATAAACCAACCGATATCTGTAACGAAACATTTCAGTATTTCGTTATTATTGCTCTTGGTATTTGAATTTTCTTTTTACTTGATTTTTATAATATTTCCTAAGTTTATTATTATTATTATTAGTTAATATGTAATTGTCCGCTCTAGTATAATTGGTAAGCTTTTTGTATTTTGGTTGAGATTTACTTGCTCTGTAATTTTTTACAACGTTTTCAGCTATTTTTGAATCGTTATTATTAATTTTATCATTAATTTTATTTATTTTGTCGATTTTATTTTCTCTCATTCTATTTGAAAATTCATCTACTTCTTCTCTTGTCAGAATATTATTTATAAAGTCTATTGGTTTTCTCCTTGTCGTGGAATGTATCGTTGCATTATAAAACATGATTGCTTTTTGAACTTTCTCATTAATTTCGTCGATGCACTCTCGATCTGCAAAAAGTATTCGTAAATGTTCGTTTAGCGTTTGGTGTAGACGTTCGACATCTGCGTTACCTGTTTTATTATATGGGGTGGTAAAATAAACTTCTATATCATTGTCTCTAAAGAATTCTCTTATTGTCGTTGTATCTAATTCGTTGTCTGTTACGACCTTTTTAGGTTTTCCCAAATATTGAACTCTTAATTTAATTGCTTTAAGGATAGAGATCCAAGTTCTGTCTTGTAATTTTTCCACTGTTGCGTATTTCGTAAGTCTGTCAATGGTTGTAAGGTACATGACGTTTCTTAATGGGTACCAAATATCTATATGGACAAGTTCGTTATGCACTTTAGGAGTTTCAGTGATATTTAATCTATGACGTATGGGATTTCTATCAAATTTGGCCAGGTTGCAAATTTCACAATTGTTAATAAATTTGTGAATTTGTTCCTGTAATTTTGGATAATAAATTGAGTTCTTTAATTCCTCGAATGTCTCATTTATTCCTCTATGATTATTCTTAAGGTGGGCCTTTTTTATTTTTTCCAGCAAAACTTCTCTATCGGTTACGTCCTCTAGAAGTATATTTGATTTTAATATTTTTAGATTTTTATTTTTAGCAAAGTATTTCACGTAGAGATCCTGAAACTTCAGAAATAAATCCGGATGGGGAATAAAAATAGATATCAACCCTTTAGTTGGAAGAATATCTTGCATTGTTTGTAGAAGGTTACTTTCCCGAGTAATTGATATTATATTCCTTATTTTATTTTTATACAAAATTATCTTTTTATTTGATTTCTTCTGCGCATAATCAATTATCATTTGTATTTTAAATAAGTTTAGAGGTTTTTCCGATATTCTTATCAAATCAGTGCTATCACTATCTGCACTATGCATAGTCTCTTCTTCGTCTTCGTAAATTCTTCTTAGTTCTGTTATAGTTTCTTCCGTTGTCGTCGGAATTTCGATATGTTCATTCATGTTAATTTCATTCGTGGTGTCTGGGTTTATTCTACTAAGTCCGTCTGCTACTATGTTTTCGCGACCTTTTATATATTCGGTATTGAAATCAAATTCATTCAACTTGATTTTCCACCGTTGAAGTTTACTATTAGGTTCCTTCAGGTTCTGTAACCATATTAAAGGTCTGTGATCAGTTTTAATAACGAATTTGCGCCCGAATAAGTATGGCCTAAAGTACTTCGTAGCCCAAACTATTGCCAATAATTCTTTCTCTATGGTTGAGTAGTTTTTCTCGTGTGCATTTAGGGTTCTACTCGCGTATGCAATTGTTTTGTTATTCTGCATTAGGACCGCTCCCAGTGCAAAATTGCTTGCGTCTGTAACTAAAGTAAATTGTTTTGTGAAATCGGGATGAACCAGAATGGGGTCATTCTGAAGAAGTGTTTTTAATTTATTGAAAGCTTCTATGTAGTCTTTGTCTTTAATATTTATTTTTTTATCTTTTTTTAGGTATTTTATGAGGTGGTAAGCTACTTTCGAATAGTCTTTAATAAAACGTCTGTAATAGCCTGTAATACCTAGGAAAGATTTGATCTCTTTCTGATTTTTAGGTAAGGGAATTTTTTTTATCGCTTCTACTTTATTCGGATTTGTTTTAATTCCATTCGCAGTAATTACATGGCCTAAAAAGTCAGTTTCTTTCGCCAAAAATTTGCATTTTTGCAATTGTACCTTTAAGTTCGCTTTTTTTAAGCAATTGAAAATTTTTTCGAGGGAATCGAGATGTTCCTCGATACTTGTAGAAAATACTAGTATGTCATCTAAATATACTACGCAAAGTTTGCCAATGTATTCTTTTAAAACATTGTTCATGAGTCTCTGGAATGTAGCCGGGGCATTCTTTAGTCCGAACGGCATTCGCAAGAACTCGTAGTGACCATTAGTTGTCGAGAACGCAGTTTTATATATGTCCTTAGGATCCATTTCAATTTGATGAAATCCTTTAGTTAAGTCTAATGTGGTGAAGTATTGACATTTTCCTAGCTTATCGAAAATGTCATCTATATTAGGTATTGGAAACCTATCTTCTATAGTGTCCTCATTTAACTTCCTATAGTCCACTACTACACGCCAGTTTTGTCTGCCTGAACTATCCGGTTTCTTAGGGACAATCCAGATTGGACTATTATAAGGACTATCTGATTCTCTAATGATACCTTGACTTAACATTTCGTCGATTTGGTTATTTACCTCTTCTTTATGGATTTCTGGGTATCTATAACTTTTAGCATATATTGGAATGTCATTTTTAGTTTTTATTTTATGTTTAACATAATTGGTGAATGTTAAATTATCATTTTCTTTGTGAAATACTTCAGCGTATTTTCTTTGAAGTTTTGCAATCTGAATTTTTTCAAAATTATTTAAGTGATTTTCATCGTTTTTTACTTCTTCCGTTTGACAGTTTAATATTTCAAAATTTTCTTCCCTTTGTACTTGTTCGTAATATTCCTCTTCTTCTTTGCAAATAAAAAATGGGATCTTTGCATTAGGTGTTACTAATTCCCTATTAGGATAGTCTATTTTACAATTAATTTCATCAAGGATGTTGTTGCCTATAAGACCATGGAACCTATCATGAAAATCGAGTTCCAAAAATTCGCAATCTTTACTTGGGTTGAAGGAACCGAATTCCTTAAACAATGGAAATTTATAAATATAATTACTTTTAAAGATTTTTCCAAAGGCTTTAACTTCTGCGCTAATCCTTGTTCTCCACTTAGGATCACAAACACCTGGTTTTATTAAGCTAAATTCAGCACCTGTGTCTATCAATAAATAAAATGATTCATCACCTCTTTTAAATTTTAAGTAAGGTAATTTTTTGAGGCTTGGTCTGAAAAATTTGTATTATAAGTATCCATTGGTTCTTGACCATTTGAATTTCTAGACTGTCGGGACTGTGCGCTTTGATTATCCCTTCTTTCATATCGATTATTATAAGTGCGCCGTGTATTTTGTGAGTTGCTGTCGTTTCTACTGAAATTATGATACTGTTGATTTCTATAGTTAGTGTTTGTGTTATCATGGTTCCTTTGTTCATTGTGATGAGTTTTATTTCTTTCTTGTTGATTATTATATCGATTACTTTGATATCTGTCGTTTTGTTTTTTTTGGTAGTTATTGGTATTTTGATAATCATAAGTACCATTTTTATTATTAGCGCGATTATTGTAATTATCGCTGAAATTTACTCGTGTGTATTTTGAAGTATTAGGTCTATATTGGGGTGGACCGTACTGAGTAAATCCCTGATGTCGAGCTTCAGTTATAATTTTGTAAGCGTCCATAAGTGTTGTAGGAGCCCTAGTTATGATCATAGTTTTTGTAGGTTCTGGCAAATGACTTCGGAAAACTTGAAATGCTATTCTATTTATTTCATCGATCGAGTAGTCGTTCTCTTCGTGCGTCATCTTCCTATTTATTACCCTATTCACAAATTTTTGAATCAAATAATAGTAGTTTTCAATAGTACCATTCAATGATTTCATTTTTAATTTATCCATTAATTCAACAACAGTTTCTTTTTCGCCAAAATTTCTTTTTAAACAATCTTTTATTTGTACCCACGTATCCGATGGCTCTCTGTGTAGAGCTTCTACACATTCACCTACGCATTTGTCTTTTATAAACCCTATCAAAATGCGCTTAGATGCCACGTCAAAGTGGTCGAAAGACGGAAGTATATTTTCAATATTTTTTATAAAGTCCGGTAACGAATTTGGACTCAAACCGTCATAGTCTTTTATGTGCTTTATACAATTAATAATTAGGTTCATCTGTTGAATCATTGCCTGATCCATTTTCGTAATTAGATTTTTTAAAGAGAGAATAAAAATTTGGACAACAACAAAAAAAATTTTTTTTTACTTAAAATTTACGGTAGTAATTAGTTTATATGTTTTTATTTTGATGGTTCGTTTTTATAGTATTAAATATTCCTTCTCTTTTACAATTTAATTCAACTGTCGTTTATTTATATTTTGTTTTTTTTTTTTTGTGTTCTTTTTTTGTGTTCTTAATTCAATCACAAATAAAAAGTAGATAGTAAAACTTAACTTACGTAGTTCCTTCTATACATCTTTCTTGGTTTTTTTTTTCTTTCTCACCAGAACTTTTATTAAGTAGAACTGCTAAAATTCTTAACCGTCTGCGTATTGATGAGCTGTTTTGCTTATACTCTGCTGTTGCTTTCCCTTTTTTTTTTTTTTCGCACAATACGATGATGTTGATATTTGCTTTTTGATGTTGTTCGCTTGTAGCTGTTGAATGTTAAAATGTAAAACGCCAACGCTGACCCTGATCCTTCGTTCGGGGGTGTGGGGTTTCTCGGAATGAAAACCTTTTTTAAATCTTCAAAATTTCACAAAAATTTTTTTTTTGTTTTTTTTTTTTTTTTTTTTTTTTTTGTGTATATTATTTTTTTTCTTAATAGTTTTATTTAAATGGTCTTTCACCAACACAAATTACATTATTTTATTCTGCACTGTACTTCTTGTCAATTTTATTTAGTTTTATTTATTTAACATCCTTATTGTATACAAAATAGAATTCTGCAGTGTACTTGTTGTTAATTTTATTTAGTTTAATTTATTTAGCTTCCTTATTGCATCTTCACATTAAGGGTGCCAATTTTTTTTTATTATTGTATTGCAGTTGTGTTAAAAATAAAATCTCTTGATTTCTTATTTTAACAGCCGATTATTTTTGCGACTGCGCCAATCACGGAGTTAAGGTTGAAACTAAAACTTTATTGACAATTTTTGGTTTACAATTTATATATATGTACATTTTTATTATATTTATGCCATTTCAGCATTTATTTCAGCAAGTCTGCAGGGCAGCGGATTCTTATGAATCGGCTGGACTGTGGATTCTTATTTCAAGAAAAGGAAATGAAAAATAAACATATTTATTGTGTTGGCCGCACCATATGTACGTTTGTATGTATGTACATATGTAGCAGTATCAACAGTACCAAAACGTGCAGATCATATCTACAATGTATGGTAACATAATAGCGTGCATGTGGATCGCAAGCCACATATGAATGATTGTACTATACAGTGGGATGATGTGACATGATTATGTGACAATATGCAAAGTCAGAGTATTTCCTTCCTTCATGCTAGACTGTAGGCTTTTTGTACTTTGGATTGTGCGTCTTTCCTTCTCAACAAAGAGTTAAATGTTTTCTGTGAATAGATTTGTTTGGTTTATTACTTTAAGCTACGTTTCATCTCTAAATATTTTCCTGAAAAAGACAATCAATGATTTATAATTGCTTTTATTATTGTGGCTTGAACCCGATTTATTTTAAATAGAACATAATGCCATAGGAAGACCTCAAAGGCATGCTGCCATTAATCAGGGTTGATGAGGCTCCCAAAATAGAGTCCCGATCAATATAATGAACCAACGCTATCGAAAATTCGAAGCGACTTCAGGTTTGAGCAGAATAATTTCAATATTTTGAAGTGACTTTCCTAATCACCCGACCTCAATTCACTTAAGAACCTTTTAAATGAACTTATAAGTCAAGTAAGCAAGCGTAGCCACCCCATATATAAACTAAATTTCTGAAAAATGGTTAAGAAAGTGTCGTCAGCGAGTACGTGAACGAGAAAGGTCCGGCCGATGTGAACGGGGTAAGACAACGACGCGTGGCACCTTCTATGCGACAAAAACACTTAAATTGGTATTCTTTGTACTTAAACCATATGGCGAAATTTAGTACATGGACCCACTTATCTGCAGTGAGGGCTTCAAAAAATATAGGTGGGGTTGTACAACAGGGAGTGCCCAGGAAAAGACAGCGTACAGCTTACATGAATGTAAGCGAGAATAAATCAATTTAAAGAGAGACCTTTAAAACTTTGAGAACAGCTTTACCCATTTCTAAAATAAAAAATTATTTTGCTGCATAGTTCCTTTGATTCAATAATGTACTGCTCAAAGCATTTAATTTAATTTCTCCGCGCCAGGTGCATCTTTTTTTTTCGCTGAACCTATTAAATGTGCACTTTATATTCCCCGACACAGTTTGTGGAGTGTAACGCATAAAAAGTAAAATAAAGGCCACTAAAAACCCTCATGCAACGACGATAAAATTTTATTTTGCGTGTTATAGAATTTTTATGGTGCATTCATAATAATGAGGGTAGGGGGCGAACAGGATTGTAAAAATGAATGGGAGAATGGTGCACCGTACGTTTAATGAAATGAAAATATTTGAATAATATTGTTATGTAATTAAGCTGCATTTTATTTAACCTCGACTTGCTCGTCATTGTCTGTCTCTATCGCTCGCGCGTTTTGTATCTCACTTTACATATTTGCTTACATTTCAGGTTACACGGGCAAAAACTGTCAGTATGAAGCAGATCCATGCAATCCGGCTGAATGCATGAACGGTGGCAGCTGCGTTGGCAACTCTACACATTTTAGGTAACCCTTTTTGCAAATATTGAAAATTCGTTGCTACTACATTACACAAATGCCAATATGATATTGATATTAAGAACGAAATAAAATAAATCGAATCCCAATTGATTGAGCAAACTTTTGTAATCCCTTCTATGTACTACTTACTGTCCGTCTCTTTCTATTTTCATGTGA
Organism: Meiosimyza decipiens; assembly: GCA_963680825.1. Taxonomy (NCBI): domain Eukaryota; kingdom Metazoa; phylum Arthropoda; class Insecta; order Diptera; family Lauxaniidae; genus Meiosimyza; species Meiosimyza decipiens. The sequence goes on from OY804260.1 coordinate 48,988,243, forward strand.
TTTCGCCTAATGCCACATCATTATGCTAATGGCGCTAATTGGTTGACACGAATTCCAACTTTTTGCCTTAAATGCTGTTGAACTTTTTCGTCACTACCACATACTCCAATTGTGGACTCTGAATGTGAATCGCTGCACCATGCTACAAAAAAAAAATTAAAAATTTTGAACCCACAACTGCAAAACTGTCAATATTTAATTTGTGTACGCGCTTGACATAACCTCAAACAATGCTACTGACCAAACGCGCTTCGCCTACGTCAGATGTGACTGCACTCCTGGCTACACGGGCCCATTGTGCCAGCACAGTCTGAACGAGTGCGAGTCATCACCGTGTGTGCATGGCATTTGTGTGGACCAGGAGGATGGGTTTCGCTGTTTCTGCCAACCTGGTAAGTTGAATTTAGTTGATGCTGATTTTATAGCGGTTGATGTTTATCACTACCGCCATTATGTCCTTATGCTTTTGCGTAGGGAGCACTATTTGGCAGCCTTTGTTTTACTATATATAATAAATGTTAATTTTTATGTCTTTATTGAATATAAATTGTGTTGGCTTTTTCGAATTAAACAATGGCGAAATAATGAGTGCAATTCAATACATACTCCAAAATTTAATGTGTTTAAAGAAGCTCATAATAAATTTAAGTTTAAATTAAGAATCACACCTGCGTAGAGACAAAAACAAAATTTTATTCCTGATGCTGAGGAATAGGATTAAAGTTTTTCTTTGAGCAACGTGTTCGGTTTATGCCATGGATTTGCTGAAATGAGAAACCATTGCAGTATGACTAATGTCTTGAACCAATGTTTTTTCGCTGCAATCGATCGGAAAGGATCAAAAGTTAATTTTGGACATCAATGGGTCGGAAATTAATTTAAAAAAAAAATTGATTTCCCTTCAAGCCGCAGAAAATTCTTGAAAATGAATTTCACTTCACAAGGAACATCCACGAGCTCACTGAATACCAACAACGGACGTGCTCTTAAGCCTCCGATGACCGACATGATCTCTAGAGACCTATGACGTTTTCAAAAAGGTGGGATTTTAATACGGCGTAATCGAATAGCTCAAGCATCCGTGACTTCTATAAATAAGAAGTGTAAATAATATGATGATAAGTTAGGATACTATTCCGTGAAATTTTTTATGATATTCATTAGCTCGAAGCCAATTATGACGTCGATGACCAATGAGGTCCGCAGGGACCTTCTAGGGACTTGCATGCAATTTTTTTCGTGTTTTTTGACCGCTGTGTTCATCTAATTTATTCATATCTTTTGGGTTAGAGAGTGATAGAGAAAATATATTCAGAGGCGTTAAGAGATGTAAATATAAAGCGCTGCTTTGCATATTCCTTTGCCTCTGAAGAAGTTTCATGATATGCTTGACATGTTGCTGCCTCTAGGTTACTATCGGTAGAATTCTGAGGCAGTAAACGAGTTATGGAGTGACATACATTTACCTTTGTACAAAGCAGAAATCGTTTCTAAGCCATCATCAGAAATATTCGGTTTGATAATGGAATACCCGTGCAGGAAGGCTACTAGAAAGTAAAACGGATGCTACAGTTGAGATATGGACAATGATGACGGCTAAGTTAGAAAGGGCATTTATACCGCATAAATTGTTGACTGTTGACGAGTATTTTTCCCCACATCGCGGCCAAACTCGCTTCACCCAACACATTTCATCCAAAACTTAAAAATATAGTAAGAAAGTATGGTTCTACAATTGGAAATCATAACACCCCATGAAGGTTTTTATTTATAGCGAAAAGCAGTCTGCTGAGGAACGTCCAACAAATCAAGGGCAACGAGTTACCTTCGCTAGGGCTCAAACAATGAAGCAATTCAACTCATTACACGCCATTAATAGAAAACGATCCTCGGGACCTTGTGAGGCATTGACGTAGTTAAAAGTTGTCGGTAATCGGAGGATTAAAAGATTAAAAGAAATATTTAATATATTATTTAATGGTCCATTTTCCATTCTCAGCCTCTCAGAATGGATTGGTGAAAAAAATATTAAACAATATGCAAGCTGGACCTGTTGTAGAAGTAGCTGGATTCGTCTTTTAATTAGAATAATGTCATCGTTTTATAACTTTAAGAAACCCTAGAAAATTTACTACTTTTTTCCATTATATAGTACGATGGCACTGGTAATGTCCAAAACCATTTACGACCCCACTGCCATCAACTGGTGCAAAGAAAAATTTCTTGTAGGCTTGCCTTAGAACAACAAGTTTAACCTTAGAACCTTGTTTGGTATACTAGAAGCCCTAAACGATTTTCAAAAGAGTACTAAAAGCCATACTTTGTCGGTACCATTATGTTTTCTATTCGTTTTTTGATGTATTACACCTTTAGTTACGTAATAAACATTAATTTGATCTATTTTTTTATGGGCTGAGTAAAAGAGGACTTGAAGCGAGGCAACGTGTGTAGGGAACTGTGTTCCCCATCATCTATTTTAGTACAATTTGTATGACACCTTTACTGATTGGGGTATTTTTCGTCTTAATTTTCATTTTATTCTCTTCATTTGATGCATTTTTTGAAAATCTTATAATTATTCTAACGTACAAATTTAGTATATTAGATCGTGAAAAAGAAAATATATGAATTTTGGAATATTTGATACCGTATTTGTTGACATCGGTTTTCACTTTGAATTCTATTGTGTGGTGTGCAATGGAGTGAATAAAACAACGAAAATTTCGAAAGGTAGGTTCTTTTAAATAAACAGTCTGTCATCGTCATGCGAGCAATGGCAAGGAGATAACTCAAAAATTATGATATCGTGCTCGCAGTGATGATACAATATATACTACAATATTGCCAACACCGAAATATCGGCCAGACATTTCTCGTCCCCGTCCTCGGTTGATCGAGAAGTAATGCTTCAATATCGTCTCGTTATCGTTATTGTGACCAAGAAGAGGTGATGCACTACAAAAGCCACATCTGAGTGTGATTTTTGTTTGAAAACATATGAAGTGGACATATAATTTTATTTTATTACTATTTATACAAACGCGTACATATAGATCCAAATGTAGTAGTATGAATACATGCATAAATAATATATATAAATATGTGTAAATAAAATTATCTCAACTGTTTCCAAAGAAATGTAATTATTCTTTCGATTATTAAAAGAAAAAACTACAAATGTATAAAATTTCCATGTGGGGTATAATGTACCCCAAAACACGGGATTAGCATAATTTAACCACAAATTGCTCTAAGGTTAATAAAAAATTTTTTTTTAACAGATTAGTATTCAAAACTACTCAAGGCACCCCAAGCTTCGCTGTAGTTTGATTGAAATTGAGTTGAGCCTGAATGATAGAAAATTCTTAACGTTTTCAAAAGTAATGCAAAAACCGTTAATCAATATGAAGAGTCATTGCACAGTGCCTAACTGCAGCGTATTAAAGAACACCTAAAATAAAACCACTTAACCTGTTTAAGCGGCAAGGTTAACAATTGTGCGCTTCATATTGAACTCGACCCAAAAATATCCTTACGCTTTTGGTTTTCTTCATTTTATTCCTTGTGCTATGTTACGCACATAAATCATTTTTGACATATCATCTGCATAAATCTCATTAAAAACATTTCCATTAATTTTATATTCAATCCCGAACTCTCATTTTTTCACCCCCAATGCAGGATTCGCGGGTGAACTGTGCAACTTTGAGTACAATGAATGTGAATCGAATCCTTGTCAAAATGGCAACGAATGCATCGATCATATTGGACGCTACGAATGTCGCTGCACGAAAGGATACACAGGCAGTCGTTGCCAATTCAAGGTGAGTCCATCATGACAACAAAAAAAAAAGGAAAAGGAGCAAATTTCCACTTAAATTAAGAAAAAAATCAGAAATTATATCATTTATTTTTATCTCTGTTGCAATCGCAAGAAAATATTTTTATTTTCTAATGAAATTTTCTACTTTTTTTTTTCATTTTGCTTTTAATGTATTCATTGCTTTTTTGCTTTCGCTATTCTTCATTGCAAATTTCCATCTGCCAACAAAAACTCAACCCAAAAAAATCACGATACTGAAAAAAAACCTCATCGTTAGGTTGATTTGTGCGAAAACAGACCGTGTCCCGAAGGACATCGTTGCATCGATCATGGAAATGATTTCAGCTGTGAATGCCCAGGAGGGGAGAATGGTCCGGACTGTAATCAGATGACGAGAACGGTGAGTCATGATTTATGCAAGAGATTGCAGATTTTTTTGATTTTTTTCGTTTGTACCTTTGGTTGTTTTTACATTTTACTTTTACTATGTTTTCTACTTTTGCATTTTCCTGAAGCATGAAACATGATTGGCCTGAAAGCCAATCCATGTTGTTATTGGAGCTCTAAAATGAAATCCATTAGAATAAATGGATTAAACGTATGGGGCTTTTTGTTTTTTAGTCGTACGTATGCATTGCAGGCAATAAATATTCGATGGTGACATTCTCATTTATTTATATTGCATCAAAAAGGTTTTTACAATTTCTTTTTACCAATTTGAGGAAAATACTTTTTAGGTTAAGGCAATATGCAGAGTTCGGTTGCTGATAAAATAATTTAAGGTAACGAAATGAATTGTTCGCAGAACATGATTGGACAAGTGCGAGAAAATTATTGAAGGACTATTTTCTACACAACATAAAACATTTATTCAAAATCTAATGTCGTAGTTATTTCACGGATTTTCATGCATGTTTTTTTTTGGACATTCAACGAACCATTAAATAAAATATCGAATCAAAAAATTTTCATTAGAATGGATTAATGCAAAAAGTTTGCATTAATCGTCAAGTTTTGCATTATCGCATCGCATCGCATCGGTCCAAGCAATATAAAATAAATGCTTGCAAAAGGATTTGTTGGTGCACTCTGTGTCAACGTACGCTCTGATTGCATCTGTTGATGTTTGCAGACTTGGATAGATATCATTACATTAGAAATCAGAACATTTTTGTTTGAATACTTGGGACACAAATTTTCCAATTCCATATGAGCACTTCCATACTGTCGAATGGGACCGTCGTACACTTTTAAAGTGGAATAAAAGTCAAAGTAAAACACTATTTTTTTTCTTCTGTTACTCAAAGGAATAGCCCTTTGGTAGCACTATATTTAGTGGTAAATTTGAGGGCAGACGTACTACCGGTTCCAAGATAAAGGCAATAAAAGAGCCATTCGAATGGGACAAAAAATGGAAGTGTTTTTTATGGCCATTTATAGAAAAGCATAAGTCAGCGAAACCTACCAACATTTTTTAACGCAACTAATTTTAAAATGTTATGGAATAATAGCACTTTTTATTAAATTTCGTTCAATTGAAAAATCTTTTTTATTTTTTTTTTTTACAAAGTATAATATGAGTCGTGACGGGACATTGCGAATGGGACATATTTTTCCATTATGGTTTACTTGGCAAATTTTTCATGTATTCATAATATTTCTTGATATTTTTGTACGTAACATTTTTTTTGATTTATACAGTAATTAAAAAATCAAATATTATTATATATATTCAAAGTCAAATTAAATGGTCGAGATCAATTTTAAGCAAGAAAATAGGAAACAGTAATAAACGCATGTAATTAAATATTTTTCTTAAAAGAACATGCAGTCCGAGCTGCTTTAATTTGGTGACCATCGCAAGAAAACCTATGTATGTAGTTTATGGGTACCAGGGATGCTTGACACATCCTTCCATTTGTCTACTAATTGTAGTGAAAACTCCTTAATTTGCTCTGAAGAGATGTAATGAACGTGTACACCGTTAATGTTATTTTGTGCGTATTTGAAAATGGCAAAAGCATCAAGCAAAACGACATTTTTTGATTTAGTTATTTGCCAAACTTTTCTTTTTAAATTTGCTCCTACTCCATCAACTGCGCCTTTTCCATGTGAACTTGCGAAGTAGTTCCATTCCATGTATTTGCACCGGAATTCTCCTAAAAAAATCAAAAAAGCTCCAAACTATGAATTTTTTTTAAACTGCGAGCTGCTACCATCTGAGAACACAAATATATTTATAAAATTTCCATACTGACTTTGTAACCGCTGTATGAGTTTCGTTAAAAAACAGCAAACGTCTTCCTTGTTGTGGTTTAATATATATAAGTATATATACATACATATATATATACATATATTCGAAAAATTTTTGTAACATTTTGTAAGTTTTACAAAAATTTTTCGGACGGGACAGACTTCAAACAGCTCTAAAAATTTTAAATTTTATTGTTTTGCACTCGTTGTTTTTTTTTTGAATTGTATTCATAAAATTCTGTTTAAAAAAATATTTTGAAACATTTGCTGCTGTTCTTAACCACGAAATGAGAACAAATGATGTTTTTTGATGTCGTACGGGACATTAGAACATGAGCTAAAGCAAATTAAAAATTTACAGTTAATAAAGAATAGTTTGATGTCTTTACATTTGTTTAAGCTTATTGATGTTGAGAGAGAGATTATTCGGAATGACTTTCATCATATATCATCTCTCTTATATATTTAAATATTTAAGACAAAATACTCTTTAAAATTACAAAAAAGAGAAACTGCATTTGTGCAACTTTGAAGTCGGTTTGCCCACTGTTGTGAATGAATTCAAGTATAAATGGTTTGAATTAACAAAATTTGAATATTTTTCTTAGATAATATCAGATAATAACGCTTTTTTAATAACTTTTAATTTTTTTGTTATGGTGTACCTTTCGGTGGAAATGCCCATATGTTGATCCCTAGAATGGTATCGACAAGGCAATGATTATGTTTGCTTTCAAGCAGATATGTCCGAATCCCAAATCTCTGGGATGGAACTAAATTTCGAACTCGCTGGAATTGGAAATCAAAATTACTTCCTTACCCAGTTTGCTTTGCATCAAGTCGACATAAATCGTTTTTTCTTTTTGTCATATACATATACTTATATACTCGTATGTGCAGTAGAGTCACAATAATTCGTAATCGCAAAGAACCAGGCATTTCTTAAGGAATTACAGGAGTTTTCGAGTTTTGTTTCAACTCTTTTTAAATGATAATGAGCAAAAAAATATATATATTCTTCAATATAAATTTAAAAAGTTACATGAAAAGAACATGCACTCCGAATTTTATGCATAGAGTGCACTAATGCAGACCTCTAGTACATACTTTTATGGTATAACTTTTCGCCTTAAGGTAACTTACGCAGAAGCATAGGTTTGGAAACTCGTCCAAGCACTCAAGTCCTTCTCATGGTATCTTCTGGCCTTTCTGAAGGTATTATTAGTTATTCCTGAATACGTTTCTACCGCATGCTAATTTATTTGCCGTATCAAAAATGTTTCAAAATATGCTTTCATAAATTTGAGTGAACATTTATCAATCTTTAATATAATTTTTGTTAAAACTTAATTTAATCACATGAAATAACTTAAAACTCTTCAAAATTTTATGTAATCAATTTGTGTTTACTTTGTTACAGCAATGCAATGTAAACCCGTGCACACATGGCGGCACCTGTTGGTCCAGTGGGGACTCATTTTACTGCGCCTGTCGTCCAGGTTACACAGGCACAATGTGCGAAGGTAAATCAAAAATTTATTATATTAAATTTTTTCATACCCAAATAACACATGTTTTTAATACCAATACATATTCACATGTTTATGCACGACTATATTTCTTTCATAATCATTAAAAGCTACCCTTTATGTACGTAATTTAAACTTTATCACTCGTGAAAACAAAAAGCCATAACTATCCCAATTTATTTTTTGCCACTCTGTATCCATTTCAGATGAATTTGTCGTGGAAACTGTCATCAGCTCTAGCGAATTTATGGTCGACGATACGAGCGCCCGAAATTTTAATGAGAAAACTTTTGGTTCATCGGTAGTTTTGAAGAGCCCTATTGAACTACACAATGCATACTTTGCGGCGGGTGTGCTGGCGGCAGCCATCTTTATTGTTGCCATTGTGGTAAGTTGATGATGATTCTAAATGTACACTACTGCAAGCTGGAAAATACTTTGAAAAGTGAAAGGGTTTGATGAGCAAAGAGGGAACATTATAAGCCACATAGTTAAAAAGTTTTTTTTTAAGAGAATATCAACTTTTTTCTTTTGCTCTTTTGTCATTTATGTGCATAAAGGAAACTTATATTTCAAATTGAGTTCATAAACTCTATCGGATTTATTTACATTCCCAATGTTTTAAGCCCAATTTTAGGTAATAATAATAGCTCAGTAAAATTTTTATTGAAGCCAATACTTATTTGGCGCAAGCTTTAATATTTTAATTATTTTCAAAACCGGTATTGGGGGGCAAAAAAAATCATTCTAGAAAAAATCGATAATAATTCGATTTTATATATCGTAATATATTTCTATCGGCATTTACGTTATTGTTCAAGTGACGGACTTACGAGAAATCGTGCAGGAAGCAAACGTTCCATGAAGCCCAAAAAGGAAACGGATAAATTTAATTGGAAATGCGTGGGTAAAGGTTTATTTGAACGAATAAAGTGACGACTCACGACGAAGGTGTGGAGACTTTGAAGATTCGAAAAGCTATTTGTTATAGGCAGTGTAGGCAAAACAATTACTTACTCTCCAATGAAATTTTATGAAATTTTGTGTGAGAAAAGTCCTTTCGAAGCTTTATCTGTCTTTTTTGTTGCTTTTCTCTTCAAAACTTTTAGACTTCTATCTAATTTTTTCGGCTTTTTCATGGCATTCGATACTTTGTATACATTTCGATTCATGTGATTTTTTTTTTTGTTTTTCGACACATAATATTGACACTTTTCGATTTTTGTTGACATATTCGAAATTACTCGAAACTTAAATCGACTTTTTCTATGTTTTTTGATACTATTCGGATGCTGGCTTGTTTCGACTGTTTCAATGACCTTCGGTACAACTCGATTATTTTCGATGACTATGGCAAAGAGGATGTATCTAAGCAAAAACTGTTGTGAGTTTTCGGCGGCTGAGTGAGTTGGTCTAAACTTCGCCGTGAAATTAAGATCCACAGTTGATTTTTTCTCAAAAAAGTAGTCGAAGTCTAGTAGCGTAGAGTATGTAGACTTATGTCACTGGTTTTTTTGATGTTTTTTCACATAACTTTTTAAGTTTTTATTGAAGAACACTTTAACTTTTTGTTTAATATCATTAAAAAAAGGTTTCAAACAAAACTGCATCATTACTTTTTTTTCATTACTTTCTCGGGTTCTTGAGATAGCAAAAAGTGGGGCTGCATATAGACTTTTGTCGCTCAGTGTAGATGCAATTTCTTCGTTTTAATGATAGCTTAGCATTCAGACGTATTTCGACTGCTTTTTTGATTAAATTAAGAGTAATCCTGTGGATCTTAATTTCACGGCGAAGTTTAGACCAACTCACTTGGCCGCCGCAAACACATTACAATTTTTTGTTTAGATATATCCATGAAATCTTTGTTTATAGTTATCCTCTTTGATTATTGACTCTTTCGAAGTGTTGCTTTGATTTAATTTTATTTAGGTTTATAGATCAGACATCACTCCTGATGTTTATTCCTATCCGCCTATTCTTATCTCGGAATCTAGTTTTAATGATGATAATTAGGGTGTTTACACATACATATTGAAAATTTTGTTGATGTATTTTTTGGTTTAGTTTCAACTTGAGGTTAACAAATAGTTGTCCTAAAATCTGATTTTCCTTGCTCAAACCTGTAAGCGGAGTTTCTGTCCGATTTCGTTGAAATTTTACGAAAAAACCGAGTCACTTAAACGTGGAAAAAGTGTGCCTTAGGTGACAAGATATAGCGTTTTAGGTATTGTAGTTGTATGTGAGGTGCCATCCACTGTGGTCAAACCACGCCCATATTTTTCTTGTGGCTGAAAATGCGGACAAAGTAATCGCTGGGTTGCATGAACAACAAAGGATATCTGTCATAATTTCTTTACTATTATAGCTCTTAAGTCGCAGGCTTCAAGATAAAACTTAGTATTCAAACTGGTATATGCTGCCACTAGATTTGAGGTTAGAGTTTATCTCCCAATGATGGAACACATAAAATGGCTCAAAGTATAGGACCGGTACTCGTAAATCATATTCCATCTCTTCCTCAACTGGAGTAAATTTTCAAACATTATAACTTAATTTACGAGCGTTGTGAGCTAAATTATCAGTAATTTTTTTTTACCACAGGCTCATTTGCTGAAAACCACAAATACAATGACTTAGCGTTCGAATTACTCGTATACTTCAATTAAAATTTGTATTCAACAATTAACACAAAGTGTTCACTCACCTAAGCAATACCATCTTGTTTATCGTAATTCTGTCAAGAAAACTACATTTTGTACACGACATCGCTTTAAAGAAAATGAATTTAATTGATTGCCATAGAGATCAAAGCAACCAATCTGTCCTGTAGCACAATGAGGCTTTCCATTATAATCAGCAACAATGCCTCCCCACCCATAATGAATAAAAGCAAACAATTTCTTTGAAGCACTCACCAGCACAATACAATTAGGTGAAACATTAGAAAATAAATTATTTTCAAATACAAAAGTAGTAATAAACTAAGCTTCTTGTGGTTTATTATTCATGCAAAGGCATAATGAAAAAAAGGACCTGATGTACCTACAGTGGGAGTGAAAATAAATCATATGCTATAAATTTCAACATCAAGGCTTTGCCGTATATTTTCTAAGAAATATGAAGAAACTTTTATGGATACATCAGTGCAAACTTGTTAGCATTAGAATGGAACATATTTGATTTATGCAAGTGAAATATTAGATTCCTCAAGAAAATTTCAGAAATGAGGGAAATTTTATTTAAAAAAGAAATAAAGAAGTCGTTGATACAGTATAGATATACATTCATATGTACGTACATATGTTGTACAATCTGTAGGAAAATTTAATTTTGATATAGTTATTGTAAAAAACAACTAGACTCAATGTAACCGCTCCGAAGAAGAAACTTAACGCTCTACGGAAGGGTCAAGAAAAATTTACCTTTCTTCCAGTCAAAATTGATACAAGGACCGACGAGAGACCTGTTATTTTTGGTCGTCAAGTTCAATTTTGTCAACGGAACGAAGGTTAATATCATAAAGTCAAAGAGGAAGCCTGTTCTTCTGCACAGCTGTGAAACCTGGTTAACCAAGAACTTTTTCTTCGCCGAATTCTCGAACCAGTGTCGAGTTGCTCACTAGGTGCTGGCAAGATAAACTGTTTTTCCATTGCTTTTAAAAGAAATGTGGAAAAATTTATTGGCCTAAAATCCTTTGGTCAGCCTCCAAGCTAGGGGAGTATAAGAAAGGATAAGAAAGTTGCAGATCAACTAACGCTGCATCAGCAAGTTCTGGCCTATGTTAGGAGTTACCAGGGAAGTCAGTGTCGCGTAAGAGGTCCAAAACTTTTTGCTAGACGTTGTCCAGAAGCCGTCAGGCTTTTTTAGTATCGTATTTGAAACATAGCGTTTCTTTTCGGGGTCTACTAAGATACATCCAGGGATTTGTTTTATCCTCCTGTTAAGCTTTGAACCAGTTTGTCAATGTCGTAGACAACTTACGGTTCTACAGGAGTTGAGTTAAGCAGATGCACTGCAAGATTACTGTTGTATCATCCCCGGATTGCCCATTTTATATTCCACTAACAAATTTGATATGGGACAGTAAATAAAATTGCAACTATCGGTGATTTGAAAAATAATGACCGGTTGAAATTCTCTAGTGAACAAGACTTCTTCCCTGTTTCTTATTTTAAAGGTTGGTTCGCTTTACTTGTTGCACATAAGGAGTTTTGTACTTAAATCTTGATAGCGAAAGCTAGTTGGAAGAGTTTGAATGATCCAGTTTAATTAAAGGATACTTACGGCACTTCGAATTGTTGTTAACATTGCAGAAGAGTTCAGACTTTCAGTTGACCTCTTTTGAGGATGACATTCATATCAAGATAACAGAACTCAAAAACTTTGGATCCATTGCACTGGTATCTTTAATTACTCTAGTCGCTAGGTATCATCTGATAGTAAGTCGACTTTTGCTTAGACCAAAATGATAGTCGGTCGTGCTCTCTCTTTACTGGCAATTCAAAAAATTTCTTACTACCCTTAAACGAGCAAAAATTATAAAGAGTAGAATCGTGAAAAAGTTAATCGCAATTTTCCAAGGCCGATAACTTTATCGCATTATTAACTTTTTAGAATGGTTTTTGAAGTTTATTTTTTATACAATTCACCACGTTTTAAACTTTCAAAGAGAAAATAAACTTAAAAAGTAAAATGAAATTTAATCACTAGTTAAAGAAACAAATATTGTAGGCATATACAGTAGACGCCCCTTTATAGATCCCCGGTTGATTGATTTAACCGGACAACTGGTCTAAGAAAACCCAATGAAATTTTCCTCATTTGAAGCATATCTCTAAATACGCAGTTAAATGATTCCCGCTTACTTGATTAAAAAGAGGAAGAAACGATTGATAGGGTTCCAACTGTTAGCGAGCTACTTCAAAATATTCAAACCCTCTTCCTCACAAGAAATATTTCAATGAATTAGAAGGTATGGATAGAAATCCTTACCAATAGGCTGCAAAATGAAATGCAATTCAAGCAGATTTAAAGAATATACTCATCAATACTTTTTTGTGAAATGCTACCCACCCCTGAATTCATTGTTATTTTTATTTATTTTATCTTTGCTTGAATTGAAGTTTCTTTTAATTGATTTGTTGGGTCAAATTAGCGGGACCCATTTTGTTGATTCGCCGGTTAATAGATCCAAATTTTTTGCACCATTATACGGTCAACCAAGCGGAGTCTACTCCATATGTTACTGGCCAAACTAGTTTTTAGTATTAAATAGTTTTTCCAGACCAAACTAGTTCATCCGAAGTGTGTTAGGATGAACCAGTTTGGCCTATGGAAGAGGGCGTGGCAGGTATAGAAAAGTGTATATATTCTTGATCCGCATCACCACTTGAGTCGATTTAGTCCTGTTCATATGTCTGTTTGTCTACATGTGTGTCTGTCTGTCCAAATCACAATTACAAGAAAACCAAGCAAGAGAATTGAATGAATTTCGGCACACAGGCTACACCTTCAAATGGATTGTAAATGGCTGAAATCAGTTCACGGACACGCCCACCGCCTATAACAGTTTAACATTTAAATGCTTTATTGAGAGAGTTATTGGATGTAGTGTAACCAAATTTAAACAAATGCCGGATTTAATTTGATCCAGTATCAGTCGAAAATTCGGCGAATTTTGACAAGGCGGCGCGGCACCTCGCATAGAAGCATTAGCATCAAAACGCTAATTAAGTAAAAGTTGTCAAAATAAATGTGGGTACGTTGTGTTTAATTAGTCAGTATGGAGCGAGGTTGAAGGTGTCCCTTTTAACAAAAATTTAGTATCTAAAGACATTTTTACTGTTAACGAGGTGTAGATTATTGTATTTTTTTGACGAGGCCAAGGATAACAACACCCATACTAATGTTGGTTTCATTTGAGTATTTAACTTCTTCAAATGCAGATGCAAATGATGAACTAAAATGCTCGTTTGAAACAACAGCGAACTTACGTTTTTCTAAAGCATTTATTTGCATTTCAGCAGCCGGAAATATTGTTGCTTTTTGTTATATATTGATATTTTGAGAGTAGATTTTCGCTTTTAATACTAATAAAAAATATCAATGTGCTTAGAGCCAGAACAAATTACATCCGAGTAATTTTAACAAAATATATTTTATGTATTTTAGTAAATATGCTTTTATCCGTCCAACAAAAAAACTAAAAGATTTATTAATAACATAAAAATTATGTTTAAAGAAAGCCAAGGTTAAGATTTGTTTTAACTCATTAGTTTATGTTTATATTCAAAGCATCGTTACAGTGTAAAGTTTTCAGATACTTACGAAAAATTTGCAGTTACATCATATTTGAAATATCTTTTTTAACGTTTCATCAAAATTTTTTAAAAAATGACATTGAATAAAATGTTCCTATTTTCGCAAAATCTTACACAATGCAACGGTATGGTTCCGTCATCTGTTCGTTTGTTTCTTGATTATATCCACTATCCGATAGTGTTGTTCTGCGAGTGCTATCCATTTATTGACTCTCCGGGTGTTCTGACCCTATTTTGGCACATTAGTAAGCCGTCGGATTGAACGTAGTGACTTAGTGCAGTGTACTGTCACACTTTGACTTTGCCTGACTGTCCACGCATTCGCTTAGTATTCAAAACTTCACTAGAAATGACTTACTGTGCATTTTCCATGTAATCACAATAATTTAAAAGTTATCTCAAAAGTAAAATATAAATGTTAAGACAGGATTTTTTAAATAGCCTTTGTTTGTAGATACGCTTTAATGGAGGTTTTAATAAGTAGTCATATTTTTGTGTTAAATGTCCTGTCAAGAGTTTAATGTGCTGTTTAACACAAAAACAAGCTACTTACTTAAAAAAACCTCTTACATATCGTCGTTTAAGCTTCAAACCCTAGTATCACTTGTGACACAAAGTTTTTTCTCACGTATCTTCTTTATGGCAATTGTGCCATACACGCGATTTTGCAATAGGCATTTGTATGAATATGCGAATTATATATATTTCTTGTCCTTAGGAATAAATAACGAAAAAGAATCGAAGCTTCAAGGACTAAATTATAGAATTTTTCATATTCTACTTTGCTGTTTAAAATAGTTGGCCTTGAAGTGCCAAAAATGTTCCTCTGATATTTGCTACTAAGCACATTTTGCACTTGGAACCTTAACTACTTATCTTCCGTCGAAAACCGTCGGACAACGGAAGCTAAGCGATAACGCTGGTGCATTGTAACATATGTATATTTATTTTTATATATTATATACAGGGTATGAGGACGTTACTTGTGGTTTTGCATTTGAAACGGCGATGTGCATACATACATAAAGCTGTTTTTCTTAAATTGAAATTTTGTTAAATTACAAATGATTTTGATAGGTTTTTGAGGAAATTTTGGCAAAAGAAAAATATTCTCAGTGGCAACGCTGCTTACAATGTTATATATAGTGAGCTCTGTAAGCAATCATAGTGAAATTTAGCGTATGAAATTGTACCAATTGCTTTTACGAAAATTTTGAGTTATAACACATTTTTCGATTTTTTTTAAATTTTTTGTGCAAAGGAGAACGTTTGTCAAAGCATTTGAAAAAATTTTTTTAAAGCATACCCTTTTTCGGGTTATTTACAAAAATTATCTCAAACATTATGAAATGTGTGCCTGCTTTTTAAAAAAGACATCGGTGTCTGAATCACTATTCCCCGAAATATAATTTTTTGTGATAGTAGATGGGTGAAATCTTATGGCACGGTGGGCTTTTGTGCAGGAAAGTTATGTGTGCTCATCTCTCCTTCAATTTTGGTTTCAGTTCACTTTTCTATTTGAGGCTTACTTTTCCAGCTATTTAACAGAAACACATTTAAGTGGTCATATCAAAAATTACACGAAAATAATTAAATATGCTAAAAACCAAGAACCGTTTTGCCGCTTCCGCATCGCTGCGTCCAGGGCAAGCACCACCTCTTAGGTACGCCACTGTTTGTGCACCAGGGAATTTTTTGTCCTATGTGTACACCATCAAATTAATCGAACAAACATATTTTCAGGCTGTATGAAACAGTGGCTCACTTTATTTCGTTCGTACTCGTGATACAACGCCTAACAGGGAAATGTTCAGATCTTAAACATCTACTGTGAATGCGATTGCCAACTGCGGTGTTCTAGTCCGGTGACTTCGAGAGTTGCAACATATTACCCAGCCTCATTTATATGAAAAACTTTTCCGGGCTCCAGAATATATTGCGATTTTCTAAGAAAGCCCACACCAGCTTGTGCTTTAAAAGTTGGAATTCAAATTTCAACAACTTAAAAATTTTACACTATATTCCGGAAAACAAAAAAATTTTGGGGCACTTATTCCTATTGTATGTTTCAGTTTCGAAAGAAAACTCAACATTTCTGCAATAAAGCATTTCGACCTTCCGGAATCAAAAGCCACGAGTAAGTCCTTAGAATTATGAAAACTAAGGTCTTATATCCTAGCGCGTTACTCATACATGCATACCAACCCTACGGCGAATTTACGAGAGAGCTTTTTTAGTCAATTTTTCAGGACAACTTTATCTGGGGGCAACAAAGTTTCACTAAATTTATCATTGATTTTTCGTAATGTCTAAATGGGATATCTTGATATATAAAGTATTTAAACATATGTGTAAATGACATACACATATGCTATAAGTGTGGCAGTACGCAAAAAAAGCTCTACTATCGGCTCATAAAGTCTTTGAATTTTTGCTTTTATCACATTTAAGAGGTGGTTTTACTTTACCAAATGTAGCCTATTAATATCTAAATTGTATAAAAGCTATAACTTCATTTCCGACATAAGCGCCCTTCTCACAGACACTACCACATGTACTTGTATGCCTCTGTAGGTACAACATCGTACACCAAAAGCACACACCCATCACTTATAAAATATTGACTTCATTTCCCTTCACTTTTATTATCTCTCAATAAGGGCACATATTTATAACCCAATTTACAATCCCTTCAACTGTTTTATTTGCCCCGTCGTGTAACGTCAGCCTGTGCAAACATTTTTGCAATACATGAGAGTTTTACTACGGCATTCCCTATAGTCCTAAGTCAATTAACTCTTTTTCTTTACGGATATACAACTTTATTAACTGCTGCTATTTGTAGATTGTGGCTAAATTAAAAACAAAGTTGTTTGCCTTGGCTGATTGGTAGTGGTGTATATATGTGGCATCACTATTTAAGTGCTCAATTTTCTCGTTATGGATCAATATATTCCAACAATAAGAAATTGATAGAAATCTCACAAAACAGTCAAATAACAACAGCTTTTTTTTGTATTAACGAACCTTTGCAGAGCCTTATTTCCGAACCTATTAAAGTTTCGACCATTAGTTTGAGAAAATCAAACTTTTATTTCATATCTTTTCTATATAATTTTAATTTTCAAATATCAATAAATTTCTAAAGTCGGCTTGGAGCTTCTCAACTTTGACACTAACTGCATTAGTTATCTGCGCAAGATTGCGAAAGACTTTCCCAATTTTTATTGAATTTATTTTTGGAAACAACCAGAAATCACACGAAAGTAAATCTAGGGAAAATGGTGCTGAGCAATTTTCGTGCAGTTCTGATCAGTTTTACCAAATCATGGACGGATCTGGACGATTCTGGTAAAGACCAGAGCTGGCTCGTCTCATTTGTACTTCTTTATGAAAAGTCCTATAAAAACCAATACATTCCTGGTCAGCTTAGCTAAATTAAGAACAACGCAGGCTAATCAGATCAGGTGAAGGTGTGCTTGAACTTGACAGGTCGACCCTGACATCTTAGCCAGAAAAATTAAAGTGAAATATTAGTAGTGTTGTATTTTTTCCTTAGAGCACTTTCATACTATCTTATGTGACACACATATGTACATAAGTCAATTACCACCGCATAAAGTGGAGACAATAAATTTTATTATTAAATAAAAATTTTCTTTTGGTTCTTAATTCAAAGCATGTTTCATTTTGTGCCGCATTAGGCAGTGATCAGTGCCATGTTAGGTTTACTTAGGTATGTGCGTTTGCAAACCTATGCGGACCTGATCCGTTTAATCAAGTCCAGATCTTAAATAGGCTCAACCGTATGGGATCCGGACGAAAGTTTCTACCCAGGACTGCTGTTTTGTTTTAGAGGTCATTCTTTAATATTCATTTATTGATTATTTATTTTTATTATATTTTTATTTTTTCGTTAATTTTTTTATGTATTTATTTATTTACTAACTTATTTGTTTATTTACTTATGTATTCACATATTTATTTATTTACTTATTTATTTATTTAGTTATTTATTTATAAATTTGTATATATTTATATTTATATGTATTTATTTATTTATTTCTTTACTTTTATTAATGTATTTATTTATATTTTAATTCATTTAATAATTTGTTTATTTATATATTTATTTATTTATTAACTTGTTTATTTATTTATATATTTATATATTTATTTATTTATTCACTTATTTATTTCTTTATTTATTTATTTCTTTATTAATTGATTTATTTATTTATTTATTTATTTATTTTTTTTATTAATGCATATATATATTTTTTATTTTATTTAATAATTTGTTTATTTATTAATTTATTTAAATATTTACTAATTTATTTATTTATTAATTTATTTATTTATTTCTTTATACATTTTTTATTTATTAATTTGTGTATATATTTATTTATTAATTTATTTAATTATTTACTTATTTATTTATTTATTTATAAATTTGTATATATATATTTTTGTGTATTTATTTATTTATTAATTTATTTAACTATTTTTTATTTATTTATTTTTGCGGCACGCCAGATGTTGCACAAAGGGGACAAGATTTGACATTATCAAAATCAACAAACCTTCGACATTTACATAAATACGATTCAAGCGAATTTAAAAAAATAGAATGGCAGCCTAATAATTCACATTTTCTGATTAAAAGTGGGTGGAATATATTATCGATAGCTTTTGAGAAGTCAGTATAAACAACATCATCTTGATAACCTTGCTGAAACGATGTCAAACAGTATTTAGAAAATAAAATCGAATTAAAAATTATTGAACGATCCGAGACGAAAGCGTGTTGGCATGGATCAATTTATTTTTGCACTGCAAAAAAAAGTTTTACTTTGACAATACACTCAAGAAGTTAATGAATAATATGAATTTTAAAAATTGGCCCATAAATGGGTACATTATTTTGCAGACAATTGTATAAATCGGTGTTATAAAAGATGCTTTCCAGCTCTCAAGAAATATACCACACCGCAACGAAAATTATTTTTAGAGGCTATAGTAAACTTTTGGCTTAGTAGTTATTTCTAGATATTAACATTTTGAATAAAAATTTCAATCATACTCAGAAGATTTTCTCGCCTATGGCTGAACGAGGCAGAAAAGGGTAATTTTTTTTATGTAAGTCTAGGACTAAGTACTTTTATTCAATTTGAAGTCATGTGATTTCTTCATTGTAATTTTTTCCTTTTCTTTGTTTGTTCTCTTTCGAACAGGTTACCATTTGTCACTGCAAAGTCAACCAGACTTACCGTAAATTCTCAACACGCTCAACAACATTTTTCCCCATCCTTGGTTTTGGACGACGCCCAAAATCACAAAACAAACTCAATAAACATTGGCTTAGTGGCAAGGGACTTGGCAATGGAAATCCTTTACGCTCCTCATCGACCAGAGGACATATTCCGGCAACAAACGGAAATCAATACACAACAACAGGAAGTACAGCATTGCAACAACAACAGCAACAGCAACATCAAGCAGGACAAGCTGGACAACTGCATGAACGTCCGTTCCAGAGGCATCTAGCGATGAATTTGGAGAATGACATGTACTATACGGTGGACTTTAGTGAAAACTCACAGCATTCGCCATTGATACAGTGAGGCGAAGAGTAAAAGGGCAAAAAGGCAAGGAAGCAAATTGTAAACACTGGTTGGTTAGTAAAATTTACGAGAAATACAAATACCAATTAAATGCTAAATTTCATTAAACATAATGTTCAAGTGAATTAACATTTGTTATATTAAATAAACTTACGGATAAGTTAATGGTAATGGAGAGCAGATGGACGCAGCAGAAGAATACGCAAAAAGTCAATACGGCGTCAGTTGTGTAAAGTATGCAGTTTCAAGTAAAAGCAAATAAAAAAATTGTCTTCTTACAGACAGCGGTACATCAAATTTAAAGTTGATACTTATTACATGCAAATATTAAATGTAGGTTAGTTAGTAAGGATAATGATGTTAAGGATAAGACGTAGTATAAAGAAACTAAAGAAGCCTTTTTGCATTTCCATTTTTTATGTGAAAATATTCTTGCAAATCAATACAGAAGTAAAGAAATAAGTATAATAAAATTTGCTTATTGTTAAAATTAAAGCTTAAATATTTTTGTTTATTTAGTCCTCGAAAGGATAAGCTGGTCATTGATGTTAAATATGAAACTCATATATAAAGTGCAACATCAGCTTATATTCATGTGAGCTAAGAGAGAAAGTTAATAAAGAATTCAATACTTTACAGGCTGTATTATATTTTTATTTGAAATGGTTAGTACTTATACATCAAAGCAAAACAAATCATATGCCCCAAAAATTCAACTTTCTTGAACATTTGCAGTTGATTTTTTTTTTTCGAGAATAACAGTGATGGCTTAGTGAGGTTTTTTTCGATTTTTACTACGAGTTAGTTTCTGAACAATCTTAACTGAACTATTTTCTCGGGATCTTGAACCACTGTATGAATTCAGTCAATTGCCTTTATGCACGTGACTTTAATCGCTGGATAGAATGATGGTATTGATTTAAGACTAGTTATTTACGAATTAACTTCAAAAAAATGTTTCTCAATAACTGATCTGTTGGGGCGGGCACACTGATAATGGCAGAATGGCTTACGGACCTTAACGAAATTGTATCCACACCAAAATTTAAGAGCTTGTCTGAACACATCAACACAAAATAAAGCTGCGTAGGAACACTCCACAGAGCGGAGGTGCAAAGCCCTCACCAAAATATCTACGATTTGCACGCTGAGTTTGAACAATTGACGTACGATTTTCAAAAATAAATTGGATATACTTTGTGTAAATTGGGTAAATTTTGTGTAAATTGAAATATCATATTTTAGAAGTTTAGTAGCTGACTTTATTTGTTTAAGGAACTGAAGCGGTTAGAGGTAGGACTATATGTTTTGGTTTGTAATAAACAGTTTTTTGGGAAAGTTTGGAATAACTGCATTCGATATCTCTTACATTTATCTTATTAATTAATTTTAGAAACAAACATAAATTACCCACCTCTTGGTGGCCAAAAATGATATTTTACAATGGCAATAATTATAGTACATATCTACAATGGCGGATACAAGGGGGAAGGGTTCTATGGTGGCTGTGGATCCCCCAAGGATGTGCCGAAAAATATTTTGATACAGGAACGTTCCAGAAAACCTAAAATCGTTCTTTGCAAAAATTTTTGATTTTCATATTTTTAAGACTTAGGATGGAAACCCATTCTCTTACAAATCTCAATTTTCTTGAATCTATGAAAAACAGGTAATTTCCATATATAGTCGACTCTCGTTAATTCGAAACTCGACGGACTCTTAAAATATTACGAATTATCGAGTGTTTGAAATATCAAATGGCTCGAAATTTTTGAGAGAAAATAAATTAAACTTCGAACTTCGTGTACGATGATACAAGTTTGAACTTGTCTCAAAATGTACTTACAATCTTTCTGTCTCTTTCTCTTTGCAACTTTTAATTGTCGAGTGTTTGACGCCGACGAGTTCGAAATAACGCATCGTTTTGTTACGTACCAATGATTTTTTCGTTCGAATTACCAAGTGCATAAAAATATATTGATTTATTTTGAAATATCAAGAGATTTTGTAGGGAACTCATGATAACTTTGAATTATAGAGAGGTTCGAATTATCGCAGGTTTGAATTAACGAGAGTCGACTGTATACATGCATTCCCGTGTATAGGCTATTGACTAAGCAATGGAATAAGTAACAAATTCGTTAAAGGTATTTTATTGTCTTATATGTTCAATTGTACCCTATAAATTATAAAACCAAATAATAAATTTTATGCTTGAAGTTTTGAGATGGGTGCAAATTTGTGTCTGTGTTATTTTTTAATTATTACTCAAAATCTATACATTTTTGGTAGATCCACATTATCAGATTATTTGTAGGAAATAAAATTTTTAACAATATAAGTTAAAAAAACTCTTTAAAAAATCGTTAAATTAGTTCCTTATTCAATTTCGTATGCATGTAGTCAATATCCTGTACACGGGACTGCATGAAAATATGAAAATTACCTTTGTAATTGATTTTTGAATAGAACTTACATTTCTTGTCAAAGGGGGTATATTCACTTTGTCATTCCATTTCGGAAAGTAGGCGGAATTGGAGATGTGGGAGTGTTATAATCCAACCTATACAGGCATGCTACTTTTTCATCGATTTTGAATTGTTTCAATATTTTTCAACAATTTCCATATCTTTTTTTGAATTTTTTAACAATTTTCAGCATTTACCATATTTGTTTGACTTTTTCAATATCTTTCAACTCAATTTCATGGTTTCCATATTTTTTGGTTTTTTCACCTGTTTCAACACTTTTGATTCTATTAAATTTTTTTTCGACTTATTCAACCTCTCCAACATCTTTTTTACATTTATTAAAAAGGTACTTCCAACGCAGTGTAGAGTATGTGAGTTTCGGCCTGGCCGAAGATAACAGCTTTACTAGTTTCATTTGATTTTTATTTTTTGTTTATTTCTCAAATGATTCAGAGCCTTAATATACTACCCTCATTAGGATCATATGATTTCAGAATAAAAATTAATATTCCATGGTAAATTTTTGAGCATTTTACCTTTAGAAGGTTTAATAGCGGTAAATCACTCGTATATGACAGTTGACAATATCGTGGACGTTGCTCTCAGTTACGAAAGTGATTTAAATTTCAGTAAGGTAGAGCTTAAGTCCGAAATTCAATTGTAGTATCAGTATTGTTATAAAACCGATTTCAAAGATTCTTTGAATGCAATGGAATGACTGACCATTATCAAAAGCAAAAATATGAAATCGGTCTTCCCAAGCATTACAATTCTACCGAAAATATTCTCCACGATTCCAGTAACTTCTGAAACACCAGTACGAAGTTTTTTGTGGTAAAGAGATTGAAATCGTATTTCAGATCAACAGTGACAGAAGATCGCTTGAATGGATTGGCTCTGGGAAATATTCGTAAAGAAATCGATATCAGCTCTGCTGAAATTTTTGAATTATTTTGCCAGAAGAAACTTCGCCGTTTTGAAACCCTCGACTTGACTACTGGTAAGATAGAAAAAAAAACTCGATGTTTTATAAAGATGGTAAAATTGACCTTTTTTTTTTTGTTATATGGGGCATTTCAGGCGAAATCGACAATGAAAATAAAGTAAGGTCTTGAAATTTGTTTATATTCCGGTTAGTTACACAACTAGTAGACATAAATGTGTACACACAATTACATTCTTTGGTAAGAGGCTTAATTGCCGAACTATGGGCTTCTGAAGAAATCACAAAGTTTGAGAACCGTCATTTTCGAACGCTGTTATTAGAATCAATAAATTTATAGTAAAATATAAAACAGATATTGCTTATACATTATTTTTTTAGTCAAATTGAAGTTTTAAATTTTTGTATGAATTGAAAGCCGTTAATAGAAAGTATCAAATCAGATTTTCAGTAACATAGACATAAAATTTTTTAAACATTTTAACTTCAAAACACAAGCCTTAAGTATATAGTTGTTTCACAAAAAATATTATATCGTGATCGGTATAAGTTAAGAAGATAGATAAATTAAAGTACTTAAGCAAGGGCAGGATACCATGCAAAATGTAGCACGTATGCACTTTAATTCATATGCCTCGTAAACTAATGTAGATCACATTTTAAGACTTTTAGCATATTATTTGCATACTGTCATACAAAAATAAAATGTGTCGAAATAGTTTAAGTTCTGAGATGATATGTTTACTTCCGGTTTTCCACAAGATATAAAAAATCGAATTTCATATTTGAAAAGAGCATTAAATTTCCTATAGCAACCACAATGTTTAATATTCTATTGAAAATTTGTCAAACTCGAAAAACTGCTTCTAAAAAATCCATTCTTCATATCACACCAATTTTCAGAAGTCCATAACTTGCCAACTAAGCCTTACACAGAATTAAATACAACTTCAAAATCTATGCCAAAAAATATAAATGTTGCTTGTTGAAAAATTCAATGAATGGGCGTTTTCATTCAAAAAAATGTCAGACCCCTCCTTAAGAAAATACTGGATCCGCCACTGCATATCTATTTATAAGAGGGTTGTTATACGTACTGATTATATCAGTACATGTACTAATTTTTACTAATTTTCTTTAAAAATAATGATTTTTGTACCTTTTTTATCTTTGCACTGTGCTCTGCCGAAATATGATATTTTGCTTGGGTTTTGTGGAATCGGAAAAGTTGTAACCTTTTTTTTTGTCTAAGTAAACTTAAAATTTTGTAATGTGACTTACTGTGTGTCAAAAAAGTTTCGAAACATCCAGATTAATTTCTGATATTTCACAAGAACTGCACTTTGAAAGTTAAAAAACAATTTTTTTCGCAATGATTTTCTTTGTAACATATATGTACATACGAGTATATTATTTCTAACTCAACAATAAAAGTTTAAATAGGAAACTTTCCCGTTGGAGTAAAAAAAAATGAAGACTGAGAACCTACGAAAATAGAGTCAAAAAAGTTTAGAAACGCAGTACATTTAATTAATAGGAATGCACTAAAATATCGTTATCGTGGAGGTCCAGAAAAATTCAGATGTATCAGCTCCAAAAATAGCTACTAACCTATAGCATTGCCAACCGTCGTTGTCAATCCCCGAAATCTGGGAAGTGTGCTTCAAAGAGGCTGAGTATAACGGAAGAGTGACACGTAAAAAACCCTTGATCGTCAAAAAAAACGTTATAAAGTGCTTAAAGTTTGCAAAAAACCATGTCAATCAGCCCCAAACATTTTGGGACAATGCAAAGTGACGAATCTAAATATATTTGGGTCATTCCATCTATAATGGGCCTATCATTACTCTCATGTTTTTTAAATAGGCTGAAACTTTTTTCAGTGATTGGTCTATCATGAAGAAGATATAAAAAAATTCGATAAAATTTTTTTGACCAACATAATTGTTTAAAAAAAAAGTTTTTAATAGTGTTCAGAAAAGCTCGTAAATAAAACAACAACATTCATTGATGAAAATAAACAAGCCAACACAATTCACATTAGCTTTTATATTATTTTTAAATACATAGTTGTGTAATTGTAGATGACAAAAAAAAATTCGTTTTCTATGTTGTAAATCATAAATCTTAAATTTTGAGCCTAAGAAGGCCGAAATCAATTCAAATTATATTCTCTCGCTCTCATACTCAATTACAATTGCAATTTACATTGCAAATCATAAATCTTATCTTTAAATGCTTGTTACTCGTAAATCAAGTAGGGTGAAAAATCATAGATAAAATTTTCAGAGATGGTACTTCTATATGTTCTGAAAATTTTGAGCCTAAAAAAGCTGAATTCGATGATGGAGTACTTGGGAAATTGATGTTTTCTTGAAAAAGTAAATTTTTTATCTTTTAGCACATAGAAAATTTAAATTATTCTTCACCTGTAAACCGAATTTCAGATTTTATTAAATAGATTTTGCATAGATTTTTTACAACTTCAACGCTTGACTGACGCGCTCGATTGCAAAATTTTCATGGCTGACTAATGTAATACTAATTTTTAATTTATATACTAAGTACTTTCAATTCAATTTTGAGATTTAATAAAGTATTTGCAAGGTCCATAGTTCATATACAAAATTAAAGACGCCCCGTGCCAAACGCTAACGAAACAGGCTGAATGACTGCAGGCTACGTTTCTATACAGTAAATGTGACGTAATTTCAAAAATTCATCTTTCAATAAATGCTTGCAACGGCTTGTCGCTCGCCTCCCCGGCTATAAGGGTTTCCCAGAATTAGGTTTGGGCGCTAACACGTCAAGTGCAGCGCCAGATAAAATTTTTGCGGTATCCGTTGTAAAAAATTAGAAAATGGCTTATTACACACAAATTTCATTATGAAAATAAAAAAGTTCAGTATTTCTGAAAAACTCATCAAAATATTGAATAACACATTGGGTATATTCACAAATGTTGTGCCGAATCTAAAGACATAATGGATGTGCCACAATTTGATTTTCGTTGAAGGAAAAAGTTGTTTATCCTAAATATTACTTTGATCCTGAAGTTTAACTTCAAAAAATATCAGCCGTCTAACTACTTAAGATCCCGTTCGCCCTTGATGGGTTAAAATAGAAATAACAAATAAAGCAGAGCGTAGAAAAAAAAAGAAAAGTTCAAGGAGCAATCAAAAATGGAGGGACTTAGTTTCGGTGGTATACCCTTCGGAGGTTGCGGATATAGGTTTCCTAAAGAATGATATTAGCTAAATTCCATAATATGGATCTCATATGAAAGATTATTTAATGATATTATTGTATCAAAATTCAAAATCTGAGTTTAAGTTTTCGAAAAATGAAAATTATTCTAAGTTTCCACACATTTTTTTTTTTTAATTTATTTTCGTCTTTAGTTTACATTAGCTCCACTTTTCCAATATTTATTACATCAAACTTTTCTATCCTTAGGCTACATATTTTATTAAAATGTGTCGCTCGAATCTGGTTTCGGAAATAAAATCATCAGAAGTTTCAAATATAGCTTTTGATAAGATCATTATAAGTTGGAAACACCTTAATAGACATCAAAAATATGGGTGTAATAAGAAAAATATTTTAATGACCTACAACAAGAAGATATAAGTTTTTTTCAAAAAAGCCGTTATTTTTTCATAAAATGTGTTAACGATCTACAACTTTTTTAGAATCACAAGAAAGTCTAATTTGTTTTCTTATATATCATTAGTTTACACATAAAATAATTTGCTTTCTGATATTCTTATTTCTAAATATGTATTTTGGGGCGTAGATTCCAAAAATGCCAATAATTTTTTTTTCTTAAGAATCGTTTTCGAGATATCCCCAAGATCCCAGTTTTTGCACTTTTTTAATTTATTTGAACATATTTCTAACAAATTTTTTTAAACCAAAGTCAGTTCTACATTGTTCAAAATATAATTTTGTCTTATTTCCAACGGTTTAATTTTAATGAAAATTGGATAAGATTTGATGGAGTTACAAGCGTTCAAACTACAAAAAAAAAGTGATTATTTTAGTCGTTTTTATACCCACTTTGTCATTCCATTTGTAACGCATAGAAGGGGGCGTGGCAGGTATGGAAAAGTATGTATATTCTTGATCAGCGTCACCACCTGAGTCGATATAGCTGTGTCCGTCTGTCTGTCTGTCTGTCTGTTGAAATCAGGTTTACGCGAAAACTAAGAAAGCTAATTGAATGAAATTTGGCACACAGGTCACACCTTCTTGCTAGCTGCTAGCATATAAAAATGGGCGAAATCGGTTGACGGCCACGCCTTCCGCCCATACTCTTTGTAAATATGTATACCCAAGTCCATTTTGAAAAAAAGTTGCTGCGATTTTGATGAATATTGGTGATTTGG
Organism: Meiosimyza decipiens; assembly: GCA_963680825.1. Lineage (NCBI taxonomy): Eukaryota > Metazoa > Arthropoda > Insecta > Diptera > Lauxaniidae > Meiosimyza > Meiosimyza decipiens. The sequence continues at coordinate 49,015,600 of OY804260.1, forward strand.
TGAAGATGAGAACAAAATTAAGATGAGGCTAGGTTCTAAGTTTGCTAAGTAGGCTCTTAAAGGGGCGTGGAACAGCACTAAATTTTAACTTTTATAACGCCATAGCTCGTAAGCCGTGCAAGATATTGTGATGAAATTCAGTATACGAATACAGATCTTATGGATCTTGAATTGCTCATAAAGTGGGTGGAATTGTAAAAGTAGGCGTGGCACTTCTTAACAATTAAAAATTTGAATTTCGTATAACTCCAAAATGGCACATACGATTTCCATTAAAGTTTTAGGGATGATACCACTTAAAGTAGTCAACAATACAAGCTACGACAATAAACTGAAAAATTTATTTTAAGGGCGTGGCACAGCCTACAATATTTATAAACGTTATAAAAAGAGAACTAACAACGCTATCGTTATGAAATTTGAAAGGTGTCTTCTTGCAAAAATTTTGGCACAATTGTGCCGGTGGGTGTGGCACCTCACATATAAGCGAAATACGTTTAATGCTATAGATAGTGTGCTATGAGAGTAATCTCCATAAAATTTTGTGTAGAGGTGTGGGTTACTATAAGCTTCGGAATTAAATGAAACTTGACAATATTGCATTAGTGGGTGTGGCACCTCCCTCATTAACATAAGGCTGTAAGTGCTATTTTAAGAGAACTATTGGAGCAATTGATCTGAAATTTGATGTAAGTGGTTTACTGGGTGTTAGGTACATATGAATCAAAAGCTGGCGAAATATTAACAGTAGGCGTGGCACCTCCCATACAATTAAAATACCTTTAGTGGCATAACTATCGAAATATATGAGCAATCATACTGAAATTTGGTGTAAGAGGTTTGTTTATGAAGAGTTATTTCTGGATCAAAATCGGACTGGATAGCACCAGTGGGTGTGTCACCGCCCTATATTTTAGGAATAATTACGGCACATATCGCAAACTACACAAGCTATTGCGCTAAAATTTGGTTTGTTTATTGAACCAAAAGTGGGCGGAATTGAAGAAGTGGGCGTGGAATATTTCTTGTTTTTCATTTCTATTCTATTTTTTCAATATTTCCCATATTCTTTTGACATTTTCCATCTTTTACCTTTCTCCTTCAATTTCATTCGATATTTTCTTTATTCATTTACAGCATTTTTCGTATACTTCGACTTATTCAATTTCTTTCAACTTTCATTAATGGTTTTCATATTTTTTCAACATTTTCAGTTTTTTCCAACACTTTTCAACATTTTTGAACATTTTTACATTATTTTTAACTTATTCAACCTCTTCAAAATTTTTTTAACATTTATTTAAAGAGTACTTGCAATGCAGTGTGGGGTATGTGAGTTTTGGCCTGGCCGAAGGTAACACCTTTACTAGTTTAAATTTATTTAGTTGAAAATATAAATTTTTTGACCCAAAATGTATAGTTTTTGAGTTATAATTAAAAAAATAAAAAAGGAACACTTGTGCACCGTCCTCAAAAAAAAAAAAGATTTATCTATTTTAGGGTACAATTGAACAAATAGGACAATAAAATATCTTTAACGAATTAGTACCTTATTTAATTAAGTACATATCCAATGGCCTATATACGGAAATGTGTGAAAATAGGAAAATTACCCATTTTCATTGATATTAGAATAGCGCTCACAATTTTTGTCGAAGTTGGAAAAAATTACTCATAAAATATTTGTAATAAAATAGTCTTTCATTCTAAATCTTAAAAAATAAGATTTGACTTTGATCGCTTATAACTTCATTAAACCTTATTCGAATTTGATGGAGATATGGGCAACTAAATGAAAAAAGTGCGAAAAAACGGTGTTTTTGGCGATATCTCGAAAACGATTCTTAAGAAGAAAAAAAACGGTTGGCATACAAATACACCAAAATACATCGTAAAAATTTTATACAAAACCAGATCTCTAGATGAAGCCCAAGTTTGTAAACTAGTGTACTTTTTTAATTTTAAATTGAGCAGTTATATTTTATTTTTTCGCAATTTTGATTTTTTTAGGGCATTTTTTACATTTACACATTTGACAGTAGGTATGAGGGTTACTTCTACTCGTACTTATAGACAATTTTATACTGGACTTAAGGTGTCCAACTAGTTAGTAAACAAGGGTAGCGATAGCTCGGTTTATGAAAGGGTTTATGAAAATGTGTTAAATATTCCCTTTTATAATATAAGTGGTTAGAAGCGTAGCATAAACATAGTCTGACATTTCACTAAACCCATCTTTCAGTGATATCAGTAATTACTTAGTTGCCAACCCAATTAAGGTAATTTATTCTAAATTTAACAAACTTTTGATTTTTGATAACTGTTATTTATTCATTTTGATAAAGCTTATCGAAAAGTCCTATTAAATTAGTCCTTAATCTTTATTAAAATTTGTGTAAATGTAAAAAATTAGTTGTGATATTTTTATGTTATGTAACTGTATAGACAAAATACAGAATAATATGTTTATACTAATACATATGCAATTTCAAAATTTGTTTTCAAAACTCTCAAATTCAAACCTCCACGAAATAAAATCCTGGATACGGCGTTGCTTTGAGAAAATTATAAAAGTCCGCTAAAGTGTTGTTGCATTCTTTAAGCGTTTAATTAAGGAAATATCTTCGAACCTCTAACATGTTCAAACTTGTAGTTGGAGAGAACATATCAAGGCTGTACTCAGAAAATAATGTCGCTTGAGGTAGCAGTGACATCGCCTTTTTAGATTTTGAGGTTAAAAGTATCATAGACATTTTAAAATCTGTTCTTTTCCTACTTTTTCAAATTGATCAGCCAAAACAAAAAATATCCTCAATTTGAAAGTCAAAACATTTTGGAATGGGTCTCGAACCACTGATTCTTCATAAATGTCATACTATCTACACTCTAGATTCTGGAGTATATCAAGATGCTTCTGGATGTATCCGGGCACCTGATCGCCCAAGATACGGCCTTGGGACTTACAAAGTTGAGAAGTGTTTGAAAACAAAAATTAGTTTATATATCGGTTATAACGGCTGATATTTGTGCTATTTGTTTTTCCAGTTTAAATTTGTTGACACCTCACGCGGGATTCGTGTATCAACGCCAAAAATGCTCAGTAAGGTTAGTCACATCACCATAAATAGTCTAACAAACGAACAACGCTTGCAAATCATTGAATTTTATTATCAAAATTCGTATTTTGTGAAAAATTTTTAGATCCAATTTTTTATTGAAAAATTTTCTTCACCGATGAAGCTCATTTTTGGCTCAATGGGTACGTCAACAAATAGAATTGCCAAATGTGGTCGGAAGAGCAACCAGAGGCAGTTCAAGAGCTGCCAATGCACCCTTAAAAATTCACTTTTTGGTGCGGTTTGTGGGCCAGCGGCATCATTGGACCGTACTTTTTCAAAAATAATGAAAATCGTAACTTTACAATCGATGGTGCCGGTGCGATGATTACCGACTTTTTGTTGCCCCAAAATGGAAAAATTGCACTTGGTTGACAGGTGGTTTCAACAAGACGGTAGCACATGCCGCACAGCACGCGATAGCATGGACCTATTGAGAGACGAGTTTGGTCAGGAATTAATGTCACGTTTTTGAGCAGTCCATCGACCGCCAAGATCATGCAACTTGACCCCACTAGACTTTTTTTTGTGGGGCTACGTGAAGTCTCTCGTGTACAAGAACAAGCAAGCCACAATTGCAGCCCTGGAAGACAACATTACAGCTGTCATAGGTGAGATATCGGCCGAAATGCTGGAAAAAGTATGCCAAAATTGGAGCTTACACGACCTCAACCGTAGCCGCAGGCAGCATTTACATAAAATAATCTTTAAAAATTAATTGAAAGCAATCGATGTATGGCTCCAAATAAATATTTCATTCACTTTTGCAAATTTTCTTATTTTTCAATTTTCATAAGCCAAACGCTTAAGAAATCACCCGTTATAAAAACCAATACATGTACATATTTCAACGATATTTCAACACAAAATGCATGTTATTATGAAAATGAAATCCTAATGTAACATGCTCAGCTGTAAAATTAAATTACTCGTATTATCATTTAATGCAGTGTTATTATGCGCGTATTTTACGAAAAAATGTAAATTAAATTTTTAATGAAATCCTTCCAAAGCGACTGAATTTATTTTTCTTGCTAAATTAAATTTAGCGAATTCATGTTGACTGTTTTGTTGTTGTTGAAAAATAAAATACTTATTAAATAAAAATTATTATTGATTGGCACATTAGCAGCAAGGCTGTCGAACAGATTAACTACGCACATCTATACATACAACCACTATTTTAAAAAACAAAAAGTAGATCAGGGTTTCCCAAACTATGTTCCGCTGAACTTAAATAGGTGTTCCGCTACAATTTGCAAATGTTTTATATGCTGCAGAGCTCATTTAAAGAACTTCTACTGCTAACTGATGGCGAGTGATCTTCACTGACTCTTGTGACGCCAAGTATCTAGGTAAAAGCAGAGGACCATCCTTTCTCACACCGCGCGCTTGGAAGTGATGGGGTACATTCTTTTTACATGACAAGTAAAAGCTTGAAAAGTCTTGTAATCTTAACGACAGTTGCCAAAATTGACAGATCGTTTGGCTACGCTGTTAAATTTAAGCTTGTTATTTAAGTTTTGTGGTAAAAAATGAAATGTGTGAAAATAAGAAGAGTCACAAAATTTGGTTTCAAATAGAAACTGTCAATAAAAGTCAAACGTAAAAACAACCGCCTGGCGCATCTGCAATGCGGAGTTTGCATGTCTGTTTGGTTAATTCCTACGAAGTTTACTACTCACTTGAGTGGCGCTACAGTTCGGGGTAAACCTGGACCACTACCCACAAACCTCTCTAGTTAAACCGGTTTTTAACTAACTGCTCCAGTTGCGCAGTCCAACTCGGTTGAAGTCCGCTTCTATTTTTGCGTGCCACATTAGGCGACTGATGCGCAGTATTTTGACCAATTTGATATCGTTGTACATATCGTTGTACACATCGTATATTTCGTCATTGAATTTCTCTCCCATAGCACGTTAACTCATACGGGGCCGAATATCGTACGTAGAATTTTGTTTCGAAACGGCTAAGGATATCTTCATCCGCTCTTGACTGTATCCATGCTACAAGGCCATAAAGTAGGACAGTGATGATTAAGATATTGTATATAGCCTCCTTCTTTGTTCGGAATAGGGCCTCAATACTCATTTGCCGTCCAAGCCCAAAGAAATAGCGATTAGCTACAATTAGTTTTCGTTTGATTTTTGATGAGGTGTTGTTTTCAAAATTCATAGCAGACTCAAGGTAAGCAAAATCTCTTACTACCTCAAAGTTGCAGGTGCCAACCGTTAGGACAGCATGTATTTCATTCACCGTTAAACCCATTTTGAAAACTTCCGTTTCGATACCAGCAGTCGCACCAGTGACAGCCCGCTGAGCTCAGCCAAGAATGTCAATATCGTCGAAGTACGCTAGTAATTGCACAGAGTCTTGAGAGATTGTGCCTCCGTTGCTAGCTTGTGAATTTCGCTCAATTTTTTCAAGTAAGATGTTGAAGAAGGCACATTCACCTTGTCCGAATCTTATTTTGATATCAAGGGTCTCGGTGAGGTCGTACTGATGAGCAGCAATCGTATGTATGTGTTTTGCTGGGATTCTAAATCAAGACATCGCACTTTATAGCTCGACACATATCTATAGATGCGGCCTTAAAATCGTAAAAAAGTTCTTGAGTATCGATTTGGGTATCTTTGGTTTATTGTAGCATCTGTCGAATTTGAAAATTTCATCGATTGTTATCATTCCTGGCCTGAAATTACACTGATGACTGGGCTAACCAGGTTGATATCGAAGGGTTTCAGGCGTCCATACAATATGGCTGGTAATACTGTAATTAGCGCAGTGGAAGGGGTCTTCTTTCTTATGGATCGGGCACATGATGCTCAGGTTCCACTCATCAGGCAAACACTCTTCTGACCAAATCTCAGAAATGAGTTCGTGTATGCTCTCAATCAAGATATCTCCAGTTATTGTGAAAAACTTAGCCGGTAAGTCATCAGGTCGTTTTGGTCAGGTGGATGGAAGTTTTTGCTATCATCGTCTACGTTGAATTGTTACTTCTGTTTAACGGCGGGATTCTTGTATTCGTCGCCGTTACAGAGTTTGGAGATTGGATTGGATTTGGGGGAAAAGATTTTCCATATCGTCAGCACAGAAAGTGGTTCTATAACAGTGGTCGGCAAAGCAATGCTGGCATATTCTCATTGAAAAATTTTATTAAGTGGAAAAGTTAATCTTTTTAAAATTCACTGGAAAAAGTTTTATATACTATGTGTCTTAAAATTACTTATTGTCTAAAAAAAAATAATAAGAGTAAAAGTAAACGGGGGGCGTCCATTAGCCACGTGAGTCGAAATAAGGGAGGAGGTGGTCTGGCAAAACTTTATCAAGTCTCACAAAGGGGGAGGAAGTCAATGAAAGTCTCACGTATATTTTTTTAATTCACAGAATAGATATAATGAACGTTTGCTTCGCCTTGTCACCATGCCGTATTGTAAAAGCTCGTGTACTGTGAGCCGTAGACGATAATCTGAAGTGGCTGCACGTGGAGGGTTTGGGTATCTACGATGTCTTATCATCTCTTCTATAACGTTGATCTCAATATATTTTTCTACTTGTGGCTTAGTTTCCGAGCTATTGCGCGGATTTTTTTTTGGTCGCCCTCTCACAACCAGGCCCACTACTATTCTAACGACTGACGCTTATTTCGATTATCAGCTATACTTAAGTTACCATTTGCCAAAAAAATTAAGTGGAGGAATTCGCTTCGAAAAATGCAACGCTACCTCCCGGATTATAAGTACGCTCATATTTATCAAAGCAAGACATAATAGACATGAAATGAACACATAAGTCGTTTTTTCAAAAAAAGTGGAAGAAAGTGGAAGAGATTTTATTTGCTCTTATTAGTAGAATCTCATGACTAATGATATATGGAAAAACATTCCACCGATTTTTACCACCTATTCATATATATGTAGGGTATGCCAATGGGCCAACTGTCTCCGAGTGCATCTTGATATATGCAACCAACTCTTTAGATCTAACTTAACCTACCATTTATTTTTTTAAATGTCTTCCCAAAATTGCAATTTTATAATTTAATGTATCGAAAAACTTCAATTTTGAAGTTACACAAAATTTTAACATTTTATTTTATTTTGACTAATCAAAAAACCTAAGCCCAGCGAATTTATTATCTTAACAAATAAATAAATGTCTACATTTTTGTTCAAAAACAGTAGCTTTGGCAATTTTTTTCTCTTACCCCTTTGTCAAGATGCGATAAAACATAAAAATCATACAAAAAGCAGTCAATTTTTGAAGCGTCCCAAGCAACACAACAAGGTCGTTCAGACGTCGTTACAACGTCGGAAGCTGACTATATCCGACCCTTCCGACGTCAACACGACCACGGTATACCTCAATGTTGGAAGAAAACGCTTAACTTCAAGTGTGTACTTCGCCGACTTTCACTTTTCTGACCAAAAATGGGCTTGTTATGACCTGACTCATTACGACTAAGTACGACGATAGTCGTGAATGATCTAAGGCTCGCCGAAAAATGAAGAACACTTGTCAAACTCATTTTATTCTATAACCGGTCGGACTTGTTTAGTTATTGCAAATCTTTTCCATTTTACAGACTTATCTGATTCTAAAATTAGTATGATGACATTTTTATAAATAATATCTATTTATTTTCTTTTACTAAACTAAACTTAAGTATTTTTTAATAAAAATTATTTACGTAGTCTGGGAATATCCAAACAATAATAATCTCTTAAAATTATATAAAAAATAATTTTTTTTTAAAAATTTTGAACCAAAAAAGACTAATAGTCGCGACAGTCTTTTCAAGGTAACTTTTGGTCGAACACGATGAAAAGAATAGTCGCACTCCGACTTGTTTTGTAAGTCATTCAACGACTACACAGATCAGACAAAGATTAAGACGTTGCCAAATACAACTTCGGAGCATGACTGAAATCAACTAGTCGCACGCAGACGCCTTTGCGTGGTCCTAAAAAGTTGGAATATGTAATCATACTTCAAAGACCAGAGATGTAATTAAAATTAAGCAAATTTTAATGCTCCGACTAAAATTGTAACAAGTTCTTACTAAATCCGACCGACATAATACTCTTTAAGTTGGATGTGCGGCTTCGGCTCTAGCGGTCGCAAATTTGATTTCTTAAAAATCTTTTTATCTAATTTAGTGAATGTTTCACCTTTAAAATGATAACCTATTTTCCATGAAAAATTTTTTTTGATTTTTGTCTGCGTATGAATTTAATCGAAGGAAAATCGCGCGGTTTCTTTTCAAAACTCGTGGGAAAAAAATATACAAAATTTTTTAATTTCTTTTTGAAAAGTACCTCCGCAGACAAAAATGTTTTTATTATTATGAACAAATTTCAAAATATCAAAAAAATTTCAGGATTTCATTAAATTATTTTCTGAAAAAATAAGGCCATCAGAACAGCTTTTTTAAGGGTACACGCCTTTTTTAAAAGCTGTTGATCAGATATTAAGAAATATTATCATTGCACGAATGCAACTGAGTACTTCAACTTCAAACTTTTATGAGTCAAGGATATAGCTTATTAAAATGCCTTTCAAATGACTTTCAAATTTAAGAAATAGATCTGGGAGCTTCCAACTTATTACGATTTTTCGAAAAGCTTTTTCCACATCTTCCGATCCCTATACCTCTGAAACTAGATCTGACATCCAACTTTTGATAACATAACCAGTTTTAAAAGAATCGTAAGAAAACAAAGTTTAATAGAAAAAAGGAAAGGGCAAACTTATAGCAAAATTTCAATTAAATCTGATTATTTTTATCGTATTTAAACGATAATCAAGCATATTTGCATGCGCAATTGCATTTGTGTATGTGTGCTCGAATGTAGCATACATTCCAGGGTTAAAACAAATGCACTGTTTTTTCTTCTTCTTTCATTAAATGTACACAAATGATGAAAACCGAGGAAATCTCGTTCAAATAAGCACAGAAACGGTGCAAAACATGCATGTGCCAGTATTCAAATATATTAAAAATGAATTTATTGTGCTATAAAAATGTAATTATGAAAATGCTTAAATAATTTCAAAATGATACATAGTTAAGGACTGTTAAATAAAGAAATAAATTTATTATTAAATATATTAAAATTAATAAATTGACTGCATATGGAAATGCAAAAGTATGAACACAATCTGTGTGCTTTTTTTATTTATTTTTTTTCCACAATATTTATTTTGGTCAATTGGATGGAAAATAAGTTAACAATGTGGTGTAATAATGAGACCAATTATAATTTTTAATTCTGCTACGCATTTACCTGAGTAGGAATTCCCATCAGGCAGACCTACCATAGTCAGCTCCGGATCAGGCTACACAAGGGCGCCATAACGTTCCAAAAGTGGGTGTGGAATTTCTTAAATCGCATGGTGGGGGGTTCGAAATTGATGAAAGTTTTAAATAGACGATTGATAACACACTGCTTTAACTAATTTATTTTTTTCGAGGTCGAGTAGTGCTGGTATTAGATTTTCGTATGCTGAAACCGAATCCGGGCTCAGTATTGCTCTATCAAGTAAGGTTTCTGAGATTTTCTAGCCTGAAAGTGCAGAATACAATATTTTGGGATCTTAAAGTATGTAAAAGTCTCTTTCAAATGCTATTGAGTTTACTTATATGCCTTTTCTTTACGCCGAGATATTGAATTTTATATTTTTATGTTTGTGATTTTCCTTATACTTGAAAACTCATTAGGGACACGTGTATATCAAAAGATTTCAAAATGCGTTAGCTCAGCGAAAAAAAAAGTATTTCAGAACACTCAACGGCATTTGAAAGAGGAAGACAGTGTTTTTTGCCCTTTTAGGATAGAATAACTCAAAAACCTTAGGTTAGGTAAGAGTGGCAGTCAGTTATGAGACCGACTCACTTAGACCAAATGTGATCCATTGTGATACCACAGGGTGTCTTACTATACCCTCTCGTTGAACCAACTAGATTTCGTAATAAAACTAAATAGCTGACCTATACTCATCAAGGTCATCAAATAGAAACGAACCAAGTGTTTTGTAGCGTTTTCTAGCAAGTGTGGGGCAGGAGCTGAGAAAATGTTTCTCGAAAACCTTAAGTTTCACTTAGCAATTCTGAGGCTGGATTTTGTTTCACGTTATCTCAAGTCAAAAAAAAAAAAAAATCAAATTTGTAGGACTGTGTAATCTTACATAATCATGATTTTGAAAAAGTATTGTGGGATATCTACAGTAAAGTTCTCAGTGATTATTCCCAGCAGTCAAGGGCAGGAAGGAGCTTGCAGGCCTTCCTTGGTAAGATTAAGGCCTTGCCACCTCCTTTCAAACCTACTTTCTTTTTTATATGAAACGTCCCGATAAAACAGGCCGTCTTTAGCAGGCCTGATAGAAATACTCTTCAAGCAGGCCTTCCTACATCGCTTGTTTATTTCGTCAGAAGTACATCTTTTGACAAGGCAAACGCATTTGTACTTTTTGAATTTTTAACAATGAATTCACCAGGCATTCTTCCAATGTCTATTCTATCCAACTCGTGGTATATGCGTAAACCGCAACATGATTTAAATGTTTTTGACTCATCTTTGAACCTCAACTTCGAAACAGAATCAACGAGGGTAAATTTAAGTACCCGAGTTGATTTGCAATTTCCCGTGTTGAGTTCCACATGGGGAAGTCTCACGCATGTGGAGTACTAAACACACGCAACAGGTCTTCCGGCGCCCCTAAGGCTACAAATGCCGGGCCCTATTAAGAACAGCCATGTGTGAATCTTATTAGGATCTGAAAGATGGAAACGTATTAAGAATTTCCGACCAGTTATGGAAAAAACTAGCCATTCTGCAACCCTATCAGGGAAATCCTTGTAAAGTTTCGTACACTCCTGAAATGTTTTGTCAAATCATTAGCGGACCTGGACGGTTTTGGTAAGGACTGCAGCTAGCTAGCCTCAGCTTAGCTAAATCAAGAACAATTCAGACAAGTCAGATCAGAAGGAGAAGAAGAAGAAGACTCTGGAAAAATCTATAAGGCCCTGATGTTCCTAGCCAGATCAGAAGTTTTGGTAAAATTATAGTCAAGTATTAGAATTTATGTATTTTTCCCTAACCTTCGTCAAGTAACATGTTAACCTGATAAATTCTATTTAAATTAAAAAAAATATTTCGTATTCACTGGGTTGAGCATGAGCATTCCCTGTTAACTCAACTGTTAACTTTTTTATTTTTTGGCTGGCTGAAAGTATATTTATAATTGCTATTTTATTGAGCTAATTGAGTAAAATCAGTAAAAAGTAAGAATTTATATTCTTTTCAAAAAGTATACCATCTTTTAGCCTTAAGATGACATCTCAATTTTACAAAATGACGATTTGAAATGCTTTAATTCGCCCAAGCGGGAATTGTCGCATCCGAAAATTTAATACCGTTGGATTTTCTTCTTTGGAACCCTTAAGAAGATTCTCACAAAGTTTGTGCAAAATCTAATTTTCTTCTTTGGAACCCTTAAGAAGATTCTCACAAAATTTGAGTAAAATCTAAGCTAAGCCAGCTTAACCGACTAGACGTTTTCATATGGAATGACTCATATTTATTTTGTGAACTATATACAATAAAAATTAAATTATAAATTTTGACTGAAAAGTAATTAAGTCTTTTAGTCCGGAAGGCAGCGTTGCATTTTTCCAGGTCATTTCCACCCGCTTAATTTTTTATGCAATTGATAGTTTGAGTAAGGCTGATAATAGAAATAAACGTCAGTCGCCAAAATCGTGGTGAGTCTTGTTATGAGAGGCCGACGAAAAAAGTTTCGCTCAATATCTCGGAGAGGAAGCCACAAGTAGAAAATTATGTTAAGGCCAATGTTGTAGATCAGATGAAGACACAACGATTTCATAATTTTGTTGCCACCTGGTTATCATTGTTCACTTAAACAGAATAGTGAATTTTAATTACCAAGCTATCCATTAACTGCTTCAACCACAATAACTCTTGCATAGCTGATGACGCAGAAATACATTTTACTGACCACCAGCGCAGTCTGCATCGGTAAAGCAGTCTTAGGCCTGTTAACTTATCTATTTTCTTAATACCACTTTAATCGGAGATTTTATAAACGGCGATTATATCTCGAATTAAATTTGGTAACTCATCTCAGAATTTATTTAGATTTAAGAAATCTCAGATTAACAAAAAGTGCAACACATAAAGTCAATTGTGAATTTTTCATATAGACATTTGAACTCAATTGAGAATAGTACAATTGATAAATGGCAAAAATGTTTAAGAACAGAGAGATGTAAACATGGAAGAAACGCCAGCAAAGTCCCCAGTGGTTTCAAAAATACTGCCTATTTCTTAAAATCCCGAAGTCATAAGCAGCTCATCCCAACATGATAAATTTGGGGAGCTAAGGTTTGTTTGAAAATGGTGGGAAGCATTTTTTTTTAGTTCATTTTGTCCAATTATTGGATCGCGAAAACTATTCTTTTCGCTTCTTTTCGCGATTTTGCATAATTTGGACTTCATAAAAGTGTCCACAAAGGTCTATTTGAGAGAAAATCTTTTTTTATTGCATTATTTCAATAACAAAATCGTCAAACGTCTTCTTTAATCGGAGAAATTCTCATATTAACTTTAATCGACGATTTGCAGGTTAATAGCCGATTATTCGACATAAGTTATCGATGTTTGTGACTAAGCGGCGATTAAGACCAAATCGGAGTTTAATCTACGATTTAGTTGAGATAAGTTAACAGGCCTTAGTGTAATTGACAAGTCGGTTTTAAAACCAACTGCTACTGCATGGCAAATTAAGGATAACGAACTTTTCAACTGCTTTTGTAGCAATTGTAGCAAACTATCCATCCAACCTTATATTTTTAGCAAGTTGTAGTAGTAATCCAACCTCGCTTCTATTAGATCAGCTTTTTCTGACACAAGAGCATCGACATTTTTGTAGGACTTGCTGCCTAAAGTTCGATTTCCAGCAAAAGCTCATGACGAAGTTAAAGCCCGCATTCGAAGCTTTCCTGAATTAATCACCAAAATAAGACGTTCATTTTGCTTAGTCTTGTTTTCAAAGTATTGTAAACGGACTCTTTCACTTCTCCATTGCATTGACTCTCCGGTGCACAATTCAGAATATCTTGAACGTTGATTAGAATGCACACCATTTTTTCGACTCTCTTCTTATAGAGACAAATACAGATCTGCTTTCACTGCTAATAGCATGCTGGGTTCAGCACATTGCTCCAATTAACGAACCAATCTCTCGCCATCTCTTTCAGACCATAAAGTGATCCCTGCAACTTGCACCTCAGTCTCTCTTTACCAATCTATTATTCGGCGTCACAATATTCTGGGTCTTTCTCTGCATATATCTCCATGTGGACTCTTTCATTTCGCCATTTGGTCTAGCCATAGTCGTTGCATTTTCATGTCTCAGTTAAGGTTGGTAGCAAGTTGTTTATTCGAGACTTTACGGGGTATCGAAATCTTCAATATCCGTCTCAAGCAGGAATTCCCACAAGTTTGTATTCGTTTTAACTTTGAACTTTTGAAGGATCAGGATTCGCAAACGTAAGGCAACTAATTCAAATATTCGCAGTTTGGTCAGTGTTGATTCTTGCGGACACATCTTTCGAGGTACCGTCTTTAAAAGTGAGAACGCTGCCAAGATAGCAGAGTGATGTATCGGTGCTTACATTGTTCCCGTCTATGTTGAAATTTCCAGGAAATATCTCTGGTTTCTTGTGTGCTTCATTTGTATTTGGCTCTGTCGGCAATGATAGTGTGCTGTTTTTGTGAACAATGCGACTTTTAAAGCTCTCGTAGTGCTAGTGATAGAAACATATATGCAATCGAAGGTAAGAGTGAAGTCAAGGAAGTGTATATAATTTTTTGTTTAGATTTAATCAACTCTTAAGATGGGCATTATTGAGTTAAAATTAAGCATGTTGGGAAAAACAATTTTGGTCCTTGGTCAACTTCAACTCAATGAAGCAATCTTCAGGAGTTGATAGGATTTAAAACAATTTTACAAACTTCTTAGCTGCAGATATCAATGCTCGGGAAGAGCCGACAATAAAGTTTCTCTGCGCTCTAATGTATGTATATGTGTACCTTAGAAAATTAATTTTTCTAATATTTTCAGATTAACAATTTATTTGCATTTTAAATAAAAGTATGTTCATAACAGTAAACTTAACATATAAAAATAATACAAATTATTTTAAATTTAATACTTTAAAATTAAAAACACAAACGTTGTATTTTAAAAAACATCAAAATGTGATGACACAATTGTTGTTGTTGTGGCTTGAGTCCGAAGAAATTGATTTCATATATATCACGATCATGTTGTATAATCCTTGTCAGGATCGCTGTTACCCTCTCTTCTTTTGCCATTACCATTGGCCTGTTTGACATCATCAACGGAACCGGACACGGTAAGTTTCGAATTAGCAAGGTCAGATTCTTCAGGAATAATTTTACTGCGATCTTCATCCTGTTTTGGAAAGGGAGAGAGAGAAAAATAAATTATGTATGAATTAGTAAAATTGAAAACTTAAATTTATGCATTCATTGTCATGCAAAGCATTTAAGGAGACATTGCTTGAATTTTATCAGCAAATAAAATAAAAACAATGGTTGAAAAAATATACCTAAATTCAATAAGAACACTCATGCGGCAAATTCATGCAACATCAAATTGTGATGTAAATTATAATGTAAACTGAATGAAACTGAAATGAAAATTAAAATATAGAGAGTCTACCTAAAATGGAAAATAAGTGCGCTAGAATTTTCTCATACGAAATGCGATTGCATTTTCTGTGGTAAACTTAAATATGTTTGCGTGTGTGCACATCCGGTATCTCACACAGTCATACAATTTATTCAAAAGTGGAACTTTTTGTTTTAAATTCTATGAATATAAACACGAGCAATACAAAAACACAAACGGCATATAAATGGATCAAGACCGCATCAAGTGGAATATGGAACAAAACAGTTGGAGAGAATAAAGATACAAAGACAATAGAGAGAAAAACGCGCGAGCTCCATTTAAAAATTGTGTAATTTAACGTTTGCGTGCAATGGCTTTGGGGTGGATCCAAATAAGTGCTTGTTGTCTTATGAATTAATTTTGAAATTTTATATTATTTCTGAACAAAGTAATACAAGCAATAACTGTTGGGTAAAGATAATGAAAAAATCTATTGGAATCACTCATTACAATTCCTAAATTAAAAACTAAATCCAAGTACTGAGTTTTAAAAAAAAGATGTTCGTAGAAAAAAATTACAAATTTGACACTTACGTATTTTGGAAGCTGAAAACGTTGTAATGAAATTCTACAGGATTTTAATTCATCTCTTTTAGAACTCAAATAATCAAAATTTGAACAAGATTGGAGAAAAAGAAAATTGTTCACCTGGTACGCTTTGCAAATTCTACCCCAACTACATACAATGGCTCACAACTTACTTCAACCAGCAAACAAAACAAAGATTTTATAACATAGATTTGCAATTTCCATACTTAGTATGGCCTCCTTTTTTGTCGGCAATATCCTTGAATTTCTTTGGCATCTACTCAACCTACTTTCGCGTTATTTGGGCGGTGGTTTTTGCCCATTCTTCAATTATAGCATTTTTCAGGTCATCTTTTGATGAAATTTTGTGATTGCGGATGTTTTGATCCAAAATCAAAAATAAATTTTCAATAACATTGAGATCAGGTGACTGCGCCGACGGTTTCATTAGGTGTGGGCAATTCCAAATGGGCCAAGATTGAACAATGCCCGACTTATGTTTCGGGTCATTGTCTTGATAAAATCGAAAATGGCGCTGTGTATCAAGTTTGTTGGCACTTTGGAGTATGTCTTTTGTAATATGTTTAGATACATTGTTTTGTCCATTGTACATTCAATAAATTCCAAATTCCCAGTGCGTGCAGCCGACATACAACCTCAAACCATGACGCCGCCACCGCCATGTCTGACTGTTGGCTTGAGGTTTTTATTTTGCAGCTCTGTATTCGGCTTGCGCCCGACACACGACTGCCAATCGGAGCCGAAAATATTAAATTTGGACTCGACACCCAAATGCTGAATTCCTTTTAAGCACGCTCTTTAGTGAAAGCGAAACGGCTATGCTGATTTTTTTGACTTATAAATGGCTTCTTGCGAGCTACTCTGCCGTTAAAGTCATGCTCCCAAAGAACACGACGGATAGTTTCTGCACTGCAAGACTTACCCAACTCATGCTGAACCTCAGCAGCCACCTTTGGGGCTGATAGCTTTGGATTTTCCCTGGTTTTCCGCACTACATAGCGCTCATCAGTTGCGTTGAAAATTTTGTTGGGTGCCGTTCTTTCTTTACTATGCACTCTCATGTACAAATCGCGATATTATACTCTGCACTGTCGAGTCACTTAAATTATCCATTTGCGCTATTTTCCGGCGTGAGAGGCCATTTTGGAAATGACTGATACGGTTCGGGCTCTAATCTACTAGGAATTTGTCTGCATTTAATTCAAATTCATATTGAATCAGTCTATGGTAGAGATGGAAGCGTTTCGTGTTTTTCGTCGTGACACGACGTGCGTGTTAGAAATTTGAATTCGTACGTGCTCGTGCGTGTTTCGTGTTGAACAAATTGCCACGTCTAACACGACCCACTACAATAAACATTTTATCAAACACAAACAGATTTTCAATGCTACAAACAAAAACAGAACAAACTGTTTGAGTAGTGTATTTTGCCCTTAACCTTCTGTGCGTGACAAATAAAAACATCTTTCCCCAGGTGACACCCCTACACTAATTGTGTGAGGAATTCCAATTTGTTGGCTCGAACCTTACAAAATAATGACATCTCTCGAGCTAATCAACTCAAACTTCTCATATGAAATTACAAATGTCAGGAGTTCTCGTAAGGTTTCAGAACTGTAAAGCACATCCAAACGTAAGCAATTTTGTTTTGAAAATGAAATGGGTACCCCGTCATACACACAAGGGTTAAAAGGAAAAAAAATCTGAAAAACACGCTAACGATTATTGAGCCCAAATCTGGACAAACTAGGTTTTCTTAAGAAAAATATGTTCGCAAATTTAAATAAACATATGTATGTACATGTAAGTACATATCAATAAACACTTAAATCAAAAATGTGCTTTTGAGCATACGAAGATGTATTTTTTACATTTGAAAAAGTCGTGCGTGTCGTGTCGTGTCGTGTTCGTGCGGCACGCGCCCATCTCTAGTCTGTGGTATGTGTTCTAAGTAAATACGAAAGCCGTTCTAAAGGGTGTTTTTTTTAGAGGTTTGTTTTTCGAATAGAGATAAAACTGGCATTTTATGGTCAAATCTGGCAACTCTAATGTCATTTATGTTCAGTTTGGTTTGCCATTTCATCATGAACAGGTTGACAAAAGAACAACGCTTGCAAATCGTGCAAATTTATTTCGAAAATAATGGTTCAGTTCGCGAAGTTTACCGCAAGCTCCGTCCATTTTATGGTCGACATAATCGTCCATCAGAGCAATTAATTCGGTTAACCATGGATCGTTTTCGCACTACGTTTACTCTATGTGATAATACGCATCCGCAGAGACGTCGAACAGTGCGCACCGAAGAAACAATTGCCGCTGTAGAGCAAAATGTTGAAGAGGACCCGAATGAATCGATTCGCCACCGTGCACAGCAATTGGAGCTTTGTCCATCAACTTTATGGAAGATTTTGCGCAAAGATCTTGGCTTGCGACCTTACAAGATCCAGCTTGTGCAAGAATTAAAGCCGCGAGACCATGCAATGCGTCGTGATTTTGGTGTATGGGCCGAAAATGAGATTGATCTCGATGCTGATTTTCATCGCAAAATTTTGTTCAGTGATGAGGCTCATTTTTGGTTGAATGGCTACGTCAACAAGCAAAATTGCCGCATTTGGAGTGAAGAGAATCCACATGAGACCCTTGAGACGCCATTACATCGACAAAAACTGACTGTTTGGTGTGCTCTATGGGCTGGTGGAGTCATTGGGCCATACTTCTTCCGAAATAATGCTGGAGAGTCAGTTACCGTTAATGGAGACCGGTGTAGAGCCATGATAACCGACTATTTTGTTCCCGAATTGGATGGCATGAATGTGGATGAGTTGTGGTTCCAACAAGACGGCGCTACATGCCACACAGCGCACGTCACAATCGATTTATTGAAGGAAACATTCGATGAGCGCATAATTTCGCGGAATGGACCTGTCAATTGGCCACCAAGATCGTGTGATTTGACACCATTGGATTATTTTCTTTGGGGATATGTGAAGTCGCTCGTCTACGCCAACAAACCAGAAACGTTAGGGGACTTGGAAGCCAACATTCGTGGCGTTATTGCCGACATACGGCCCCATATGCTCGAAAAAGTGGTTCAAAATTGGACCTGCAGAATTGGCTTTATTCGAGCCAGCCGCGGCGGCCACATGCCCGAAATTATATTTAAACATTAATGGCATAAAATTATCCTTCCAATAAAGCCAAATTGATGGACATTAAAACGATTTTCTTGTGTTTTATTTCAATTCGAAGCTCTATACCTCTAAAAAAAACACCCTTTACTTATGACTTTGATCAGCTTTTTTTATTTGACTACAATTGAAGGTGATCCACCCTGGCATATTTATTTTTTTATTATTTTGTATTTGTTTTTGTTTTCATTGCTTTCGGTGCAATTATTCAGTTGAGAAAAACAACAACTAATTTTTACAAGCCACACAACAACAAAAACAATAATAAAACTACATAATAGAGCAATTTCCATAAAAATGGCGTTAACAAAATTGCAACAACAACAAACAAAACATCAATAAAACAAAATAAAAAACAAGAGCATTCCTAAACTGCAGCAAAATTCACACAAACCGAAGCGCACACCTACACACCGCCGCATACAGCAACATCCGTTGCTTTACAACAAAAAATAGAAAATGATTTACAAATCTTTTGTAATGTAATGGTTGTTGTTGTTGTTGTAGAAAAAAAAAATAGCCGCATTTGTTAACAAAACTCTTAACTCTTCGCTGCCCAGTAAACATTTTCAATCGAGAAAAAATTCTATTTAAATTAGCGGACAATGATTTCTCCTGCGTGTGAGTCCATTTTCTAATGCTTGGAACCAGTAGTTGTTTGATCGCCGAAGCGATTCGCGTATGAATCATAAAATCCGTTTTATTCGTCATACACTACTAGGTACCAATAGCTAGCAAGGATAGTTGTACCCAAGTAGCACATCAGCGGGGGTTTTCGACCACGCTCCGATTTTAATTTGGTAGAAAATGATTAATGGTAACAATGTCCTTTGCCGACTCACACTTTTTTGACCAAAAGAGGACAAATTACGATCCGACCCATTGCGACTTTATATGACTATAGTCGTGAATCATTCAACTCGTGTCAAAATATGTAGAAAAGTTTGAAAACTTTGCGACTCATTATATTTTATAAATTGTCGAAAAAATTTTCGTACGAATTCTTATCCTGTGTAACCGCAGTCTAAAATGAAGTAGTCGTACGCCGACTTATTCTAGTCGGAATATTTACAATTCAGAGACCAGGAATGTAATAAAAATGAAGCAAATCCGACTGCTCTCACTTAGCCGAATGCAAAACCCACTTAGAGTCGAACTGTGTTGCTTGGGTATAGAGCAGCAAAAACAAAATCGCAAACTTAACGACTGAGTTCTCGTATAAACAACGAGTAAGAAACTAAGCAACTTGGTCGTTTTGTTTCACATAGCAACTTGGCGAATAAAGCACAGCTTTAATTTTATGTGGTATATATACAACATAAATACAAAAAAGGAATATCAAACCACACGACCTTGCAATACATTATATTTTGACTTGAAAGATGGAACCCTTACAGAACAATCGCCACATAATGTCATGGATGGTTTAAAATCAATTACTTATTTATATTTTTGTTGTTATTTAACTTCCAGAAGAGTATAGCACTGAAGTGTGGTCGCTCAAAATTCTTCTGGAAGAATTATAAGTTGATCGCCGTATATGTATGTATATGGAATACATAAAAATCTTCCAAGTGTTTGCTGGGTTTGCCTGTTTTACATCCGACTGATGCCCAAAAGTATGCACGAATAAATTTTCGCATTGCACTCGACTTCTGAGTACCGTGATTTTTTTGCTGCACCATCGAACTTTAGATTGAACAGTTTTATTAAAATGAGCTCAAAATACACAACCAAAAAAGATAAACCAACTCATGTACGAACACACAAATACAGTGACTCGTATGCACACACAATTTACAAGCAAACACTGAGTTCCTTTCAAATGCAGAATTGGCAGCTGCACTGAAACAATAGACAGTGAAGTCGTTACGAAAAGGTTTCACATACGCCTTGGGAGATGTAACAAGAATGTCTATAGAGTAAAAGAGTAGTTTTCTAAAAGGATGTAGCCACAATCGAAAAAATGGGATGTATAATGACCAAAAAATTTGGAAAATAATGTGCAAGGATATATGAGTAGTACCAGTTGTACGTCCAGACTTGTGAAACAGAACGCTAACGCTTTGATTCATTTTCTTAATAAATGATGCCATAATAATCGTTCTACAATATGTGAAGAGTTTTTAAAAAAAATGCATTTTACGAAATTAAATTATTTCAGACAAAAACACCTAAGTTTTTATCTGAGCCTTCCCCTAAGGTATACCTTAGCATACTAGCAATGCAGAGTTTTGGCTCGGTGTGCAGCAGAGAACTCCAGTGAGTAGCTCACTGAGGGTTTTGAACCACTTCCAAAAATATGAGACGTGAGTGTGCAATTGTATGCAATAATAAGCGTGAATCTGAGTTGAATGGTGAGTTTGTAAGTAGCTTTGGCCTAATGAATGTGAATGCACTCAACATTCATGAAGCAGTGAATGGCTTGAGCCACTTGTGTTGAGCTGTAGTAAAGAAAAATTGTTTTTTCCTCCAATCGATGGGGAAAGGTCAAAAATGATTTTCGACCTTGAGTAATGTCCAACATCCATTTTCGGCCTTTCAACATCAATTGCAGCAAGAAAAACCTTTGTTTCATAAGTAACTCACGCAACACTCATATACTCATACGAAAGGAAACGGATTCACTAGAACTCAGTAGGCTAGGGCAGGAGCTAGCAGGCCTTCCTTGGTAAGATTAAGGCCCTGCCACCTCCTTTCAAACTTACTTTCTTTTTTTATATGAAACACTACGATAAAACAGGCCTTCGTTAGCAGGCCTTATAGAAATGCAAGCAGGTCTTCCTACATCGCTTGCGTCAAGAGCCCTTCTAAGGCCGCTTGCCGTAGAAGGGGTCACAGTAGTACTTTGAAACAATGAAATCTTAATACGTCGTGGGG
Source organism: Meiosimyza decipiens (assembly GCA_963680825.1). Classification (NCBI taxonomy): domain Eukaryota; kingdom Metazoa; phylum Arthropoda; class Insecta; order Diptera; family Lauxaniidae; genus Meiosimyza; species Meiosimyza decipiens. The sequence continues at coordinate 49,037,117 of OY804260.1, forward strand.
CTCTTAGTTAAATTTTTTTTTTGCGTCAACCTCCAATTGTGTTAAGATTTTGAGCGTTTTTTTTTTGTGACGCTTTCTTAATTTTATAAAATGTCATTGAATGCACAACACTCTACCGCTTTAATATAACATGAAACAGAAGACCAGCTTAGCAACATGCACACCGCTCCTTACTTCTAACCAATTTTCTATTTTTAATGTCGTATAAGTACAATGCAATGACAAAAAAGTAATGTCGAATCATAAAACATTGCAACACATGAAATAAAAAAGTACGTGGAGTCATAATCATAATAAAAAAAAAAATAAATGAGCATACATGTTTTTATTTGCATGAAAATTTAGTTTTGAGAAGGCCTCCGGGGAGTTCCTTGTTCAATTGCCTGCTGGGAAGTGATTGTGAAACACACTCACTTTCACAGACTTCGCCATAAGATGGAATGGTAGCTCGTTTCACAAAATTATCTGTGAGCGGTGAATCTGTGTGAATCAGCTGAAAGTTTCAACTGATTCATGAATGCCAAAAATTGTGAGTGGCTCACTGCAGTTCTCTGGTGTGCAGATAAAAAATTTATTTAATTACGTCCAATTATTTTCCGAACGACCACTTAGATTTAAAGAGAATGCTTCCCCAGCATGTAACATACTGCCGAATTCATTCTTTACTTGCCTAGGACCAGCGTAACGCATTTTTACTTCAATCAAAAATATTTGGAAAATCAAAAATCCGTAAACGATGATCAACAGGGTTGCCAAGTGGTCGGTCCCGGCCAAGCTGGCACAGCAATATGTTATGAAGGTCATATGATATGTACATGGCCTTCGCAAGAGATGGCGTAAGTAATGTGCAATGAATACCAGTTTTCTTCAACGATACCTTTTTAATAACTACAATAAAACTTTTAGCCATCTGCGTCATTCAGTTCTTTCGAACCAAAAGTCACTAGAAGCGAACAATTCTTGTGTTTTTACAAGAGAAAAGAAAACATCGGGCAGTGATAAAGAAAGATCTTGTTTTAAAAAAAGAAAATGAACGATGATATAAAAGCGGACTGAAACGAATAGTTCAGGACAATTAGGTGATGTCTGGGAATAGTTTTGGGTAAGTTGAACTTTTGCATGGATCTGAAGTGGTAGTGTATCAAAACGCCCAAATTTTGGAACAGAGGTCTATTTAATTTAATTTTACTTAGAATATTTATTTAGAACCAAGTTTGAATAACACGACTGAGACTTAAGCCTGTTTCATTTCTAGGATAGTTTGAAAGCGATCCCGTTCCTTAGCTAGCTCAGCTACAGAATGTTGATGTCTTATTAGGAAAAATTTAACATTTTAAGGATATACAGTGTCGGACAAAAAAAGCACTTAAATTCAAAACATATGATTTATTCGTAAAAGAGACACGATTTATTTTACATTTTATTTAAAATTCAATTTAATTTATTTAAAATTCAACTTAAGTGCATTTTTTATGTTTATCTTTGATAATTCAAGATGCTTAAGAGGTTTAACAGAAATGTGTATTCGGTCCAATATGTTTTGTCTAACACTGTATAACTGCCCGTATAGCTGGTTTTTATTTGTTGAAAAGTTATTAAATTTATACTTTAATTCATATCGTACAATAAGTTTGGCGCGCGCCTACATAAGAAACTCATAATTTCTAAAGTTTTGGCGGGTGTGTCGACATGAAACCATATCAGGGTGATCAAGTTGAAACGAACGAACTGCTGGCCCTCCCAAAATAAAAAAAAATTTCTCTTATGGTGGCGAATTTCGATATGAAAGTGGATACATTCTTAGGAATGATTGGTGAATAACATAAAAAAAGCAACAAAAATTTTTATAAATAAAATAATTAATGTCTGAAGTTAATTTAATTAGATACTGATAATTATTCATTATAATTAAATAATGTTACATTGAACTTTTTCAGTCATTTTCAGTAAAGACCAATTATAAATGGATCCATTTTATGGAGACTGTTTGCAATAATTAATATCGTACAGCTGAATTTAAGCGCGGCACCACAATTGTATGTGTGATGAAACACGTCCAGATCCGAAGGCAGAAATGATTAAGAACATCCACGATAAGCAATGAATGGTAGTAGATTGAAACTGAATTAGAAAAGAGACAAGGGGAGGGTTGTGAAGGTCATGCCACGCCCCGAGAGCTAACATTTTATATATAAATTTATCTAAATGTGACCAAGTAGATGAAACGTGTAGGTGTGACTCCGCCATGGGGAGGAAGTGTACTTGGCATACGACCCTTACAATTAATTGGGTTTCAGATATTTTCATAATTATTGTATTATTAATGCCGTAATGTCCGGACTTCATGCTTAGGAAAAAGGAATACCTACAGTAATCAAAAGAAGAAGGTTTTAAAAAGAGTGAAGAACATTCCAATGATTGGAGAGCTTATATTCTGCAGTGATTCAGACCCATCCAATACCAAAAAATATAAAAACAGATAGCATCTTAAGTCTTACGAAATAAGTATGGGTAAAGGTGCTCAAACGGAATGACACACAATTTTTAATCTTTCTCGCAACTCTTTTCCCCTCAACCTTACGTAATAACCACGATCTATAAATATTTGCAACAGAAGTAACAGAAGTTCATTAAATATATTATTTACATGTAACATACATTTATGTTAACTGCTAAGCTAGTTTTTGGGATAAACTAGCTCTTCCTAGGCTAAACTGACTCAGGGCTTACATTCTCCATTATGCCCAACATCGGATCGTAGCGAACTTCGGCCGCGGTTAACTGTAGTATACCCAACACCGGTGTGTTAGCGAAGCCTGTGCTCAACATAGTACAGCGAACCATGACCGAAGTCCACCACGAAGCCGGTAAAGGACATATTGGAGGGAGTAAGCCCTAAGCCCCGGCTGAAGGCCGCCCATTAACCGTAACATACTAAAATTTAAAAGAAAATTGGTAGTAAGGCCGTTTAAGCTAATAATAACCCTAGTTTATCCTAGGCTAAGCTGGTTCACTCTAACACGATTTGGATGAACTAGTTTGGTCTAGGAAAAAGTAGTTTTCCGATAACATATATACAAAATACCCTAGCACACCCTTAGGCATGAAAAGCAGCGCCGAAACGAATACAAATTTATATATCTGATGTCAGACCTAAAACTAAGTGTGTAAATGGATACTGCTTCCGAAATAGATTCTTTCACTCCTCTCCCCATCGCCACACATCTAGTTTTCACTTCGGCGCTACTACTTAGAAAGCATTTTGCCATTAACGCTTTTTTAAATGCAAATTAAAATAAAAAACCGGAAAGCTCCATCTACCCACACATTTTAGGAGAAAACCAAATTAGAGAGCAACTAAATTTTGAAATGAATTGAGAAAATAGAAACAAGAGCAACTAATGTAAGTACACTGTGAAAAATTGCGCATAAAACCATGAAAAAAAAAACAAAATAAAAAATGGTTCGTCATCAGTTTTCGATTTTTCTTCTTTTTTTTCCTTATTCAAAGTATAGGAAAAAGTGGAGGAAAATCACAGCGATTTTATGTTGTTGTCTGCTTTTGTTGAACTTAAAAGCAAATCACTAGAAAATGAAATGTACGCATATAGGAATAAATTTAAAATTAAAGAAAAACATAGAAATATTCGTTATGTTAAGGAGCAAGTAGAAGAGAAAAATCAAGGACTAAGTTGAAAATGTTTTGCAAATATGTACTAGGTAATAAAGTTGAATAAACTTGTAATTTGAAAATAAAAATAAATATCAGCACGACGAAGGTCAATTGGGCTGCTCAATCAAGTGGAATCCTAGGAGAAATTAGAAAATGAATATAAATTAAAGTGCCTGGCATCGAGTGGAGGAGATAGCTGTTGTCCAAATATTGAATTAAAGTGAGGATAATGAAGCCTTTGAAAGCACACATTTTTGGGAAATTAATGATAATTTATTTTGATACTTCTACTTATGTCATACGTATTTACATATATAAAATAGTATTATTCGAAAAGAATTGGAATTTGAAAGACTTTTCCAATTCCATTTTAAAAAGAATAAATTCTTGTACCAGTATCATTTCAGAAATTCAAATTTGAAGAATTTATTCATATTCCGACCTAAATAAGAAATTTCAATTAAGATCCTTCCTATGGAATTGGAATTAATAATCAATTTTTTTCAATTCCCTGGCAAATGGAATTAAATATCAGTCCTTTCAAGAATTCAATACAAGAAAAAAAATTCCCAAAACAATGTGAAAAAGCTGTTGATTCGCCAAAATCGAAGCCTTCGTGATGCCGGATAGAGTCGGCCAAAGATAAGGGTTGCCAAGTGGCCGTTTTCGACGAGTTTTGGGAATTGAATGTTATGGCCGGGGGCTTGTATGAACTGAAAAATTTCGCAAAAGGCCGCTAGATAATTGAAAGATTTTTGTTACCCGAGTATGCACGATATATTGTTAGTAAGAAAATAATGTATTTTTAAATGAAATATACTCATGTCATAAGTACATATCTCGGGTAGAAAGGCTCTGACTCATTTTTATCGAATTTTATATTTATTTCGGCAGATCAATAACCTCCCGCTATATTTTATCGATATTAGTATCGTTAATTAGGTAGTGGCTTAAGGTAAAAAACGCATGCAAAATCTTATCCCTAAGCCCTCAGAAAGACGATTATATAAGGAAAAGAATAGAAGGAGCGAAAATCCCTATTAACATTTAAGTTCACAATTCTGTAACGGCTGCATTGATTTCGAAAATGATGACTTCATATTAAAGATAATCACAGGGGCTATAATAATGGCATTCAAAACTAAGTACTGCAGTTTTAAATATATGGCGAATATGCCAATTTTCGGTGCAAATGCTCAAGTGTCAAAAAGTCATTGATGGAAAAGACATTCGTGGAATTTCTCACCATCAGTAATAACAAAGTAATCCCTCCTAACTAACCCACTAAAAATTTTTAGATTCGCATTTAAAAAACTTCTTTATTTGATGTTTAAGGTTTTTTCTCCTGCTGTGAAATTTCAAAAATATGAGTAAGGGCCTTTCTACCCAAGAGCGACGATATATAAAATAGTATTTTTTCAAAGGTATTGAAATAAAAAAAAGACTCTAAAAATCGAAATTTGAAGAAATTATTCATGTGCCGACCCATTTAAGGAATTAAAATGGAGTTATTTCCTTGAGTTTCCGTCCCTTTCAGAATTCAATAAAAGAACTGCTTTATTTCTGACTCTCATTCCAAAAATTGTAAATAGAAATTTTATTCTTTGTAGAAAAATTTTCCTAGTTTTCTAGACAAATTTGAAATCGAATTTTAAATATCCGCAATTTAGCAACAGCCAATGCGGAAAGTTGGATCTGCCTTGGGCCCATCATTCTTAGTAAATTAAATTGCCCAAAAGAATGTGGAAAAGCCGATGCTTTGGCTAAATGAAAGCCTTCGGGACTTCACGAGCAAAAAAAAAAATCCATCAAGTTTGTTCTTCCAACCAAAAGCTATTTTGTTTCGATTATATTAATTATTTTTTATAATGAGTACATAGTTCACCAATAAAAAAAAATCATCAACTGTTCTTACCAAAAACAAATTATTTTTCACCATTTTGAGAAAAAAATTTGCATTTTGGGAATATCGGGAATTCTTTGATTTCAACTTGACAACTCTGGACGTGGTACTGTCTCCGGAGACCTGCAAAATTTATTTTCAACCATTCCCCATGTTCTCATTAATAAATGTTTCTTGAATTCTTTTTTCCAGCATGGCTTTATAAACATACATTTTTTAGTATGACAGGCTTTGTAGCCGACTGTGTATCTATAGATCAATTTAAATGGCTTAGGACAAATTTTTGGACCGATGTATTGTTGACTCCAGTAGTTTTGGCAAGAAAAATTTTAACTGTATTAAACATAATAGAAATATCGCAGGTTTCCGACTGGGTGTTTAAAGTTTAAATAACAACTTTTCGTCTCTGAATTTATATTGTATGGTGACCTGAGCAAAAATCCAGAGTTATCAAAAACACTCGTTTTCATCAGACAGCAGGTTTTGCGTCGGAGCAACTCATATACTCATATCATTCATTTTTTTGTCTATATTTTAGCTTGAGGCTTAGAAATAATTGTTCCACATTTTCAGATTCCCAAATCATGCCCATAAACGGCACGGACAGAGCTTATGTTCGATATCGTTGAAGTTTTACGTAAATACGGATTTACTAAGGCGTTAAAAAAATCTACCTTAGGTGCCAAGGTATAGCGTTTTATGTATTTTTTTTTTTGTATAGGAGAGGCCATCCCCTGTTTTCAAACCACACCCAAATTTTTTGTGTGGCTCACAATGCAGACAAAATACACACGCAGGTGGTTTTTTTCATTTATTTAATTTGCGGCTTTCATAATCCTACATTACAGAATCGGGTTTGAAGAAAATTCTTCCAGAATTTCAGCTTGGAAGATCAAACCTGCGAACGGCGCAAGCAGTTTGTTTCCTATTAAAATTTATATGGAAAAAAAGAAAAAAGGAGAAAAAAGAAAGAGATTGTTTTTGTAAAAAGTCGATGCTGCCATATGAAATTGTTATTTAGTATGGAGACAGATTGATTTCTGACGAAAGAACTGTATTTTTTAACGGGCGGCGAAACGCCCTTAACAGGACAAAAAGTTTCCTCACCGATTATGATAAAATTTTGTGTCTAAATGGTTTATGAGAGCTCTAAGTTTTTTAAGCGGAAGTAGCACCACCTTTAATAGATTAAACTACTGGGCCGATTTTCATGCAATTTCCTACAGGGATAGATTGAACCCTGAGGTTATTGTCTTAAAATGGAAGGTGCCACGCTATCAATAATAAACAATGTTTACACAGCTTTGCTAATAGACGGATTTAAATGAAATTTGGTATGGAGATAGATTGAGCTCTGAGAAAGTCATGGAGATAGGGATGCGACAACATGACTCTAATTTTTGGGAGCGATGACGAAAAATTGCTTCAATAATTTTTTGTTAGTCTTATGCGCGTTTCATTAGAAAATACCTTTACGATTTGAGCTAAGCGGATCTTTCGCACAATCGAATGCAGAGAGTTGAGGCAGAGGGTGAGGGTGAGGGTTATACATATATAAAAGGGCAGTTGTACACGGTTCCATCCCTTTTCAACTGTCATAACACAGCATAATCGCTTATTTTTTTGTTTGAATTGTTGTCAAGAGGGGTAGTGAAGAATGTAATTTTTTTCTAATAGTAAGCGATGCCACGCCTCTAACAATTGAATACGCTTCCACGGCTAAACTAATGAAATGATTTTGATGGAACTTGATTTGGAGATATATAGGAAAATATTTTTTCTTATAAAATATGAGCTACAATTTTTGCATGAGTAATCTTTGTAATTAAAGCTTAAAATATAATTTTACTAAGAAAAAACTTTCGATTCTATTCAATTTATGTCGATACATAAAATTTTTCAATACTTTTCGAGTTTGGATTTTTTTCGATAATTTTAAATCGAATAAAATTTTTTATTGAACTTGTTCAATGCTACGAGTATAATTTATGTTTCGAGTTCTATCAACTTTGTTATTCGGCGCACCACCCGACCATGAGTAATCTAAGTTTGCAGTACAACAAAAATACCATTATGTTCATCACAGATCACGTCTAGAGTGCCGCGCGCCCATTCATTTTTTTTACTCTTTTTCGAGACTTTAGTTCAACATTTTTTTTTTATTTGTTCGTCCTAGATAAAAATCAAAGGTAGATTGAATGAACAAATCACCAGAACAAAAGTCGCAATAAAAATCAAAAATAGTCCAATAGGAAATATCTACTAAAGAATCTTCTAAAAAAAGGATATCAGATTTGTAGGGATATTTTTAAAGGTAAATTTCTTCTTTAAAGTGTTGAGGAAAATTTTACTGGAAAAAAACCACCCAAAGTACCAATCTCTAATAATATCTTTGAGCTCCAAAATCACAATGTTGAACAAAGATCCAAGTGCATAGCATACAATGAATAAACTTAAGGACCTTTTGCTTATGACAACCCCTTCCAAAAATGTTTTATTTTGTCTTTTAAAAATTGTTTAAGTGAAATTCATCTTACCATATTCGTAGCAAAAATATTGTTCGCATTATATAACAAAAGAACTCTTCCAGCAAGTTATTTTTTACACTTTACACTTCAGTTTGCTTAAAAGGATTTCGAAATATAAACAAAGTACTTTTTTTGTTTGCGTAGCATTTTTTGGTGGAAAATTGCGCCAAGAGCACAATATTTACTTCGTTGGAAAAATATTTCATTTAACTTTTCGTGATTTGCGAAAATATTGTACATTTTATGTTGCACGACGCCCTTTACGTACACACAAATCGAATCCAATATTTAAAGTTACAAATACATATGATAAGCTTGTACTTTATCAAGGATGTGCAATATTTTAGATATCACCAAATGAAAGGGAAACCATGCGTGCCAAATACTTAAGCTAAAAGTTCATAAAAAAATGTATAAGGATACGGAATGGAGCATGCAATACACATATATGTATGTACGTATGTATATATAATAGTGATGCAAAAAATATTTTGAAACAAGCTCTAATTCCCAAGTGGCGTGCAGCAGAAAACAAAAACAAAAAAAAGGGGTAGAATAGAAGAAGGATTAAGATTTTCCTCGATTCTCCAATGTACAATTGCGAGTATTAGTAGCATGCAGTATTTCATTTTTACTACGTTACCATCAGCAATGAGCTGGGAATAACGGACAAATCCACCGCTGGTATTGCAGTTAACAAACCACTTGGATATTTTTTCATACGACTAGGGAAAAAGGTTGACTCCACACCCTGTAAGAATAAAAACAAACCAATACAGCAACAATAAAAGCAACATAACGAGAAAGAAAAAACAAAAACGAATAAATACCTAGTCATAGAAAAACTCAACAAAAATTGTGAAAAAACGGAAACACAGAAACATAAAATATTTTCGAAATATTGCACATTGAGCAGCAGCGCCGAAACCAAGTGCATATACGAAGCTAACAGTGGGACAAAACGGAATAACCCAAGTTAAAGCAATATACAGTTAATAGTTTGGAGTTGCCGACACATCAACTTGGGCTGAGCTTTAAAATAACTTACAGTTATACGCACACACACACACACTCACACACACTTGAAGAAAATTAAGATAAATCTGCCGCATATTCTTATTGAACCTCAATACTGGAGTAAAACAACAACCGATGCCTGAGTATCAATATTCCAATACTTTGGCCAATTAATTCAAAGAGAAATTGTTTCTAACCCAAACGGAAATTTTATTGCAATGTGAAATTAAATTGAGACAGCTTTTTAAGTGGAGCTGATGATTTCCAGCTTGTCTGGGGATGGTTTTTTTTTTTCCTTTTTTCATAGTTTTAATTTAATTTATATCATAAAATTAATCGTTACCAACTGGCTGTATTATCATTTTTATCATAAAGAAAATAATTAGCCTAATAGCCCTAATAGATTCAATATAATTCGAACTAATGACCCACTCATTTAATTGTACGAAAAAAATTTTTTTTTTAAGAAAATTGGTTTTAGCGACTGATTATTTATTATATTTAACATTATTACATTGAACTTACAGTCATTCAGCAAAGTCCAATATTTTCGTATAATTTTTACTAATTGATCAACTTTTTTTTATTTAACAAACATGACAAACAGAAAGTGACCAGTGTATAGATGACAAAAAAAGGAACATTATGCGCGGATTAAAACAGATAAGTGCACAGTGCACATCAAGATCATGTCCACAAAAGCTCAAGTGTTAAGAGCGGCCGTCAAAAATAAAAATTGCAATACATGAAACGGTCAGGGGTTCGAGTCCAAGTACAACATTAACCAAAAACTGGTCTGATGAGGCTATATATGTATATATTAGGGTAGTTCAGAAAAAAAAAATGTTTCCGATTTTACTGGTCATTGTAGCTCTTGGCAAAACCTATCACATGAGACTTTTCAAACTAAAAATCTCAATTTGGTAAGGAACACCATGCATTTGTTTGGTAAAAAAAGGCTAAATTTTCATATTTTGCAACGTTTTTCGTCATATAAGTAAGATAAAAAAATTTTGTTTCGTCTACCTACATATATTATCTTTAAAGATAATTAAAAAATAAAGATAATTATGTATTTAAAGTTAATTTTAAATTTTATTTGTTATTTTTTAGCTGCATTTTATAATTTAAGCGTTTTTTTTTAAAAAGTAAATTTTTTTTTTGCTTTGAGAGAGTTGATAAACTGCTTAAAAAAATCTGAAAAAATTCAGGAGTTATTGTTTTATATTGTAGAACATACCACTGCATGACCAACAAATTCGGAGACATTTTTTTTCTGAACAACCCTTATATATATGTATATGAATATGTATATAAGTGGTAATAGCCGAACCATATGTCACCAATTACCAAGTTAAATTGTTCCAATTGTTATCTTTGCCATGTTTGTTGAATAAGAAGTATTGATCAATTAGTAAAAATTTTACGAAAATATTGGTCTTTGCTGAATGACTGTAAGTTCAATGTAATAATGTTTAGTATTTTTTTTTTGTGAAAACTTGGTTAAACCGTTAGGTGTACCACTTTGCCCCACCTTCCCCTAAATCATTAATAATTTTTTTTTATTCCCTGACTCATCGAACATCGGAATTTAAATGTGGAACATTTTTTTAGTAATGCCAAGAATGTTCGTCTAGTGGCGTATCGGCGATAAAATACTATGATTTCATTATTGATCTTCTACGAGTTGGTAGACCATCTTCATATTGATTGGAATCCTAAAGGTCTCTTCAAAGGATCAATGAAATTAATTGATAAATTAATTAACACAGACACTGCAAACCAGAGCTTCCTAATCACCACGAATGTAGTTCTCATCGAAAAGTTATTTTGGAATGAAATCACTATTTAAACGAATTTGTGAACATATAAGCTAGCTTGGAGAAATATAAGGTATACTATGTAACTTGTTTCGGTTTGGAATAGAACAAGATAAGTCTACTTAAAAAAGCCAATAATTATCAAGGAATTCAAGACCTATAACTGGACTGAAATCAGAAATCATATAACTCAATCAAACTGAGAATAATCACAAGCAAAGGAGACTACATTTTTGCTTTTCATAGATGTAAAGATCGTTTCCTAGAGAATAGTATTACGCAAAATTCTGGATTTGGGAGTCATGTTTGATTCGAGCTTTTCTTTTGTTGAGCATTTAATAATTCCTAAAGTGTATTCATTATTGGCTTTTGTTAGGCGACAGAGTGGTGACTTTACTGACCCCTACACTTTAAATGTTCTATATACTTCTTTCGTGAGGTCTAGGCTCGAATATGCTGTGTTTATCTGGAACCCTTTTTATGCTGTACATTCCATTCGTATTGAACGTATTCAGAAGAAATTTCTTAAGTTTGCACTAAGATCTCTAAACTTTACTGATCCTTTACCCTCGTATAGTGCTCGGTGCCTACTGTTAAATTTAAAATCATTAGAAAGTAGGCGTTATTGTTTGTATATGATCTAATTTGTGGTAATGTTGATTGTAGTGAGCTGCTGGGTAAAATGTGCTTTTTAGATCCTTGAGATACTCCAGCCTTTTTTATGTTCAGGTTCACAGAACAAAGTATGCCGCAAATGAGCCGTTAAACAGAGCTTTAATTGAATTTAATAGGATTGGTGGTAACCACATTATTGATTTCAGTCTATATAAGGAGTTCTTTACAAATATAATAAAAAAATGTTATTTTTAAACTTTATAAATATTTTTAATTTTAAGCTTTCTTTTAATGTTAAAATTGCTAGTCTGTAAGGATTTTTGTTCCATAGACTCAATAAAATGAATGAAAATTCAAAAACGTTAAAAAATGTTGAATATTTTTAATGGTTTTTGAGTAAATGGGGTTTTTTACCAATTTTTTTAATGCGTTTTTATGCTAAGCAGTAATGTCACAAAAACTTTACATTTTGACGACTATCCAGAGAAAAATCTCATGATAAAATGCATTATATATAATACACAAAGCAATTTATCCAAAGCTTATTGCATCAGAAAAAGTTTTTGAGAAAATTGGTCAGAAACGTATGTAAAGTTACTATTTTTGAAAAATTTTTGATATACAAAGTACAACTTCAAATGTATTTGTATAAAAATTGCAGTTTGAAAATGATAAGTCATATTTATTACCATAAAATATAAGTACGCTCATATTTATCAGAGTTAAGCAAGAGAAAACAAACATGAAATTTACATTCGAAAGCAGAGGAGATTTTATTTGCTCTTATAAGCAGAAGACATTCCACCGGTTTTTAGCACTTATTTTTTTAAATGTCTTCCCAAAATTGCAATTTTATAATTAATGAATCAAAAAACCTCAATTTCGAAGTTGCTCAAAATTAGTACATTATATTAAATTTCTATATTTTTGTTAAAAAGTTATAGTTTTGGCAACTTTTGTCAAGATGGGATAAAACATAAAATTTATAGAAAAAAATTCAACTTTTGAAACCTCTAGCGGTCGCAAATTTGATTTTTTTTAAACTATTTTTTGATCCATTTTAGTTAATTTTCCATCTTTAAAACGATGCCTTATTTTCTATTAACATTTTTTTTTATTTTGATTTTTGTCTATGGGACTAATCAATGTGAAATATGGGCAAAAACTCAGACCTTTCACACATTCAAAAACTTAAATTTTCCCAAGAGCTTTGAACAGAGCATATGCGAAATTCGACATTGTTCCAACTTTTGCAAAGCAACGCAATTTTGTCTGCCTCTATTCTGGCCTAATAAGCATTTTAAAAACTTTTGAAAAAAGCGGTTCCTTCCCTTTGGATAACATTAATTTCATTATCAATTTTCTTCGATTAAAGCAACACTTTTAATAAAATATTACACATTACTACTAAAAAATAAATGCTCCCAGCTGAGCAGAAAGATATCGAAATGTTTCACAAAGCTCCAGCTTTCACCAAATACTTTTTTAAATTAGCTCTCAAGAGCCAGATATTTCATTCTTCCTTTTTGAGCTCCTTCCACGAATTGCACCTTTTTGGTTCCACTGTTATATTCCTCAATTAAAGTGTTTGTACGTGTGTACTAGAAAAATCCTAAAATGTTCACAAGCAAAGTGCAAACATTTCCACTATTTGCTCTCATTTGATGCAGTAGCACTTTGGCCTTTGTATCATCGAGGGAATCGACAGTTTTCATACAGATGAAATGAAGAAAACTTTTCCTAAAACTTCGCCGATGATAAATTCATTAATATTGACTTTCTCGTTTTTTATCTTGCAGTAGATGGCCGTTGTTATTTATTCCTATTTTTACTTTGCAACTTTTGTTTATTATTTTTATTTTCTGTATTTTATATCACTGGATTTTTGAAACTGAACATACTCTCCAGAAAAATTTAAAGCATATAGGCCTTTGCAATAACATAAAATTTTGTACTTAGGAATATTTAAAGTTAATTGAACATTATTTTTGATCGAATTTGCAGTCTTTGGCAGATACCGATATTCACACAAATCGGTGAATGCTTTAAGCCGAGTTGTTATTTTCAATTTAAGTCAGAGGGTTGGTTTGCATTTGCGTGGCCTCGGCATGTGTCATCAATGAGGACAAAAAATTGGCCTCACAACGATTTCAAATATTCACATCTCGCATATTGCCAACGTTGATGAGTTAAGCATGAAAAGACCTCACTTTTTAATTGCAAGGCCATTTCATATGAAACTGATAAAGTCAACTTTTAAATTCAAAACTTGGGGGCAGTCTCAAGTCTTATTTTATCTTAAACTTTCACGTCAGATAATTCCAATTTATTTTATTTGAAAAAAAACTTAATTCACGAAGAGTCAGTCTTACTATGTACTATCAATCAATAAGTCTTCTAGGCAACACTAAGCATTAAATTCTGATGTTGTAGGTTTCAATGGGTTCTTGATCCCGAATACATATTACATTTGAATATAGATAACTACGAAAGACTTTTTTAGAAAACTTTATTTCTTTAAAAATCTTACCAACATTTTTATTTTATCCTGTTTGATCAACCTATAAATAGGGCCACTTAAATCAATTAATGCTGATTAGAGACCAACAATTCAATTCAAAATCCTAACTGTGGGCTTTAAACAACTTTTTATAAAAGTGTGATAAGTTTGTTCAACACGTCAAAGCAGTAGACAGCACCACAGTCAAAATTTCAGCCCTCTAGGGGGTTGGGGACCTGAGGAAGAATCATATTTTGGCCTGAAGATAACCGCTTTTAATTCCTTTTAAAAATTTTAGTTCTAAAAATCCACCAGTCTAGATTTAGAGATTTTTATATTAATTTTTTTTCCTATGTCATCTAATACACCCAAAAAATAGTTTCAAATCCCAAATCGAGGTTCTATTCACAATACATCGATTATGCTTTATATTGTCAAAATTTTTGTACCCTTTAAAATGAGATATCACACAGTAAAATTTGTTGACCAAGTTCAAAGATATTAGTCATCGAATTCGGCTGTTTCCGCAAAAAATGCGTATTTTTCCAAATTTCGGAGGTTTGCAAAATTTTATTTTGTAAGTTTTTCGTAAGTATGTAATATCATTAAGAAACAGTAAATACGGAATTTAAAAACAAAATATCTAGGGTTTATTATCGACTATAAAGAACATCCTAAATAATTCCCCATTCAAATTTCTGCAGTAACTCAACTTGTCGTATAAACTTGGTTTAAGCCCACCATGGTCTGTAGCTTTGATAACAATTGACTAGAACTAGGGTTGCAATGCATAGTGCTTTGGCCCAATGCAGGATGTTCAGCGAGCTGTGAAGCCAGTTGACCGAATATTCGTAGGGCGGATAGTGGGCCCTTTGTTTAGTTCACTCCCAATTAAATATATTACTAATTCTATAGGCTACAATATTACTTTCGTAACTCTCTTGAATCATTCAGGTTTAGCGCAAAAAAATTGCTGGCAGTTCAAAAAGATCTAAGTTTACAAGAGCATCAATTTGTGCAAGATATCAACACGAGGTGGAATCCAACTTTCTATGTGGCTGAACGATTGTTGGAACAAAAACGGGCTCGCTTTTCCAACTGGGTTGCTTTGACAGCTGTCATGTGTCAAATGGCTTATCCATGTGACATTTGTGTTCAATATTCAATACGACTCAATCATGAATAGACTTGCTCCTGAACAAGGTTTATTGATTGTGGAAGCTTACTGCCAAAATCAGTCATCAGTTAGAGAATGCTACAGAGTTCTTCAACATCATTTTTGTCACCATCACCAAATTTCGAATCAATTTTACACTATTGGACATTCATCATTCAACCAGAGTACATACAGCCCTTAATTTTGAGAATATTTCTGCAGTAGCAGAAAGTGTTCGTGAAAACCGTGAACAATCGATTCGTCGATCTCAGGCTTTTGGCATCTCTTATGGATCGTTGTGGCGTATCCTGAGACGTGATCTTGGTCTGATGGCCTATAAAATACAGCTCGTATAATTATTGAAGCCGGCTGATATTGGTTTACGTTTTAATTTTGGATTATGGGCCTTACAACAACTTCAAATTGATCCATTGATTTATCAAAAAATTGTGTTTAGTGAAGAAGCTCATGTCTGGTTAAACGGCTACGTTAACAAGCACAATTATCGTATTTGGGCCGATGAACAACCAGCTTTGGAAACCAACGTAACTCGGGGTATTCGAGGAATACCGGTCGATATACTCGAAAGAGCTGTCAAATACTATATTGGGCCCACAGAATGGACCATTTTAGAACTAGTCGTAGGCAACATTTGAACGAAATAATTTTTAAACATTGAGTTGTAGGAACCGAACCATTAAAGATTTGCATTGATTTTTATGTATCTTATTTAGAAAACAAAGTAGGAAGCTCTTATTGGATCACGTTTTAGTTCTGCATATCAGAAATTATAAAAAAAATAATTCGACAAGAATGAAACTGTACAACAAACAGCTGATTTACTTTATATGACAGCCTCCTTTAAAGCTGAATTGAGATCCGTTTAAGCTTCTTGAGCGAAGATCTAAAATACCTTCTTACAACTTTTCTGGGTCTCAAATTTAAGGCTAACTTTTAGGGAACACTTGACGCTAAAAGAGCGCGACAGACTATTTTATTGGAGCATTTAAAATTGACTTGCGAGATATCTTCCATCAGTACTATAGTTGTTAATTGACGTCTCCAACTAGAGCTTAAAAACTACGATTAACTGATTGAAATGTTGCTCGTGAATCTCACACAACATTGTGGAATAGTTTCAATGAAGTGGTAAATGAAATCAATATTCAGTGTCGCCAATTGTGACCGAGTCTAAATATGAATTATCATAAATTAAAGAGCATTGTTTGTTACTTTTTCACCTTTAAATAAAAGTCGACGTAATTAGTACCACTTTTAATGTTATTTACCTAGCAAATAGCTACTTAATTCAAATAGTTATAAGAACTATCCAGCACACCGGATACCCATTCAGTATCCGGCCTAATAAATAGTTAACTTAGTCTGCAAACCGGATAGTTGCCGGACATCCGTTGCATCTCTACTTTAAACAGTTCATCCAATGACATTCTTAAAGAACAATAAATTACATAAATAATGATTCTGACCACAGCGTTATATCTGAAAATTTAGTCTGATATCCTCAATTTAAGCAAAAATGATTATGCTCCCATGGATTTTTATAGGAAAAAGACTCTCTTAATATTCGGATTTAAAAAAATACCTGGGGTGGATATCTCTTTTATTCAGAATATATTTTAATGTCCTATTGTGAACCATTTTTTTTTTTTAATTAGTGCCTCCAAAAACTTGCCGCTATATGATGCAGCTTATTCGACACACATGTTGTACAGTAATACGCCCCTGCTTATATGGATACTGGCTATTACTTATGTATCTTTGGAAAGGTCGATACCAATTTTAATCAGATTACCCGCAATGAAGGCAAATTGACTATTATGAAGCGAGATAGCTTAATCCTAATTTTGCTAAAATAAGAAGCTTAAGTAGCTCTCAAAGCTGTCGGCTTGTGTTATAGATTACTTAGGAGATTGTCTCGCTAATTCGTGCTATCTTCGCATAGCGGCGACATATAAAGTTTCCTTGTACAAAATTGAATGGGAAGCTGTAAATCAGATGCTACTGAGTGTTCACCCATATGCTGACTAAGGTTTAGCTTATTTGATCCCCCGTTTCCCCAACCATAGTTACTTTTATATCTTACACACAGGGTATATTCACTTTATCATTCCGTTTGAAGCGCATATAAGGGGACATCGAAAGTATATATATTTTCGAGCAGCGTCACCACCTGAGTTGATTCCGTCTGTCTGGTTGTCTGTCTCTTTAAATACGATTAAAACTATGAAAGGTAACTGATAGAAATTCAGCACAAAGGCTAAACTTCCAAATAAGCTCTTGGGATTGAAAAAGGACGAAATCGATTCACGAATACGCCTACCGCCTTTGCAAGTAAAATATTTAAAACGTTATAGTAAAAGAGTAATTTAATGGAGTGTAATCAAATTTCTCAAAAATGGCACAAAAAATAACAAATTTTAGACGAAAAGTTGGAGACGCCACACAAAGAGCAATTTAAGTAATTGGTGAGAAATCCAATGTGTGTAAGTTTAGTCCAACCAGTCAGCAAGTGATCCCTTTTAAAAAAAATTCAGAACGTGAGCGCACTTTTACTGTTAACGAGGTGTAGGGAGTTTAATTTTTGGCGAGGCCTCAGATAACACCATTACTAGCTTATATTGACTCAGATTAACAATAAATCGAAGCATGATAGTCTCTTCAGATTCTTTCCTCAAAGTAGCTTTACCACGTTACGGTCAATGAAGCAAGGTACCGTGCGATGATTACCGACTTTTTTTGGCCAAAAAAGATTTGGAATTGTTTGACATGTGGTTTAAAGAAGACGGTGCCGCATGTCACACAGCATCTGATACCATAGACCTATTGAGAGGCGAGTTTGGTGAGCAATTAGTCGAGTTGATATATCGCTCCAAATAAAGATCTCATTCTTTATTGCAATTTTTCTGTTCTTTTTTCAATTTTCAAAAACCTAACACTTAGAAAATCATCCCTTATAGATGTTTTCGCTAAAATCAAAAAGCTTTAACGATAATAATTTCTTATTTTAGGCTACATAGCTGTTCCTGAGTACTTTAAGTAAAATACTATTTCATGAATTATTAAGAAAAAAAAACAAATAAATTCACGGCACGATTCTTTCATTAGAAATCATTGTTTTCAAATGAATGCTTGAAATTATCTTTTGGTATGTTAACTGGTTTTTGAGTAAGAGATAATTAAAAAAATAAGTTTAGTGTGCTATAAAACGCTTAACTGGGCAAAAATATATAAAATTAACCTCATAAATTTTCGTGGTCATTAACAAAAACATAAATTTTTATGTATACACTTTTAAAATAATCAGGCATGAAACTTCTTATTAGTGCATATAATTTTTTTCTGGAAAACTGATAAAGTAAAAAGCAAAAAAACAAATATCCATTATTTCTGTAAGTTTTCGAGCACAAAACTATATAAAATAAAAAACCAACCCCCGTATTATTTAAGGCGAGGCAATTGAGTGGCATTCACAACAGTTTCATGACAAACTTTCCTGAAAAAAAAAATATAACGAAAAGACTGATTCATTATTATATTGGCTATGCCAAGCTATTCGCTTAAGGAAACATTAGAAGTAAGTACCCTAGACGTAGGTTTGTTTCTTTAATCGAAAAGCTCAGTTTATAAATATTGACCACAAAGAAATACACTGAAAAATATCTCTTGACAAGACCGTGCTTAAGCCACAAAATTGATAACTCGTTTTCTTTTTTTGGTAAACAATCTTATAATTAATATAGTCGTCGAAATTAAGTTTATTATGCGTACAAATAAATTTATTTGGATCTTTTAAGCTAAAACCGAATTTGGTAGGGCCCGCACCGCATATTCAGCTTAAGGATTCTAGACACGGCGCTGTCCCTTGTCCATTTTTTTATTAGAAATTTTGTTTTTCAGTGCAGATGTGGAAAAAATACATCGAAAATAAACGTTAAGTTCTCGGTGGCACAAAGATTCTATTTTTTTATGATGATGAAGGTCCGCGGCTATAGAAACATGACTATAAACGGAAACGGAACTTTTTTCAGTGTATATCTAAGAATTACGTGGCGTAATAAATAAAAAATACAATTAAAATAAGAACTTTCTTTGTTTTTAAGAAAAACACGGATTAAGAAAACTTTGGGAAACCGAAAGTCTAATATATTTGGTGCATTATTTGTTAAAATGAAGTGAATTGGTGGACCTTGAGGTCTTCGATATATCTGACTATTTTAATGGATGTATTTATCCATTTGATAGTTTACTAGAAATCATTTCGGCTTGAGTCGATAGGGTTGAGAATAATTAACTTTTGCATAACAATGCCCATTCAATCAAATTCTAAGCAAAAAGTAGAAAGAAACATGATTTTACTTTTCTTTTTTTTTTAGTGACTATAGAGTTTTTTAAAACTATTCCTTATCATAAATTTGGCGTGTTGTTTGTAATTTTGGGGCCATTGCAAATATTTTAGGATTTTGGAATCTCGATTTTCATTATCAGCGATTCAAAAATCATACACATAGAGATTAAAAATCAGTCATCAATCGCTAATCATCTCCGACACCAACTACGTTATCACAAGTCTTAAATGCTTGTGACGATTTGAGCGACTTCTACACTAAAGGAGAAGAAGCATGGTTTTTTTAAACAGACGGTTTGATACTTTTTTGTGTTTCAATATTTTAACATAGAAATTTATAAATTTAAGAGAAAATAGCTAAAACGTTGTATATAGTATATACCATGGGTGGTAATAGTTTTAACCAATGCAGGCGGCCTGCTTTTGAAATTTTTGTCGGCGGTCTATTAACCTTAAAATAGTTATTTAAAGTTGGAAATAAGTTTAAATTAAAAATAAACAGATGTAATTACAATTCTTTAATGAAAGATATTATTTCAGATTTATCTTTAAAATTCCGAAATAACAATTCTACAGCGTTTATAAGACTCTCTTTCCATATTTCGCCGTCTTTAAAGAGCTTCTTGTGTCATAACAAAAATTCTGCAGCCTTGAATGAAGTTATAGTAGCTCTCTTCGACTTCGTACTCGATCTCATAAGAAATGATAGTTGCTTGGATAATTGTGTCATAAAATGTCCGACTTTTTCATTCCGTGTCTCATTTCTAAACTGGATAATTATTTTTATATTGTTTTTGGACTATTCTGAAATGTCTTTCAACACTGGCTCTTTTATGAATTGATATGCTAAAAAGACAAATAATTCAAACGCATTTATCATTCTTCATAGCAAAAACAAAATCTCTTCCTATTAGGCATGATAGTGTAACTTGACCATATATTTTTCACTAAAATGCGGAGCAGGAAAATGTTGAGTTGAAACTTTTTTAAACATCCCGCAATATCAAGTATTTACTATTTCCAATTATTTTTTAAGGAAACCCAGTAATTACTATCTCCATTTATTTGCATATACTAACAACAACAAAAAAAGGAACTCACTTTCTCCGAAATCCCCAGCAAACTGGACTTACACGAATTGATGACAATAAAGCAGAAAAATTTTTTTTCACAAAAAACCTATCATAAATATTGAAAACCCGAACAAATTTTTATTTGGTATCAACTGTGTGAGCGATGCGCGCTGGTCGCCGATTTTCTGGGAATCGATTGTTTAGTGGCGGCATTCAGAAATCCTATGCTTTGTCAAAATTTTGTAGTGCGCAGTGGTTGCTTTCGAATTAACATTTCAAGCAATCTCTTAGTTTAAATGTGAAATAATTTACATGATAGCGAAGCAAAAGGATACACTTTTCTAAATTAAACACGAACAAATTTTATTTTATGAAACCGAACAAAGTAATTATTGCTTCGTCGCATGAGACAGGGGGACGACTAAGGATTGATACGGGGTCTGGCCTGGTATATACAGTTCAGAAAACAAAATAGCAATAATGAATCATAAAACAGTATTTAGATTTCATTGTAATGATTTTTATCTTAATAATGTTTTATGATTCGTTAATACTTTTTTGCTTTCAGAATTGTCTATAAACGACATCAAATCTATATACATAGTAAAGATCTGTGAATGTTGCCAGGCTGGCTCTTTTGTGGCCTTGTGTATTTGATGTAAATATTTCAAATCTTTTTTCAAAAAAAAACTTTTTGCTATAGTTTTTCATCAACAAAATTTTTTTGTAAAATTCATATTTACAGAGATTATAAAATAATACTTTGAATTTCCATAAATTTTAAAAAACAAACTAAATTCTAAAATTATTCTTTCATACAGTTGATGTTTACAGAATTCTATTTTTCGCAAGTTTTGATGGATTGTAACGCTACAATAGTTCGTCTTATGCCAAAAAAACTTAACTTCAAGTAGCTTTAAATCTAAGCTTTAACTGACCAGGTAATGTTGTAAACATCGTTAATAAGAGTTGTCATACGATTTGAGAGAACTATAGCCATATAATGAGTTCTCCTAACTGGTTGATCGAATAACGAGTACTTTTCTGGTTAGTTTTGAAATTAATGCAGCTAAGAAGATCTGGCAAGAGGCCGAGTTACAATCAAACGCAATCAAAATATATCTAGAACTGCATACATACGTAATAAGTCCAACCGATTCTTAAGAGAAGAATTTAAAGCATCAGTTGAGTTTAGTTCTCTGAGAGCAAGGCGAATAATTTTTTTTTAGTTTTCACAACTCTATCTAAGTGAGGATGCGAGTTGTATTATACAAAATCACGGTCACTAAATTCTGTATGGTTTATAAACAAAATTTTAAGAAATGCATTATTAGATTCTACAAAAAAAAATTCTTTAAAAAAAAAATTATAGACCACAAAATTGTATGTACATTAAGGTGACTAAAATTTTATTTTTTTTGATTTATTTAAGGTGCTGTTGGTTCAAAAGTAAGTTTATGATATGAAGAAAAATTTCACGAAAATTCAGCTCAGTACCTCAATTTTATAAGGTGTTGCCGAAGAATATTAGTTTTAGATTGAAATTGTACGGATAAACTATATTTCATTAAAAAGGTAAGTAAATGAATAGGTGATAAATGTTGTTGGGTTGATGATGGTATTCCTTAGCAAGTTTTTGCGCTGAATCCGAATCTGACTTCAGAATTGAACCATCACGTTAGAATTCTGAATTATTTGAGGTTCAATACCTAAAACATAATGCTTTTTGTCTACTTTCGAGGCCATGTATAGGATTCAAAAAAAGTTTTTCAGCTTATTTTTAGCAAAAGCATTATTTAGTAGCATCCTTGTCTTTTAAAATGGTGATCTGTGATGTTCTCTTGCAAAGTTACCTATACATTCACATATCTTTTCAATATAATATAGTTTTTCCATTCAATCAACATGTAAAACTAACAGGCCTCGGCACCACCTTATAAAATTGAGGCACAGATCTGAGTTTTTGTAACATTTTCTTCAGTTCATTACCTTACATCTTAATCAACTGCACCTTAAAGAAAACAACTAAACAAACTTCTGGTCACTGAATCTAAGCCAGAGTTGCCAAGTTGAAATCAATGAATTAGCGGCCTTCTCAACAAAATTCGTTAATGCCCTGTATTGAGCCATTCTGTGGAGCCAAACTTGATGACCTATTTGTTTTGTTCGTTAAATATGTACATATAAAAAATGGAGGATTCTTCCGAAAAATCCTCTAATTAAAATTCTTTTCCGAAATTTTTCAAGTCCCATAAGACCCGCGGCTTTGACATAGAATTAACGGCCTGGCCGCATCAAAAGCGGCCACTTTCCAACCCTCTCCCGGTGCCTGCTTTGTCTTATAACGTCAGGCATTTCTTTAGTTTTTTTTGAAATTTTCTAAAATGCTAAAAATTACACATTAAAATAATCCGACCTCAAAGCAATCAACTGCTATCGTAGGAGGTCTATCTGACCAAACCTCGATTTTTTTTATCCCTCCCCTGTTTTTTATATATTGTTGTATTTTTTATTTGAGTTAGAGTTTTCAACTAAATTAAAAAAAACTGAAAAATCGCCAATTTCTAGCAGTGGCTATAATAGATCCACCTTTTTTCTCTATTATATCATTAAACTCGTATTCAGCAATCAAAAAACCTTTGGCATGCCAAGTTTTTCTTGATCGCTTCTTATTTCTAGCTGGAAATTGAATTTTGATACAGGATCTAAATGCTCTTAGCTTTATGGTAAAACTAAGCGAACTTTTAAGATATTTTTAGATATTATCAAAGTGCCATATTCACAATGACCTCGAAAATCGAATTCCTAAGCCAAGATAGCAAAAGTCATAGATTTTTCAGAATCCTAAAGTAAATAACCAAATTGGGTGACACCACATTCGGACACAGCCGTCTTAAGTCCATAAGATAAATAAATTGTTGTTTATATTTGATGAAGACCCTTTTGTTGGACCATTTTCCTTTATCTCCTCAGGTTTGTATTAAATTAAAGATATCATGAAAGTTTTATTAGTGAACTTAATTTAACTTTAGCCTTGCAAATATATGCCCGTTTGTTGAGATTAGTGCAAATTCGGGAGTCTGATTTCAGAAAACAAGTTATTTCGATATTAAAGATTTTTCATTTACATATCTAAAAGATTGACTGCACTGTGCGGCAGCCACTCCTCCATCAAATTCTGCCACGTTTTGTTCTTTACTGAGATTTACCAAATCAGACCTAATGGTTTGTTATGCCAAATTAAGTTTAAGTTGGTTGCTCTGTTTTAAATTCAAAACCGTGAATTTACTTATGAAATTTGTTACAGTTTGATTTTAAAAGGAGATGTTAGTCATTTATTACAGGTTCGTTTTATGTTTCACAATTTCGCTTATGCATCAGTGTCTTATGGTTAATATTTCAGAGTGTAACTAATGAAATGTTTGTCGATTCTTTGTTTGAGCGCTCTTTGCATTTACTTTTAATTTGTGTCCAAAAAAAAAACGTGATTTTGACACCAATATGCCAAAGAAAAAAAGTATTTATGAAATGAATTTGTATATTTAAGAACAAAATTAATTTTTGAAGTTTCGCCTAAGCTTCTTACATATTTGAATTCAGTATGTCTCAGATCCCCTAAAAGTTATAAACTAATTCAAATATGAGGACCTTATGACTAGAAATAATCGTTTATGAAATTTGGTTAGAATAGTTAAGCACTACTTATAACGGGTAATTTTTTTGCTATTTGCATTTTTTGACACCTCACACGTGATTTGTAACCTGTGTCAACGCCACAAATGCTCAATAAGGTTTGCCATTTCCCCACAAATATATTTATAAAACGAACAGGACTTGCAAATTATTTAAATTTATTATTAAAATTCGTGCTCTGTGAGAAATATGACGATCCAGTTTTGTATCAAAAAATTTTCTTCAGCGACGAAGCTCATTTTTAGCTCAATGTGTACGCCAACAAACAAAGTAGCCGAATTCAATATGAAGAGCAGCCAGATGTAGCTCAAGAGCTAAAAAAATGCACTGTTTGGTGTGGTTTGTAACCCAACGGCATCATTGGACGGAACTTTTCCAAAAACAATGAAAATCGCAACGTTACAGTCAATGGGACAAGGTACCCCGTGCCATGATTAACGACTTTTTTTTGCCCAAAATGGAAGAATTGGACTTGGTTGACATGTGATTTTAACAAGACGGTGTCACATGCCACACGGTACGCTATACCATGGACCCATTGAGAGCCGAGTTTGATGAGCAATTTATCTCACATTTTGGAGCAGCCCATCGGCCAACAAGATCATGCGATTTGACCCCACTAGACTATTTTTTGTGGAGTTATGTGAAGTTTCTGATATACAAGAACAAGCCAGCCCCAATTGCAGCCCTGGAAGACAACATTACAGCTGCCATTGATGAGATACCGGGCAGAATGCTCGAAAAAGTATACCAAAATCGGAGCTTACGGATGAACCAGCTCAGGCGTAGCCACGTGCAACATTTACATGAAATAATCTTTAAAAAGTAATTGGAAGGAATTGATGTATCGCTTCAAACAAATATTTTATTTACTTTTGCAGATTTTTTGCTTTTTTTTTCAATATTCTAAATACAAACGTTTAAAAAATCACCCTTTATATTGGCTTGCTTTTTTGATTCCTTAAATTGTTGGCATATTGAAAGCATTTTATTTTTCACGCATCTTATTTAAATATATTCGATAGCTGAGTGCCTTTATAAGATATTTTTTTCGAACCTATAGCGCTTGTTTTAAAATTCCACGCCCACTATACAAATCACTATACAAAGCAAAAAAAAATATTTGGGGCTGTTTTGGAGAAGGAAAAAATATAAATTGTCATTGCTATAACTTTGACTGTTCTCGAGATATACTTAATGCAAATTGAAATATTTGAGCAGTACCCCATTTACTTATTTTTTTACTTACAGCTTATGCATAGGAGTTATAATGAAGTATAGGAAAAACATAAATCGGCAGAATTTTTTAAGCCACGTGGAAAGAATTTTTTACTTCACAAACTGGACTATTACGCCTTAATGCATCCTTTAAAAAAGTCAAAAGTTGAAAAAAGTTCAAATAAGAAAAGATAACAACAACGCCAACCAAAAATTGCCAAAATAACAAACAAATAAATTCGTAGCACAAGGAAGAATTTCCAATCTAAACCGGATGCTTTCACGTTAAACATCCGGTCGCGTTTCGCGCTGTTGCAAAACCGGAAACCGGCGGTGTGTCTGAATCGCAAACCAACGCATTCAAACAAAATACTGAGTCGTAGGGTCGAAAACAACAGCAACAAAAATATAGAATAACATCAATAACAAAAATAACACAGCGAAAAGAAAATGCCAGCAGTGTTCACAAAATCAACAATGACTAAAAAATTAAGAAAAAAATGCCGAACTTACGAAAAAGCCAACTTCCAAAAACTGCAAACGATAAAGTGAAACAGAACCTTACGGTCTACAAAACTCGCAATAAACGGAAATCAACACAATTGTCAGCAATCAGCGTCGCTGTTGTGTTCACTACACCTCCCCCTCCTACCCAAGCATCACCACCTGGCATAACCATAGCAAACTCAACACAACTTAACTCACCTCCAGTACAACACCCTCCAGTGCAGGCTGTGAGATGTTCTTCATATTCCCATGATTCAATTTGGGTGCGCTATCAGCCCTGTTGCGTCCCAATGATTGATTTGATGTTTTGTTATCTGCCTTGCTCAATGTCGAGTTGTTGGACGATTTGTGATTGATTTCGAGCGCGGAACGCAAGATGTCAACTTTGGAGGCGCTACCAATGCCATGCTTCGGCGCACGTATCGATTCAACATTATAACTGCTACGTCGATGCGTCAGATGGTCGTGAATGTCAGCCTAAAAAATGTGCGGAGTGAGATAAAAAGGAAGGTAAATTAAACGAAATTGCACCAAAGTTGTCGGCAATAACAAAAACACACACCCTGGATCCTCTTGGCAGTGATGTCAGGCTACCGATTTGATTGTATTTAATCATTAGACTCAAACGCTCTAGTGACATGGAGGTGCCCTGTTCTTTAGTTGAAGGTTCGGTGAGCTTATCTGTTTCGCCATTATCGCCTCCTTCCATGTCGTCTTCCATCTCATCCAAATTGTGATCGAATTTACGCAACCAAGCAAGATGCAGGAGGCCATAGGCAATGCCACCCACCACAGCTAAAAGACCCATGTAGCGAAAGGCATCGCGGGTACCGAATTGTCCAATGAGTATACCACCAGTAAAGGAACCGCTGCCTCTGCCTAAAGTAAATTACAATTTAAGCGAAAATTAAAATTTGAATACCATAAACGAAGAAAAATGCAAAATAAAGCTGTAAGATAAAACAACAAGAGAGCCCTACCTCACCCTCTGTTATACGTTCTAAGCAGATTTTTAGCTTCATCAGCAAGCATTAATTCCAGTCGGATGCACAGGGATCAACCACAAGTTGCGCTATAAAACAAAACTTTGTCTTCACACCCCCGACCGCCTCAGTTCCCTCGTCACTCTACCACTTACCCAAACTGAAGTGAGCCATGCCCAGAACACCAATCAGCGTAGCCAATAAGTTCTTCGGTGCCAAAATGGAACAGTACGTTGCCGCAGCCACCCACATCAAGTGACACGAAAGCGCCTCCATCGCTTCGAATGGGAAACACCACCAAGCACTCCTAAAAACACGCACACGAAACAAAAATGGAAATCACGCAATATCATTAAGGATATCATTAAGGATATTCTCAGGCACGCATCGAAGCGTACGAAAGACCGAAAAACTCACTCAATAAACGAGTAGCCCACCAAGCGGCCAGCGTGTGAGAAAAACGCAATAATAATCAAATTAACATGACCAAAGATTTTAGTGATTTTCTCTGCGCCATACAGGAAGGGAATACTGCTCACAGTGCCAACAGTAATGGTAATACCTGCACGTGGAAAGGAAGTAAATGAAGAGAAAAAAAATGACAATGAATTACATTAAATTTAATGAACTTGTACTTGACAATCCATATCGACTTACCCAACAGATAATTTGGTGCACCCAACTCCTTCAGATATAGGAACAAAAAGCTTTCGATGAAGCCCCAGAAATTGCCCAATACAAATAGGAAGAAAATAAATGTCATTACGTGCGGCATTTTCAATAGATTCCACAAATCTCTGAATACATTATCAGCTGGTAACTTCTCGCCCAGTGGCATCATCAGCACGGATAGTGTTGATATCACCAGTAAAATGTCGTAGGTATAAAAAGCCGCCGAATAATCAGTGTAGCCGAGGCCAGACGAAAAGTAATCAATCATTATACCGGTAATCGGTGAGAAAATTGCCATACCAATACTGGAAAAGAGACGTTCGCGTCCAAAATCACCGCCATATTTTTCAATCATAGTTAAAGCAATCGGATCCATTATGGTAACGCCGGCCGAGAGCATGGTAGTGGCGAGGAACCTGTGTGGAATTAAGAGAAAGTAAATAAAGTTGAATGTAAAAGCTTCCAGAAAATACTCTTATAGGCGGAAAACCTATAGGTTTCGACAATGCAAACCTATATATTATATATAGGTCTCTTCGAGTGTTATCATTTGGCAGACATTTCGAGCTGTAATATTGTTTAGTTTTAATTAAAACAACAAAATTGGGCTAAATTCGGTAATTTTCGGGCAACGGGACGGGCTTTCGTAAGGCAGCCCTGGTTGGTTAGTCTCACCATTATTCCTTGCTATCTTTGATTGTGAAACACAGTCGCATTCACAGACTTCACCACGAGACGGTAACAAAATCACAAAATATTCTGTGAGCGGGCAATCTGTGTGAATCTGCTTGAGGTTTCAACGGATTCATGAATGGCAAAAATGTAATTAAGGAGGTCTACGCCCAATTATCATTAAACTCACAATTTATTTCACAACGAAGAAGTTGGTTCGTCCCATATGGGGCTGCCACCTGACCAGATAAATTTTTTCTAATACGATTTTGAGACCGTATTACGTCTATATTTTATTATTAACCGAATATTTCGTGTTAACCTTACCGTACTTTTTGATATTTAGATATTAATGTGACTTATAGGAAAGTAGTACACGTTGCAAATTTGCCGAATAAAATGTTCTAGCTTTTATATGACTAAGGGATGAATTCTGAAACATAAAAGCTCTTAAATTTAATAACCAATACTTCTACAGTTAACTTTCAACACTTTCCGAGCTTTATCGTGTTTCGATATATTCTGACTTCGGCGGTGTTTCCCGATATATTCGCACTATTTTAGGTATCTACGATACTTTCGGATACATTCTGAATTCATCGATACTCGATGCATCGAACTAGTGGACACTTTTTGGCTATTAGCGTCTATTGCTATTTGGAAATAGTTCTTCATTTTCTTTCTGGTCCACAATTTCTTTACTTCATGAAATTACTTAAATGCTGCTAGTAGTCTCAAATAATTAAGATACTATCCCACCATCATCTAGCCAAGTATGATTTATCTGCGAACCTTTGAGGCGCTATTTTGCTATGAAATTAATTTCTCAAGT
This sequence comes from Meiosimyza decipiens, assembly GCA_963680825.1. Classification (NCBI taxonomy): domain Eukaryota; kingdom Metazoa; phylum Arthropoda; class Insecta; order Diptera; family Lauxaniidae; genus Meiosimyza; species Meiosimyza decipiens. The sequence goes on from OY804260.1 coordinate 49,066,345, forward strand.
TTTCATAGTCTTAAGAAAAGACATCCAACCAGCCATTTCTATTATAACCCGCTATGTGTAGTAATTCCAGTGTTAATATTCTCATGTACAAACCTTAACAAGAAGTAAATCCAGAAAAGTCTTTCATCAGTTTCCTTGTAGTCTGGTGGGCATATATCCGGTCCATTATCCGTGAAAGTACAACGTTGCACCATACATTTGATAGTTTCATTTGACAGCACTGTCATATTTGAACGCTTTACCAAGCCACCACAACGTAAATCTAATTCCTCTAAATCAGTGACATTGATACCCATCTGCCAGAGACGTCCAGCACCAAAGCGTTGCTTAAAATCGGTAACTGTTTCATTGTCATCCTGTTCAACTTCCATGCCTAATTGTTCGATAGGATCTGCCAAGTCGGGATGCATCAGGAGTCTAAAGGAAACAGTATTACCATCATCCGAGTGTACCCAACTGCTGGCCTCCTCCTTTTTTAGCTGAGTGTCAGTTAGTGTTACTAAACATTTTATCGTTAAGAGAAAAATACAGAAAAAGTTGCAATTAAATAAAATTGCCATTTTTATGTTGGAAGATTAAACAGACGACCCAATGGAAGTTTTATGTAAATTCATGTAAATTATTGCTATACATCAAAATATTGATGTTGTAAGGGGAGGCGAGTGCAGAAAGCGGAGGTGGGCTTATCGAATCATTTCTATTATCAGACCAAAACTTCCATGGCGGTTCTATCCAGATTTTGTTAGATTTTCGACAAGGACTTGAACCGACAAGGCTTCACAATCTATTCACCTTTGAATTCTTTTGGTTTGGGTCAACTTGATTGTTTTATTAGTTTTTTTAAAAAGAAATTTTCTTTTTTGGAGGATTATTGACCAGTATTTTGAAATTGCACTTAAGTTAAGTCAATTTTTACCCGACGTTTCGTCGCTTTTTTGGCGACTTTTTCAAGGGTGATTTTATTTCTATAAACACAAAAAAAAAATTGTTTTGAACATTAGAACATAAAATTGAATTCACAAAGATAAAAAGTACAGAATTTTGAATTAACTTACAATTAACTTTTACAACATTAAATACGATCTACAAATAAATTTTTGTTTTTGTCTGTATCCATATTAGATTAGAAACAATTTTTTAAAATACTATTTTTAAATTATAAAACACTTCTTAATACTTGTTCTCATTTAAGACGACTGTGTAGTTATGGTTAATGTTGTCCGTGTCCTCTTTGTGGTTCATTGCACTTTTCCCTTTTTCCTGTATTCGCAGGCTTTCTATTGTCATACGTTTGTTGTGGTTCTTTTCTACGTCTAATATTTTGAGCTTTTCGAAATCAGCTGAGTGGCTGGTCTCGAACTTGAAAAAGTCGCCAAAAAAAGCGACGAAACGTCGGGTAAAAATTGACTTAACTTAAGTGCAATTTCAAAATACTGGTCAATAATCCTCCAAAAAAGAAAATTTCTTTTTAAAAAAACTATTCACCTTTGATTAATGAGAAAATGTAATCGGTAACGACAGTTACTAAAAAAAATTTTAAATTTTTCTGATAGAGGAAACCACCCTGTTAATAACACTTAAAGTACTTGCAAGTATATACTTGATGGCGGATAGGAGCTAGCTCGCTGGTTCGCTAAAGCTACTGAAATATATCGTTGACATGGTGTGAGCAAAATGCAACCAAAAAGTCATTGAAAATTTGGGCCTTAAGTAGGTAAGAGTGGCTCAACAGGGGCTTAAAACTATCTTTTACCTCAATTTAATAGTTAATTCTCGCAATCTCTAATTGTTGTACTGATATAATTGCAAATTTCTTATGAATCTTTAATGTCTAATTGTAACTTCGTTCAAAAAAGGCCGACCGAGTTTATTCTGCGTCTTGCAAAGACAAGACAGAGGTTAAAAGGTACATCATTTTCTCCTCTTTATTGAGTTCATTGCAATTTTTGCACTAATCATTACGCTCATTATGTCCAATCAGACAGTGCCTTACCACAACATTCCCTTCATTAAAGTACACTTAACTGATGTAGGAAAAACGAGTTCGTACTTCACTAAATGCAAATTTTACTAAAGACGCTTCATCTATAAGACTTGAGAATATCATTTCAGAGGTCTTATGGACATACTGCAAGGAAATTTTCCTAAAATTAAGGAAAATAACTAATAATTAAGCATGATTCATATAAGTTTGTTATATTAAATAACGATCGGCTTGATAACTGATTTTGCACTCCACATATCGAATCTTTAAAAAATGCACTCTCTAAAGTCAACGTTTAAAAATATGTGAGTGTATTACGTATACTGAGAAATTTATAAGGCAATCTCAGTTTGTAAGTACTACTCTAAAGGACTATACATATCCTATACAATTTTTTCTCACAATGAAGTATAGAGTCGAATAATATCGTACAACAGATGCGTTTTTGTGTATCCACATTTTGAACCATTTTTTTTTTTTGAATCAACTAAAAAAACACTACCAAATAGCGAGGCATTAATTAAAGACTGTCCCAGAAAAAACTTGCGATTTTCATATTTTGTATTATACTCTACCTGGTTATAGGTCTAAAAAGACACAATATTTGTTCTATATAAAGTGACGTTTAATATGATGTATAACACTTGAAGATAGCACTTTTAACGACAAAGATATCTAACAAGCAACAAAAAGTCCGCAAACTGATTTTGTCCACATACCTGCAGAATTAAAATATTCAGCTATAGCAAAAATAGTTGGTGCATCAGAAAAAACTGTCTTTATGGGTATTTCCAGTAATAAGAAGGGTCTACCTGTTTCACGAAAAAAAGGTTCAGACAGAAAATCAGAATTTTCTAACCCAAAGGTAGCGACAAAGGTGAAGCGCCTTTTTAAGCGAAATCCCAACACCTCAGTGCGAGATATGGCGGCTAGAGCAGATACATCAAAATCTACTGTACAAAGAATAAAGAAGAAAAGTAAGCTAAAGACATACAGACTTCAAAAAGTACCAGACCGTTCTGATAAAAATCAGTTGATGGCTCAGATGCGAGCCCGAAAATTGTATGAAAGGTACCTGACTAAAATTGATTGCTGTGTTATGGAAGACGAAACTTACGTTAAAGCAGATTTTAAGCAGTTATCTGGGCACGAATATTATGCATCACCAAAAAAGGGGCATGTAGTATATTTAAAGAAAAAAAATTTTTGAAATTTCCGAAGCAATATACGGTTTGGCAGGCCATATGCACCTGTGGTCTCAGAAGCAGATTTCTTGTTACGCAAGGCACAATCAATTCCAAAGTTTAAATAGACGAGTGCCTCGAAAAACGTCTTCTACCATTTATTCGTGCACATGAGGGTACCGTGATGTTCTGGCCAGACTTAGCAACCTCTCATTACTCTAAAGCTACGAAGGAATGGTATGCAAGTAAAAAGATCAATTTCGTACCAAAAATAGCTGATCCGCCCAACTGCCCAGAGCTTCGCCCAAGGGAAAGATATCGGGCTCTAATGGAAAGAGATTTTCGAAGGAGTGGTAAGAATGCAAAAAATTCAGAAGACTTCAGACTTAAGTGGAATAAATCGTACCATACTGTCGATGAAACGACTGGACAAAATTTAAAGAAGGGCCTTACGAAAAAAGTAAGAAATTTTTATAAAAAAAGAAAACAAATTGTTACTTAGTTTTTAGTTATTTATATTCTGAACATTAGCCTTTATTGATAAAAAACGAAAAAAGTACAAAAAAATTACTGGGTATTTTTTTATAACTAAAAAACAAAGCGCAAGTATTTTCTGGGACAGTCCTTATATCTTTTGTTATATCCAGACTGTATTTCAATTTAAAGCCTATGTATAAATAGCTCGCCCTCTATTTACTGCAGAATTCTTTTGATGAAAATGAAAGCAAAATGTTCTATCAAGGATTTGATTGGGGACTAAGTAGTTAGTTGTAATATTCTGAATATCAACCGTTTGGCTGTTTTCATATGGTCGGTATTTAAAACTCCTTGATCCTTTGACCTTAAATTTATTTTTATAAGCTACAAAATATCAATAGGCAGCAAATAAGTATATCGTTTATACTCAGAGCATTAGTTATACAATTGTAAAATAGATGTTAGTAAAGGCCTAAGATCACATGAAAAATGCTTCAAAATATTACAAATTTATTTAAGCTTTTTTGGGCTTTATAGGTTTAGGGTTATAGCCAAAATAAACACAATTACGAAAAAATTAATGCAAGACGAGTTTTCTAAAGGAAATAAGTTCCTTAACCTGATATCTATTTCAAAGCAGAGTTTATAGAGAAATTGTTGCTTCAAATCCCTAGACGTGGACATCTAAGAATTTCAGTTGAAATTGCAATATTATTTTTAAGTTCCTAAGGCTCATTTTTTGGTTTTCAGATAATTGATACAAATGAAAGACCAAATAACAATGAATTTAGATAAACAATATGAAAAACCACAAAGATGTAATCCCCCTGTGTACATGATACTGTAAAAAATGCATGTGACACATATTAATTTGTCATGGTCCAGCTTACAGTTTCGGATTATGTCAAATGTCTTTTATTTTTTCGATGGTGGACTACTGCTCACTGGTTTTTGTATCCTTTTATTTATTCATTTCTTTATTTATTCACGTCAATCCTGTTATTAACATTGACAAACCGCAAAATGAATGAAATACAGAACAACACAACAGCAATTGCTGTCACTTACAATTTAATCCCTGTGGCAAGTTTGTTAAAGGCTCCAATGGTGGGAACATGGTTGATAGCATATCGAGAGCATCTTGAAATTTACTCCTGCTGGTGGTGGAATCGCTTGTCTGGCTTGGTGTTGTGGATGATAACTCCAGTGTTGTTGTTGATGTCATTTCCATTGGTGTTGTTGTTTGTTCATATGATGCAGCAGTTTTTTCCAAAAGTAAGCAATAATCGATACATTGGTTCACAGATACATCAAGTTCGGGTTCCTCGGGACATTCACGACTGGGGCAGGGTGACCACCAAACCTAAAAAAAAGTACATATTTGAAATGAACATGAACAGCCTCATAACAAAACATAATCATTGAACTGGTCAATTGAAACCAACCGATTCAACTGAAAGCATTCAATGTCACATACAGAAGTTTTTTCAAATTATTGTAGAATAATTTTCATATAAATTCATTAATGAATTTTTATTGCTTGAGACACACACGATATTTTAATTGTTAAATTCGTTTGATTTTGCACACTTGAAAATTTGCTAAACAAATTCTTTACTGGAATAAACACTCACTATGAGTCAATCATGGTGTTCGTATGAAGGACTTAACTGTAGCAAATAGGATTAGTTTTTGTTTTTGTTTTTTTTTTTTTTTAATATATAGGGAACAACCTTCAAACCAAAGACGAGTAAAATCAAAATCCTATCATTTATCAATTAAAAAAAACTCTTTTTTCTTAATACGAATTTACTGAAAACATCAATTTTGAAAATTTATTTTTAGTTTTTTTGAGAAATACTCTAATGTACTTAGAGTTGGCTACAATTTTGGCGACTTTCTTACTTCTTTAATAAGTCACCAACTGCACAAATATCTGAGATAAGAAGAGAAAAAAAGCATATTACAAAATTAGAGAAAATACACACGGCAACCTGGTTGTCACCAAATGATGGAATTACCAACCAAGCCGACACATTAACGCAAGGCACTCATCTAAAAACCATTAAGTGCGTGTATTCAGAGGACGACTATCAACTCTGACTTCTGTTGGAATTACGTTTGTTTGCAATCTCATATTACCAATGCATGGAAACTACGTCCAGCCAAAATAACATGGCGCTGTAAAATAGAATGTAACAAAGATAGCCAGAGCGCTGCCTAGCACCAAGAATATGAGGCTGAACGACTCGCAAATATGCCTGCAGATTCCAATACTAATAACCTTTGAGTTCAACGCTACTCCATTATTATAGATATAGCCACTACCACATCAGGCTAGGAACCACCAACACAGAAAAACCAGTGATCCAACCAATAAACCCAGAAAAAGGTATGAAAAGATTGATCCGCGCAGTAAGAAAATAGCTGTATGAGCTGTCTCACAGCAAGGATCTTGCAAATGGAAGACGCTTAACTAACGTCAGCTTCTATCAATGACAAAGTTCCGCCGCCTAGTTAAGAAGAAGTAGGCCCAGCCGTTATCAACGGCTTCCATACGCGATGGATTGCCATTAGAACTAGGTTGATGTTTTGGTAAGGTGCATGCAACAAACCATTAAGAAAGTCTGCAAGTGAATCTTTGTTAGAGCTGTTTTTGCCCACCTACAAATAGGAACCCTACTTCATGTAGCATACTCGATACTGCCCAATATTCTTTATTAGCTTCTAAGCCTTTTCTGCAGCAGACTCGATTTAAGCAATGCGACTTTCGATTGACTAGGGCCCAAACATTTTAGTTATGACAAGTCCTGAAAAAACTAATGATACTCAAATCAATATGGTGGCTATAGTGAACCATTATATAATACTTTATGGCACACTTCTTTGGAAACGGAATTTGATCAACTATCCTAAGCAATGTATGTATACCAGTGATGTCACTTAGATTGTGTGGTAACGTTCTGAATTGAGACTTGAACTGTACTTTTAGGAGAGCTGTCATAAGAACCAAAATTTACTAAAAAAAAAAATCCAAAAATTATTTATACTTAAACTCTTATAACGTTTCAGGCCGTGGATTTCAAAAAGGGCTCTATATTCTTCATTAATAAGATAAATTGTACTATTTTCTATTTACTTTATTTTTCTACGCTGTGACATTGCAAGAGTGAGAGTAGTGTTTCTAATATCTAGTTTTAATGCATGTTTCATCAAATTTACTACAAAAAAAAGGTAAAGTTTATTTAAAATGTCCTGCAAATGTATCATTGTAAATGCGTTCTTTGTACGTATTGTACTGAAATGTACTTTCGACGATTTTTTACAAGGCGAACATACTAAAAAAAAAAAAACAATGTTCCTAAATCAAAATGCCATCATTGATGTAAACCTCTATCACGTCAAATATTGCTCTCAAAGTTAGGAATCTTACACACTTTGCTATGCGTACAATTTATCCGAAAGTTAGATATAACAGCGCAAATCGGAATCGAGACTCGGTATTGATTATTTGATTGTTGTAAAATAGAAATAGGCAGGAATAAAACTTACTTTTTCATAGATTTTTAATCTAATAATTTCAATCAACTGGGCTTGGCGGGATTTCGAATGCTGACAAAATTAAATTTGCTACTATATTCTATATATAGCTTGAAAATATACTTTGTTCTGCGCATTATGGTAATAATTCACTAGATTTTGTCAAGGTGATGATGCACTGTGATATTGATTTCTTTTACCTTATGCTAGAACAAGAATTGCGTCTGGAAGAATAAACACGGAAGACACTATCTTTTGCGGGTTTGTCCAGCAGCTAGGTTATGCCAACGATAATAACATCATCGCTGTCTTGCAGCGATCTTTTTATTGCCATAGCTATGTACAACTTCAAGGAAGTTGAAACGTTTACGTGCCTTGGATTAAATGGTAACTCCACAAATGACATCTTACTGAAGATCTAAAAACGAGAAACCTTTGACAATCTAGTAATTTTAGAGTACTGAGATTTCTGAGAGCTTGAATTTCTACGAGGCATACAACGATGTGAATGTAAATAGTTCAAAACGCGAAAATTCATCCACTGTATTGGCTCACATGAATCGAACAAACGGAAAACAATACTCCAACTAAGAGGATCTTAAATTCACAGCCCCCAGGTTTAAGCAAAGGAGGCATACCGAATCTTAACTTCGAACACCAAATGATCGCCGACAGCAGATCATTTGAGCTACAAAATTGGAAAAATACTCACATGTGATAAAGATAGATGGAAGGATCCATAGGCTATAAGTAATCTTGACATGATAGAATGATTTTGCAGCCAAATTTAGACTCAGCACACACAAAATCAGAATAAAATGCTGTCTAATCAGTCACCCACGAACTTATTTTTGGTTTTTTATTGCAAAGCTTATGATGGAATATCTCAAATTCTTGAGTTACTGAAGTGATTTAACACTAAAAACTCTATGTGAAATGATAATGCCGATACAACATTAGTTAAATTTGAGAAAAAAGTCACGAAAAATTATATTGCAAACAAGAATATGTTCGGGGAGGAGGCTAAAGTTGAAAACTGGCGTTCATAACACTTAAGTCTGAAATTTTCAGAAAAACTTATACACTCAAACTTTTCAATTAGAGACACCGCAGATAAGAGAATCCTGCTAATAAGAGAAAAACGCAGAATTTGAGGGAACCTTAGTTTGAACTATCATAAGAATTATTCTGCCAATAAGAGAATTCAAGGAAACCTTCCAATAAGAATGTGAGATGAGTCTCGTTGGAAATTGGGTCTAAGCAAAAAACATCGTAAGCTTCTTATTTTTTTATGCTCAATATTTTCTCCAATATCGATTCGGCTAGCGGTTTAATGTTTTGTATGAAACCGATGTGTTTTCATCTTCTCCATAACTTCGGACTTAACTTAATTTTCTACTTGTGGCTTACTTTCCGAGTAATTTCACAAATTTTTTATGTAGGCCTCGCGCAACCAGGCCCACCACTATTCTGGCGGCTGGCACTTATTTCAATCAACAGCCATTCTTAAGTTATCATTTGCAAAATAAATTAAGTGGGAGAAATGACTTCGGAAAATGCAACGCTACCTTCCAGACTATAATTGATTCGCAGTGAAAGAGATATTTTCGTTTACAGCCAGAGAAGACGACACGAGAGCCGAAGTATTGAAGAGTAATGATTCATTTTAAATTAGATTTTAAAATAACCGCGGCCTTCGACTTCAACAACCCTTATAATATTGATTGCGTAGTCCGAAAATTTCCACTTGGGAAATGTTATTAAATATTTCCACTACTAAAGTTAAGACTTTAACACTATTATCATCTGCGGAACTTAGAACTTGAAGAGAAAAGAGATATTTTATTTTATTCCACATTTTAAAATGTAAACATGCAAAATCTAAGAAAAATTGAAGAAGATCGTATTTGAGAAGTTGATTTTTTGAATTTTCCCAAACCGCTAACAAAATATTAAGCCGATACTGTAAATTTAAGAATTGAGTTAAGATTCAATAATATTTATATTTTTTGTGCTAAGCCAATCAACCTTAACCTAAAGTGACTTGCACTATTTTACCACTCTCGCTCAAGTATCATGAAACCGTAAAAAGTTGTTAAACGCATTGTATGGGAAATTCCATATTTGTTGCCTAGTGGGTCCGAATATCAAATTGTAAATGTGTTAGATAATTGAAAACTGCAAGTAATTTTCATAGTCTCTTTCCATTACACGGCAATTGTAAGCAATTGCTATAGCAATTTTTGTTCCCGGTACACATATTTCAATGGTCGACGCTTAAAAAACAAAACATAGCGCTAACATACGAAACTTATTCTGAGAAATATAAAACAATCCATACTTGACCAATCAAATACTCGTATCCTTAATAACAATCTGTCACTGGCTCTTTTATTGTGTGTATGTGCCATATACACAGATGTGCTCTACTAAATTTATATGAATTTTATTGAACTTGGCAAATTCCAAAGTACTTGTATTGCACGCTTCGATCCATTTGATTTAACAAGATACAAACATGAGGTTAATTCGATGTATTTATTGGATACTCACGCAAAATTTTGTGTGTGTAAAAGTTTTCTGACGTGTTTTTAAATGAGTTACACAAAATAAATGGCCACAAAATGATGGTATTTGGAATGTACATATAATAGTCGACAAATGAAAGTATAAATTTAAAATTCAAATTTACATTTTCGGGACATGATTCTAAGTTGATATAAAAATTCTTTTATTTTTCTTAATTAAGGTTTCAAAATGGTTAAAAAAACTAATTCATAATGATCTTATAAAATTTAAACAAAAAAAAATTTTACTTAAACTAACTTTTGCTATAAAATAAGACGTCTATTGAAAGTATAAGTTTCACTTCCACTTAAACATAAATACTCTTATTGAAATATTATCCTCGACAAAAACTTTTTCTTAGTAATTTGCATTTTCGCCATGCCTTCACTGACAGCTCGACGCTTTTTTTTTAACACTTTTCGACACATTCGTTCGGATATATAATGCCATAGCTGTTGCATATCACTCCAAAAGTTTGCGAAGTTACTGCGTCTCGTTATTTTCTGTCCAAGGACGACAACTAATGTTTTATCGGGTTCAGATCAGGTGATTGTGCAGGCTTGACTGATTTATCAATTGAATTACTTTCAAAAAATTGTTTTGCAACACATGACGTATGCTTGCGGTTATAGTCTTTTTGAAACAATATGACCCCAATACCATTTTTTCTGCACTTGTATTCTTCTAAAATGTTTACGTAAGCTACTTCTGTCATCTCTCCATAGATTTTTATCAAGTGCCCAATACATGCGACCGAGAATCATTCCCAAACCAAAAGTGACCCATCGCCGTGTTTGACGGTAGTTTGTAACGGGTGATTTCTAATGCGTTTGGTTTTTCAAAATTGGAAATAAACCAGAAAATTTACAATAGTGAACAAAATATTTATTATATTTTACACATCAATTTCTATCATTTATTTTTTAAATATTATTTCATTAATATTTTGCTTGTGGCTTCGCCTGAGGTGCTTCGTCCTTAAGCTTCAATTTTAGCATACTTTTCCCAGCATTTCGGCCGGTATCTCACCAATGGCAGATGTAGTGTTGTCTTACAGGGCTGCAATTGTGGCTGGCTTGTCCTTGTAAATGAGAGACTTCGCCTAGCCCGACAAATAATAGTCCAAAGTGGTCAAATCGCATGATCAATGGACAGCTCGAAAACGTGATATTAATGGATCACCAAACTCACCTCTCAATAGATCCATGGTATCGCGTGCCGTGTGGCAAGTGGCACCGTCTTGTTGAAACCACATGTCAACCAAGTCCAATTCTTTCATTTTGGGGTAACAAAAAGTCGGTAATCAGCGCATGGTACCTTGCTCCATGGACTGCAACGTTGCGACTTTCATTATTTTGACATATCGCGATCGGCATTGACACTGGCCGATAAAGCAGCAATATTCTCCTCGGTACGCACTCTTCGCATACGAGTTGGTGGATTAATGTTCAATAAAGTGAAACTGGTGGAAAATTTGGTCACAATAGCTTGAATAGCCTGTTCAGTTGGCCGATTATGACGAACATAAAATGGAAGTAATTTGCAAAAATTTTGATGATAAGGTTCAATGATTTGCAAGCGCTGTTCGTTTGTTAGTCTATTTGTGGCAAAATGGCAAACCTAATTGAGCATTTCTGGCGCTAACACATGTTACGAATCACGTGCAAAATGTCAAAAAATTTACACTGAAAAAACAAATATGAAAAAATCTCACGTTATAAGGTTTGGTTTTAAGCAATCTGATGCTTCACAACTGAAAATTCTGAAAAAATAAAGCCTGATCAAAAGTATAGAAAGTATATAATATTAAGGATGTTATATTTGACCTCGAAAAAAGTAAGTACTTAAATTCCAAGGCCCTTGGTCTTAGGGTTCAGTTTCTCGATGAATTAGTGCGAAATAATGGCCCACTTCGTGGAACCGAAGCTCGTCTTAGTTCTTTGGTGGATTATCGTACTGTGCCGGTCGTTTTCTTTTTAATAAAGACCAAACATTTTCGATGGCCACTAGATCTGGGCTTTGAGCTGGTCACTGCATCGTTAGAAATGTTTGGCTATTAAGTCGTTTTTAGCAATTTTAGCGGTGTGTTTAGCGTCCAGGCAGAATGGACTACCTGTGGACTTCTGTTCACAAAGTCTGGTAGATTCAGCTCCAAAATACGAAGATAATCAATCTATTTATTTCATAATGCCATTAATTCTTACCAATATCCAGAACATCCACCAAGTGAAGCAGCCCCACACCATCAGTTACTTCCTCCATGATTCATTGTTTCTTTCACTTGGTGCTTTTGCAATATTTCGTATGGGCGATGCCAGCAGCATTGCGTTGACTATATCCCTCTTTATATTACTGAATATCGGCAGTCGTGCATACTAGACCGTGAGCTCGTCCACTTATTAGGTGAGTTACTTGGTTAAAGCTCAAATCCCATTTTATGGTATTTCTTCCCCGCTTAATAGATAACGATTTATAAGTCATATTGTCGGGTAACCCATTAGTATGTGAGATATTTTCGCATAACAGGAACATGAGAACAGGATATTGCCCTCTAAGTGTCCCCTCGGCATGAAATCAAAGTGTTTTCATTCCCTTGACAACTTTACATTCTGCTAATTTTTCTGTTTGAGTCTTACTTTTCGCGTTGTTGTCTTCTTAAGTGGTCCGAGCAAACCGGTAAAAAGATAGCAAATCTTTGAAATTGTATTCAAGTGGTTTGGAAAAATTATATAAAAAACTTTGAGCTTTTGATCTTCCCAATTGAGCTACTCTTGCCGAGATATCACGTTTGGCATACTTCCAGCACACTTATCTGATGTTGTTTTCGTATTTTGCATTCCAAGCGATTTTATCAAACTTTTCAACAAAAAACATAGAAATCCAATAAAATTGCCATGTCAACTTTCTCAACATAACTGGAGCTGTTTGTTTACAGAACTTGCAAGCACTTTGTGCAAGAGTTCAAAACTAAAATGTACATTTATTTATTCAACGATTTAACAGAAATAACATCACCAAATTTTTGCTGTACAGCAACTAACAAACGAATAAACGACAACACTGGCCATTGGCCCTTTGGCTATGTTTTATACGATAACGACATTTATACAGACAGAAACAAATTTTCATACAAACACTCAGTGACACGAATACTAAATATGTATGTATTTAGCACTTATAGCAGGGACAGTGGCGTAGCCAAGATTTTGGTGGGTATGGTGATAAATGTTTAAAGTATTATTTTAACCCCTCTAAATTCAGTTCATTTCTTCGCTTTTGAGCAAAGCACATTTTTTCGATTATTTCTTCAGGTGTTGGTGCATTGTTGTGTATTGCCCTCACCATACCGTTTAAATGCTCCTTGATTGATACAATGAAACTCAGTAGCATAAAAATCAATGGTCCGTAGCAATAAAGAAATTAGAAGCCGGTTTTAACGACCTAGAGTGCATTTTAAATCTGTTATAGTCAACTTAAAACCAGATTTCACTCTAAAAGGACATTTTAAATTTAAAGGCAGGAAAAGTTGGCTTTAAATATTTAAAAGCCGCTTTTAAAGTAACAGTTCGTATGAAAACATTGTAATAAAAAATTTTTTTTCATAAAGAAAATGCTACAGAGCAAGTTAAAGAAGTTTGTGAATTTGCAATGTTAATTTGTAGGTTTGCTGAAGATCTAGAGGAAATTCTGGTTTCTAAAATCCTAAGGAGTTGATATCAAGGCTGGAATAAAATCTCAAACTCGTTCAAAGTTTGGGATTTTATATGTATATGAAATAGGAAAAAAAAAAGGGTTGTAAGGATATATAAAAATGCTTTTTATTCAATGCTCCGTGTTCTTACCACAATGAAGGTTTTTTTGCCAAGAGACCTGTAGGTCACCTTTTTCGACTTAAGGTCACAAAAAAATATCATTAGATCTTTTCGGAAATACCAACATATAGAATAAAAACCTTTAAAAATAGCTTATGACCTATGAAGCAAGATGACATCTGTTGGCGACTAGAGATATGTTTTTTATTAAATAGGTTTGCCATCTGGCATAAACAAAGTTCAAAAAATATTTTTCATTTATATAAATCAAAAAAAATAGCCTTATGAGTATCGAGCCTACGCACTGTGAGTTATGAACTCACAGTCCTAACTATTGTTCTACACCGTCTACTGTCTTTCGGGTATTTATTACTCTTTTTGTTCAATGTGTTTGTACTAGAGTTCGCAAACTATAGATAATAGTGACCAGCGATTGTGGTCACGATAACATCGATAGTATGGTAAAACAGTTTACTTTAGCGAAAATCCCCCAAATTTTTTTTATTTTTTTGCGGAAGTAGCGCTATAAGAATAAAAACTAATCTAAATTTTTGGCATCACAAGAAATATCAAAAAATCTTTAAAATTATGTATCAATTTTTTTTATATTGACCCATTTTTTACCGGAATGGAAAAAATTATTTCATAAAATTTTTTTTAAAACTATATATTTATGCACAACTACAACTACAGCGACGTAAACAATAACAACGATAACAGCAGCAATAACAACAACCAATTCCCGGTTGAAGGTGGCCCACTTACTCTTATGTAAAATTAAATCAAACGCGTTCGAAGAAATGATAATTACACTGAAACAGTGGTGTTATTCAATATTATCGAAACTATAAAAACAATTTTAAGATGAAAAATTAATATAAATAAATACTATCAATAGTCTGTCATAAGCCATCGATAGCCGCGATAGCGCGAAACTACCGATTACAGGCGTCCCTCGTATAACACGGTACTTGTAAAACACGGTTTCGATATTACACGGTACAAGAATTGATATTAATACTACACGGTTTTGAAAAATGTGCATTGGAAATTTGATTTTTTTTTTCCGTTCAATAAGAGGAATACCCCAAATTCATTGCTACAAAAAAATATCTCATGTCGTTTTGAGAAGTGAAAGTACATATGCGTTTTGTCCTTTGTAAATGAAGTTGATAAAGCTTTAGCTTGCTTTGTTTTTAACATTTTAGAAAGTAAAGTAAAAAGTGATAAAAAGTACATAGTAAAAAATCCTTCTTTTGCAAGTTTATAAGTGCATAATAATTTTAATTTGAGGTATGTAAAAAATGAAGTTGTAACGTTTATTGTAAATCTTATTTTGGACCCTAAATTTAGATAATGTCTGACAAGATCAAGAAGCAAAAATTTAAACGAAAATTTATTTCACTCGAAGAAAAAATTGGAATTTTAGATCGTATAAAAAGCGGAAAAAAGCCTACATCGATTGCAAAATCATTAAATTTAAACGAAGCTACTATTCGATCAATATTCAAAAATGAAAGCGACATTAGAAAAAATGTTGCCTTTGGTTGCTCGTTTATGTTTCATCATAAAATTGAATTTAATTTATTTTTCTTAATAAAAACTTGAAGGTAACTTCCTTTTTCATTTATGTAGTATTTGGAACGAAATTTTAGCTATCATAAAATTTTACACCTTAAGATTTGGTTTCGATATAACACGGTACACATTGCCTTTATTTATATTATTTCAAGGTTTCGTATAACACGGTTTCGATATAACACAAGGCAAGGGCTCGATACTACACGGTATACCTTGTTTCGTAAAACACGGTTTCGATATAGCACGGTACGAATTAACCGTGTTATACGAGGGACGCCTGTGTATCGATAGTGCCATCGATAGCTTGCGAACTCTAGTTTGTTCTGTTAGATGTCAATTAACGTAATCTTTTTTAAAAAATTTCTCATAATTTAATTATTAATTTAATGTGCTTTTTAATTTTAACTAGAGCGCATTTTTTTCCGACCGTATATACGGGCCAAAGACGACAAAAAAATATTACAAGCTTTTTTCAATGCTGTAGAGCGGATACATTTGCTTTTAACTTCTTTAGCGATGAAAAAGCCCGCTGTTCTGTTGAAATCGACATAGAAAGCGTAGCTAATTTCCACAGTTTTGTTTTTGCCACCACATTGTCGCCTTGAACTTGCGGCTCATGAGATTTAGCTAATTCAACCAAATTTTTCAATAGATCCATATTATATTAATTGTGTGTACTTAATCCGTTAGCCAATAAGAATTTTATCCCCCTAAGTTCTTTGGCTACGCTGCTGCTGATCAGAGCTGTAGGGTAAAGAAATTCATTACAAAAATTAATGAAAAAGGGCCTTGCAAACTCTTCATATTATTTCGTAGCGAATTAGGAATAACTATTTTAATAATACATCTCTGGAATCGATATTCTAAAGAAATTTTTAAAGGCACAATATATTTTGTAATAAAACATTGGCGAACGTCCATTCGAATCTCTTCGGAATGAGAATCATTACTTCACAGCTCTGATATACATATATACACGAGTAAACACACATTACTGTCAAATGGTGTGAAATACGTACACAAATAAAACTAAAATAAAATCGGAAAAAAATTTATAGAATTTTGTTTTACTACGCAAATTATTGAGGGCAACAACAATAGGAGCAAATACACCACTTGGTCAAAGTGAAGTCGATGAATGGCATGGGGAAGCAAGTTGTGGTTTTTTTTATATCCTTATATGGACCTGTATTTGCTTTAAGTAAAATGTATGTACGTCCTTAAATTCTGTGAAGTAGTAAAAACAATTAGAGCATTGGTCTTGTTCGACTTAAATATTTATTACGATGCACACCACATATGTTCAAAAATAGTGCATGTTGTTGAGTAAACTATATTGGGTACTTTAATTGCGGAGCCCGCTTCTTGATTCCTTTGCTGAACTATTTATATTTTCATATATGTCTACATAACATTATCTAAATTTTCTATCTCCACCATAATTCTATCTCTATCTGGATCTCTATTCATATACTCCTATCTCTTTTGCTCGAATCCTCCCCCTTTTTTACGAAATTTGTATGACATAGGGTTTTTGTACTAAACTCATTAACATAATTTAGACACGCTACGAGATTGATGATGACCCGCCCTTCTTTCTAATTGTGCTAAACGATATGCAAAGTCCATACTCTTTATGGGAATCCTGAGACTCAATGTGACTTTTGGCATCTGGAAGAGCTGGCTTTTATGTCACGATTTCATCAAGATTGTCCGATGTGCAAACCAATCTTTCACGGCTCAGTGATCAGCTAGTCACTGTTGGACTATGTATTGACAATGCAAAAACATTACCCAAACTTAAGCGTATACGGGAAGGTTTCCGAGTTTGGAAACCTTCATGAAAATTTAAGGGGTTTGCTTCTATAATCGGTGTCCCGCCCACTTGTTCAACACCATCCGCTTGTAATCCGAAAAACTTTTTCCTTATCATAAATTTCGTTTTTTTGTTTTCTTGAGACACCTTCCTTAGATGATAATTTTGAGTTTATGCTTGAGTTTATGCTTTATGCTTTATGTTTTTTTTAGAGGTATAGAGCTTCGAATTGAAATAAAACACAAGAAAATCGTTTTAATGTCCATCAATTTGGCTTTATTGGAAGGATAATTTTATGCCATTAATGTTTAAATATGATTTCGGGCATGTGGCCGCCGCGGCTGGCTCGAATAAAGCCAATTCTACAGGTCCAATTTTGAACCACTTTTTCGAGCATATGGGGCCGTATGTCGGCAATAACGCCACGAATGTTGGCTTCCAAGTCCCCTAACGTTTCTGGTTTGTTGGCGTAGACGAGCGACTTCACATATCCCCAAAGAAAATAATCCAATGGTGTCAAATCACACGATCTTGGTGGCCAATTGACAGGTCCATTCCGCGAAATTATGCGCTCATCGAATGTTTCCTTCAATAAATCGATTGTGACGTGCGCTGTGTGGCATGTAGCGCCGTCTTGTTGGAACCACAACTCATCCACATTCATGCCATCCAATTCGGGAACAAAATAGTCGGTTATCATGGCTCTATACCGGTCTCCATTAACGGTAACTGACTCTCCAGCATTATTTCGGAAGAAGTATGGCCCAATGACTCCACCAGCCCATAGAGCACACCAAACAGTCAGTTTTTGTGGATGTAATGGCGTCTCAAGGGTCTCATGTGGATTCTCTTCACTCCAAATGCGGCAATTTTGCTTGTTGACGTAGCCATTCAACCAAAAATGAGCCTCATCACTGAACAAAATTTTGCGATGAAAATCAGCATCGAGATCAATCTCATTTTCGGCCCATACACCAAAATCACGACGCATTGCATGGTCTCGCGGCTTTAATTCTTGCACAAGCTGGATCTTGTAAGGTCGCAAGCCAAGATCTTTGCGCAAAATCTTCCATAAAGTTGATGGACAAAGCTCCAATTGCTGTGCACGGTGGCGAATCGATTCATTCGGGTCCTCTTCAACATTTTGCTCTACAGCGGCAATTGTTTCTTCGGTGCGCACTGTTCGACGTCTCTGCTTATGCGTATTATCACATAGAGTAAACGTAGTGCGAAAACGATCCATGGTTAACCGAATTAATTGCTCTGATGGACGATTATGTCGACCATAAAATGGACGGAGCTTGCGGTAAGCTTCGCGAACTGAACCATTATTTTCGAAATAAATTTGCACGATTTGCAAGCGTTGTTCTTTTGTCAACCTGTTCATGATGAAATGGCAAACCAAACTGAACATAAATGACATTAGAGTTGCCAGATTTGACCATAAAATGCCAGTTTTATCTCTATTCAAAAAACAAACCTTTAAAAAAACACCCTTTATAAGAGGAGCTAAATCCATTTGTCAAAGCTCACCCGAGTTGTATCTTGTTGTGTTTTGAAAGTGCTTCTGTCATATTAGCTACTTTTACACTTAGTTATACAGCGTTCTGTTGGAAAATTTTCATGTTACTCGTTTGATCATCTTAAGTTTTTGCTTCTAAGTGAGAGACAGAGTTTCATTTCCCTGAAAAACCTTCGTGATATGATATTTTAAAGTTTTACTTCTATGGAAGCAGCACGTATACTTCAACAATATATTTCACTTTTTCCTCAGCGCGTGTATTCGTTACTAGGTTCCATTTACCAAATTTTCTTTCGCTTGTATTGCTTCCGAATAATTATAACTTGAAAGTTCAAGGGAGGAACCTCGCTTTTCGGGTTTGAGTTTCAAAAAAACTTATCTTAAGAAATATTGCTATCGTATTTGAATATAAATTTCGGATTTCAGTTTGGCATGGATTTTTATTGCTCTTCAGTAAGTTAGGATTAAAGCCTTTTTTATATGAAACTGAAACGTTCATTTCCCCCGAAAGATTGGAAAATCAAAAAGTTATTCCTCATTCTACGTCTTATTACAATTACGATAAAGATCCTATATTCAAGCTTTATGTTTCATTAATAAATGATTTGGTCTGGGCGATGATTCTCAATTAGTCAGAAAAATTGTTTACAAAACTGCACATATTATTATCTATCATATCGTAAATTTTATTTTTTTTAATCGACTTACAAATTTATACTTTGAATTGCACTGAAAATTAAAAGTTTTTTTGCTTAAATAGACTGGCAACTCGTTTTCAAACTAATATTACTTCACACACATAGACTAACAGCTGACTTCGAAAATACAAAATAAACGGCTTTTGGCTTTGTCTACGAATACAAATTTTGAGTAGAATGCATTTATCTAGTTTTCAATTATTTTCAAATTTTTCCTTAAAGTCCTATAGAAAATCAGTATTTGGGAAATTTTTTATTTACTTAATAATTTTATTTTGGACTAAAATCCTTTAAGATAATATTTAAAAATATATCGACAATAGGCTGCGACGTTTCTAATCCACCTGAGTTTGACTTTGCCGTATAAGTGAAATTCGTGACAGCACGAAATTTTTCAAAACAGCCAATGAAAGTAGGTTTCCTTCATTAAAATTATGGGTAACTATGTACAAGGCTTGTATTACAATATTTGAAATTGAAGGAAGCTGAGAAATGTCTAACATCTCTTTACGATATAAGTTTTACGCTAGAAGTTACATCCCAGATTTTACTAATACGAATGACATATGCCACTTCGCTCCCAAGCATTACGACATGCAAGCAAAACTTTAACACTTCAGATCTATTTTGGAGGAGAAAAGTCTTAAAATTTACATTAAAAACATACCTATCCATTTAAAAAGTCCCAGTATAAGTATCATTTAAGAAGAATATAGCATAGGAGATGAATAACTTCACTTAATTAGGCAGCGCCGTAACAGCTGATGGCGTTACCAATGAAAATATCCATACTTGAATTAGCTAAGCAAAAACCCCTTTGCTCAGGTTCGTATGTCTAGAACTTTTCGTTGCTGCAACCAGCACTACTACTTAGTGTCTGTTAAAAATTGTCTTTTACGAACTCTGAAAATGTTGTGTCCCAAAACCATTTCCAATGTCGAATTGGTGATAAGATGCAGTCAAGATCCGATTTTGATTTTCAAATCAAAATTCATTGGAAACGTCTGGAACGACTACTAGTGCACAATATCTGTGAATGTGGGTTATGTTAGAGAAAATTGAAATCACTTGGTATTCGCCGTCCACAAGGGAAGATATTTATGAAAACACTATTATTCAGCAGCAAATGAATCACAAAGAAGTAGATGATGTGCATTGACTTAATGTTAGGGACCATCCATAAATTACGTGACCGATTTGGGGGAATGGGGGTCATGAAAAATACTACGAAAAGTAACGACGAGGGGCGGGGGGTTTCGCGAAATACTACGTGACTTCAAAATGTAAAATTGTGGATCGATGTAGAAAATATAGAAGATGTAGAAGCTGTTGAACTGGAAGACGAACAATTAAATATAGAGAAAAATATTACTTCTTGGTTAGATGAGTGAATTCCTTTCTTGGAAGAAATTTAAATATTGAAAATTATTTATTCATTTTAAATATAAATGTTATTTTAAAATTCCTTAGTAGAAAATATTTTTAAAAATCATGCTGCAACGTAATTAAATGGGGGAGGGGGGGTTAATAGAGTAAAGTCACGAATCGTCACTATAGGGGGGGGTAGGGGTTGAAAAAAGGTTTTTTCGGTCACGTAGTTTATGGATGGCCCCTTATTGCTATTTCGTTATGCTACAGTTTGAAGTGAAATCGAAGGAATTAGGTTATGAATTGATAGGGGTCATAAAAATTATTTCCCCCCCCCCCCCCTTTGCTCTTTCTGATTTCAAAAAACTTAGCTTAAAAAGTAAAGTTAAAGCCTTCATTCGCTACACTAAATTATTTGTAGAAGTCAACTTAACAAACGTCACAAGCGTCTGCATCAAACTTGAAAGCTCTGCCTAATTGTGTAGGGTACAAAAAAAAGTGAAAATCTCAACAAGCAAAGCAAATCGTAGCAGGGCAAAGCATCATAAGCAGCAGTTCGTGAGTAATGCATTGAAGCGTAACGCTATCGCAACGCAGCCTAACCTAAATGTGCTCTTTCACTATTTAATGGTATGTTTTGCCTCTTAAGCAGACATTTTGCCAGGCTGAAGGACACATTTAACTAGAAAGGAAAACTAACCAGTTGACACGTTCGCTGCATGGGTTGCTCGGTCTGTTTTTGGATGTGAAATGCTGTTTGTTTGGAGTTACCAGCGTGATTTATGTTAAGAGCGGCGATTTCTTGCCTATCAAATTCATGCCTTGTGTAATCAGTAAGTGGATTTACCCACAACTCTATGTTACATAACGTAGTTTTGAACTGCATTTTGGCGTTCGTATTTGTGTTGTGTACTGAATAAAAAAACACTTATAGTGCTTTGAATGTGCACAGTATTTTCATATTTAGTGAACGTAGGACTCGCCAAATAAAAAATAATTCGGCAAGCGGTAAAGAAGCTAATTTTTAAGTAACGAGCCAAAATAGGCACACAAAAAATCAAACGATAAGTTCCCACATATGCTTTGATTTTGGATTTCCCATTAAAATTTCGAGGACCATTTTCATTTCGGTAGTGAAGTGTTACACAGCATATATGTATGCCTGCATCAGTGTAAGGCATGGTATTCGTTCAAGAATAGTATTTTGGGAACAACTGGTTTTGCCCGATTTCGTTTTAATTAATTTCGAAATGCAAACATCATCATTCTTTGGCATATTGAGAAAATCAAATTGATTTCCCTTTAAATTTCGTACCGGTTTTCTTCTTTTAAGGACAACTGAACTTCAAGTATGAGAATAGTTTTCAATTCAATACCGCCGGTCTCAACGTTTCCATTAATGAACGCAATTACAACAATACGAACAATTGAACTTCTACGCTTAGAAATGTTTTATGCACTTCAAAGAAAGCGGTGCGAAATTGGACACAACTTACCAGAAAGCAAAATTCAGCAATTTAATTTAAACAGTGGCTTGCAGCCTAAGAATACCGAGAATACACCACAATTTCTTTTTAAACTGAAATTTGAACACAACGGTACTTTTGTTTTTCTTTTTTCGGAAGTTGAGCTGACTTAAATCGACAGTGCATCGCAACGACAGATCCGATTCAGATGATTAGCATACCGAAGGATAATTTCTTATTCAACATTACTTTATTTTATAATATTTTAATATTTATTGAAAAACTACAATATTAAGATCAACAGGCATTAGGATTCTACTGCAAATATCTTCTAAATGGTTAGAGTAATTGAGAGTCCTTTTTTGTAGAGCGTTGAATTTCGTATAGAAATAATTGAAGCTTATTTGACAATAATTATTTTTTAGTAAGTTACGAAACTCAAAACAAAAAAATATTTTTCCTTAAAATACTTCAATCTTTGACCTTGAATATCTTTCAAATGGTAAGATTAATGAAAAAAGTGTTTAAGAAAATTTTTGTTGAGCGTTTAATTTCCTATAAATACATGCATGGTCAACATCTGGTTTAACAATCTATTGGTGATAAGATATGATCATTTTTATATGAGACTAAATTAAAAATGGAAACTATGATGAGCATAATCTTTCCATTAATATTAAGAGCTCATATTTGGTAAGTACTTTCTAGAGGTACCTATGAACTAGTTTTCGTGTATCGGATCCAAAAAAAAAAATATATTTGATTTTTTTGACCCACCCTAATGTATATATCATTCGCGGTAGTTTTGCAAAATCAAAATTTGTAATGCTGCGTAACAAATTTCAATGATTACGAGTGCATATTTTCAAATTCTCCACCTTTATTAATACACCATTAGGTTATCAAAGTTCGATGTATTATTACATCGATTATGACATTCCCAACTATGGAATATTGGTGGTATTTATTCTACCACAAATACCCAATTCTCTGTAGAAAGCAATATTTCATATAAATACATTCAGAACTATAAAGTAAAATTGAGTAAAACTGTTTCGGACATTATATGCATATAAAAAAAATATATAACAAATTGTTTTTTTAAGAGTGTACTCAATCATTCCCAACTATTACTAAGCATCCCTTCCCACCTTTTTTTATCATCATACTACTCGTACTTACCTCTACAACTTTATTGTCAGGATTATGCATTACAAACGCCGATGGTACAACTCCAGGAATTTCCTGTTGTGGTATGAACAGCAACGAATGATGGAAGAGCGCATTGAGCAGCAGACTCATTACGACGACAGGTTTGTATTTACCAAACTTGTCGACAAGGAAACCTTAATAAGAGAAGAAAATAAAACAATTAGAAGTGAACAATAGTATTTAATTTCTACTATACTAAGCCTTAAGGACTATTTGGTAAAATTGAAAACAAAAAATTATTTTTAGAAGGATTAGTTGCAAACAGGACCAGAGGCAAGACACACTTAATAAAAAAGTAAAAGCCTCCTGGAAAAAGGATAAGCGATAACTATTCAACGACCACGCAGCCAAAGGTCTTAAAACTGCAGAAGCTGCAGAGATCTTCGGACTGTGTTGTACACGACCTTTTTGTACGATCTTTGATAGATGGTGTTCAAAGATCTCTCTTTCAAAAATTTTATGGCTGAACTGCCAAAAAACAAACAAATTATTTCAAATTAATCAAAAAACATTAACATATGTATGCATATGTACCTCAGGCTAGTTGCTGCAGCCTGCAGCGCACCCACCCAATCAATGATGACGTCATATCCACAATCCCACTGAAAAATTTTATTATTATTTTTTTACCACATCACCGATTCACCCATATTCCACGTCCATTTCTAAGCCCTCAAATAGCACAATTATCCATCCATCACGCTAATTCGAAAACAAAATAAATTGAAAAAAATTTGACCACTTTTTGTTTATATTTTGGGCAATTTTAGCCCAAGCCTAAACTTTAAAAAATTTTACATTTAATAGTGCTAAATCGAAATATAACTGAAACGAAAAAATT
The DNA here is from genome assembly GCA_963680825.1 of Meiosimyza decipiens. Taxonomy (NCBI): domain Eukaryota; kingdom Metazoa; phylum Arthropoda; class Insecta; order Diptera; family Lauxaniidae; genus Meiosimyza; species Meiosimyza decipiens. Next base: position 49,090,414 of record OY804260.1, read on the forward strand.
AAGAATGTAACTAAATTAAATTCATAAGATTTAATAATAATAAGAGATATCCTAAATGTAATGTTACCAAACAGATAAACGTTCACCCAAAAAAAAACTATCCAAAGAAATTTAGTCTAATGCTCAAATATATTAGGTGCGCAACTAAGTTCTTGCTGTTTGTCAATAGATGGCGCTAGCGGTAAGAGCTGGTCGATTTGGTTCATATCGAAACGTTATGAATCTAGCCTAAGCATATGGTAAACAAACCGATTTGACACTTTTGAGATTTTGTGTGTTCATAGTCTGTTTGTGGTTGCTCGAAAAATTACTGATTGTGCCAAATAATCGTCATTTGCGGGAGTTGTTGGTTTTCTTCTTTCAATCGAAGAAAACGGCGCCTGACGTGCATTGAGAGCTCCAAAAGGCTTACGGAGATGATGTTCTGAGCGAAACAATGTGCCGAATTGGTTTCGTCGCTTTAAAGACCATAATTTCGACATCGACAATCGACCACGTGAAGGAAGGCCAAAAACCTTCAATGATACGGAATTGGAGACATTGCTCAATGAGGATTCGGCCTAAACGCAAGAAGAGCAGTTTTGGGAGTTACCCGAAAAGCCATTTCCAAGCGTTTGCATGCGTTGGGGATGATTCAAAAGCAAGGAACTTGCGTTCCTTATAATTTGAAACCACGAGGCATGGAGGCAACGCTAGGCCTCACGTTGCTAAACCAGTGAAATCATGCTTGGAAACTCTCAAATGGGAAGTCCTACCCCACCCGCCATATTCCCCAGATATTGCTTCGTCAGACTACTACTTGTTCCATTCAACTCCTATGAAGACCTCAAAAAATGGCTTGGTTCGTGGATAGCCTCAAGAGACGAACACTTCTACCGAGATGGCATTTGAGCTCTACCAGAAAAATGGGGAAAAGTGGTATCTAGCAATGGGCAATACTTTGATTGATTTATCTGTAAATATTTTTTGACAATAAAGTTGCATTTTCTAACAAAAAACAGCGAGTACTTAGTTGCGCACCTAATATTTAAATATAAAAGTTAGATTTAAGGGATTGACTTATACAACCTAATCGCTAAACCAAATTATTATCTTTCACATTTTATAGTATTTCCTTAACCTGTCCAAAGAGCTCTTTAAGATGGACCAAAAAGAAAAAAAATTAAACCAGATAAATATGTTTCTATAGCACATCGCGAATCTGATAGGCTGCAGAGGTCTTACACAAAATAGCACATATGTATATAGTCAATAACACTTAGTATGCTTAGAAAAGTTAAAAATTTAAATTTTAAATTTGTTATTTACTTATTCCGAAATCATTAAATTTTTTAAAAATTAGGATTAAATTTTTCAGTATTTATTTTTTTTAAGTTAATCATAAAATATATATGGCCAAAGGCGGCAGATATTCAAAAACGTCACTGTTCGCCAAAAATTAGAATCCAGGTGAGCTTTGAGTGTTCCTGATCATTTCTTCGATTTTTCTTTGTTTTCAAGAGTCAAAAAAAATTGCTTTGGTATAAGTCATAAATAAAAAGGATTCTTCACGGGCACGATTTGATAATTCAAATATTAGGAAATTATGGACTTATCTATTTGGGTTCCGTAGTCCTAGATCGTCCGGCGGTGAATACTCCTTTTCGAACCCGACTGAAATAAAAAGAAAATCAATCGCGGATGTTGGATTTAAAAAAAAAGGCTTTACTTTAAATTTTTGGGTGTATCCACACGAATGTTACATCCATCTAGTGCTTACCGATCATGTAGTTTAATCGTAGTAAATTTTAGTTTTCTATTTTTTTATTGTAGAAAATGAGAATATGAAACTCTAACAGAAACGCAATATCTCCGTGAATCGGGTGTGACACTTCAAATGGACTCACCCATTTTGAATTTATTTATCTTGTTTTTTCTCAAGGATTTAATTACAAGATGATATATAAAAATTGAATCTTCAGATCCTTTGTAACAATTGGTTTCTTTCTTGATTCTTCATTGATCCTTCACGTTGTATATCTTCCTTTCCCTGCCGCATATTTTACGTTTTTATTTTGTTTCAAAGAGCACTCCTAGCTTTTTTTAAATGTCCTTTATCTTGTTTTTTATTAATTTAGTTTTAATCCACGTTAAGCTTTTTTTCTAAAATTAAAGGTTCATTTTTTTGTTGTTCAGGAACCAATTTTTATATTTGTTGGCTTTAGTTCTGTTCTTATTTTTCAGCTTTCTTTTTTTCAAAATTACACCTTGGACGACATTACAAAACAAAAAGTTAACCAACATAAAACTTTATTATTGTGACTACAAAAAAAAAATAAGCGCAGATCAGATTCGCATATGCCTTTCCGGAAATTTGAAAATTTATTAATATTTTTAATTCGATTATTTTAAGACCTAAAGAGAATAAAAGGGCCTATGCTACAACTGTTAACGAAAAAGCTTTAATCACAGCAACCGCCTTCATTAGCGGAGATAAAACAACAAGTTTGCGGTAGCAGATAATACAGTTGCAGAAATGTTGGAAGCTTTACCGAAGTTTACTGCTGGTCTCTTGTACCCAGTTCTTATTAAAATTCGGGAAGAAGATTGGCTCATAGGAACCTTAGTGAAAATCCCAACAAGGGGACTCATCATTATACTAGAACTATAGGGGCTTCATGTTACGGTTAATTCCGTCCAAGGTCTTAACGTAAGTCCTTCTCACCAGAGGAGATTTACGTTTCACTCTTCAGATATCATCAGGCTGACTTTCGTCCCAATAGATCGTGTATCGACCAAATTAATACAATTCGCATTATTGTGGAGCAGATAAATGAGTGTAAGGCCTCTACACATCTAACTTTCATCGACTTCAGTACTGCTCTTGATAGCATAGACCGAATTCGCATTTGGGATGCATTGGACAGACGAGGTCCAGCACCAAAGATTATTAACCTCATTAAAGTTCAATATGAAGGTTTCATATGTAGAGTATTTCATAGTGGGAAATTGTGCTGTGCTGCTGCTTTCGCCAATCCTGTTTCTGATAGTACGTGACGATGTTCCTAGCAGAGCCCTGAGCTCTACAAATCGTGACATTTAATGAACTTTTAGCGAGCATCTGGAAAACCTCGCTTATGCCGATGACATATTCCTCCTCCGTGATATCTTCTTCGGAAGGAGTAAGTCTGAAAATCAATATAAATAAATCAAAGGCTTGTCTATCGTCCAACCGGTGCCAGCAATATCTTCGTGATAGACGGATCCAGCATAGTAGAAGTTACTTTAGTTACTTAGGCAGCGTAATTACACCTGACGGTGGTATCATTGAAGATGTACATGCTAGAATAAACAAAACGAAAGACTCCTTTGCCCAACCCAACTTCGTAATGTCTGGCAATTGTCGTTCTTGCCAACGACAACGAAGCTCAAAGTTTTTGAGCCCAAAGTGAAGCCAGTTCTTTTGTACGGCTGTGAAACTTGGCTAACCATCAGTGCCCTGCCACAGAGCTTATAAGTGTTCACCGACAATTGTCTTGGCCAAATCCAAAAAATTTGGAGACCTAGGAACCATCTGTAATGTCGATTTGGTCATCCGATGTCGCCAAGATCCGAATTCTGTTCAAGCAAAGCGGCGAAAATGGAGATGGATTGAACACAAGTTGCGATAATTCCCAACTGAAATCTGTCGGCAACCACTGGGGTGGAATCCTCAGGTTAGTAGAAAACGCGGCCATCCTAAATCGTAGTGGAAACGATCCCCAGAACAGGAAATACGTGAATCAGGAAAATATCGGAGAGAATGGAAAGCACTCGCTACAGATCGTGCATGTTGGAAGAGTATTGTGGACGCCCTATGCGCCGTGAGGAGACAAGAAAAAGTTTGAAACTTTGTAGTTACATACCCAGAGGCAGTCAAACAATTTTCAAACTAAGAGCTAGTCAGCAATCAATATATTTTAAAATAACAAATTAAAGAAGCACTACTTATGTTAGATAACATGGTTAATTTAGAGGATTGATCCATACTGTCGCCAAAGGCTTTATTCTAATTTGTTTACTGAAAATTGAGCCATATTTGCTTTTGAATTTGTTTCTCTTCACTTTTGTTCTGATTTGTGATTTGTTGTGAACTTCGTAAATAATATCTGTATGATAAAATTAATATTTTTTATGGAATTAAGAACTTTAGGGTGAAGTTGATGCATTATCTTCTGTTCGTGCTTTAAATTATAACCATGTGAAATTTAAAGCAAAACGTTAGAAGCCAACTATCAAAGTCAAATATTATGGAATGCTTAAGCCATAAAAGTATTTAAAGTCAGAGCAGTTAACGGACTAAAGTTCCGCATTCCCAGTTCGATTTTAGCATCCCAACAACAAGATAGCAAAATTTTTATTCAATTTCTTTTTTATTAATATTCTGCGAGTATAGTATGCGAATAAATATTATTTTGCGGTGTTTTTTTAACGCATTTCGTTCTGCTGCTGTTATCTCAATGAATTCTGCCACCATCGCCACTTAAAGCTCAGTCATAAATCGCAGATTTATTTACCTAATTCACAACATTTCCCTTCAAGTGTTTTCCCACTTTATATACTCCAATGTGGCGCCATGTTTCAGCGCAATTTGCATACGATCGTAATAAACCATAACTTAATCCACTGCTGCTGCTGCTGCTGGTGCTGCTATCTGTGCGCCCTTCTTTGTGTAAACAATTGCGTCATTGACTGGCGCAAAGTATCGTTCTACTACTCGGTCATTCCGCAAATAAGTGCACACTTTTTTAGTCAAAGTCTTCAATCTTTTTCAAGTTTTTATATGTGTGTACATATTCTGTAGAGGCTGTTGAAACATACATACATATGTAGGGTAATGTAACCGGCTGTGGGCCATCACCGGTTGTGGGCCACCCGTTATATCTTTTGACGTTTACCAAATATGGCGGATCTGAGTATGAGGTTCTGTGTAGTATACAATGACAGATAGTATTGGTGCGAACACACAAGTGAAAGGACGCATTTGATGCGCGCTACAAAGAAACGAAAAAAATCGACGAAAAAATTTACAAGAAAGTAAATTTTGATTATGTTGTGAGCGTGATATAGTGAAACTGACGAGGAGGATAATTAATTTGAAAAAGTGCCATTTTCCTGATGTTTTTTGCCCCTAGAGGCTTCATCGATGAATAAATTCCAAAATTTCTTTGTTGGTTTTTCTTTATGATTTCGCATTTCTAGTTGATTTTCCGGAGTGGCCCACAACCGGTTACAAATTTTTTTTTGGTAAAAAACAAGCTCTTTTACAATATGTGTGGAAAAAATTGATTTTTGGAAAATAATGAAAAATTTTTCCATTTTTAGTTAGCTATTGACTCTACCTTTCCATTAGTATCAAAAAGTCCGAAAAATTTTTACTTGCATAGAAATTACAGGCAAAAAACGAAACCCGGCCCACAACAGGTTACATTCCCCTACATATACTGAGCTAAATAAAAGTTTCGACATTTTTTTTTCAATTACAAATCTTTTTTTTTAAAAAACAAGAGAGTTCTCAGCCAATTGAGATTACGTTAACAGCTTTAAGGAGCTTGAATTTGATGAAAGATTGTAATAAAGTTTAAGCTTTCCCTTTTAAACTTTAAAAATAATAAATTTTTCAATTCAAAATCGATGCTAGCTTTTCTAACCATGCTATGATTAAGCCAGCCGACGATTGCCGATTTTGAGGTAAGCAAGTTCGAAGAAAAGCAGATGTCGCACAGTAGATCGTATATTGAACAAAAATCAAAAATGTTTTTGTCTCGACACCCAACAAAATGGACAACGTTGTGAAGAGAAAGAAAATCCAAAATATAAGTCCAAAAAAATAATAGTTGGGGATTCTATAACCATTTAAAATCAGTACTTTTCGACAATTCTATTGTTGTAGATTTTTTTTTTGGTTTTGACCATCTACGAAAAAATATTTTTGGTAACACATTTTTGAAAATATCAAAATAATTTTATTTTTGATTTTTATAAAAATTATCAAAGCAAAAATAGTTTTCATTATTTGAAAGAAAAAGATGAAATTGGATTTTTCACAGGATTTAGAAAATGGTCAAAAATATAGGAATTTTAAAAAAATTATCCAATTGAAGCAGGGTCCCGCATTCACGTTAACAAAATTCACCGAATAGTACCGATCCCTTGTGAAATCTCATTTTGGAGGTATTAAGGAGAAAATATTGGAGAAGAGACATAAGAAATGTATTATCATTTAAAAAATTTAATACGACAAATATATCTCTGTAAAAAAGAAGAGAATGTGTGAGTCATGAGACGTAAGTCCACCGTCTTTTACCGATCGATTAACAAACTTATCAATTTACAAAATAAAAATTCATGAAAAAATAAGATAAGTCCATCTATCACTCTATTTTTTTTTTTTGGCATTATGACCGACTTTCGTTAAAATTGGTCAACTTTTGTATCAACCTCTCATACAAAAGAATGTTAAAAATTAATATCGGTCCAAGTGAGGTACCTGTAGGGTGTAACCGATATCAACTATTTTGGAAATTTTTCTTGATTAGCTTAAATGAAACAAGCATGCCAAATTTCATTATCATAGGTCACTCGCTCTATTTTAGCCGAACTTTTGTATGAGCTCGGTGTACTGTGTATCGCCAGGGTTGGTAGCAGTTATTGCCTTGTCTGAATCAGTTCTTAGTCACACAAAACGGAATGAATGGAAATGAGTCAAACAGTATTGTAATTGAGTATATGAATATCTCGAAATCTATTGAAGTTACGAAAATTTTTCAATAAAACATTTAAAACGTCACTACGCTGAGTTGATGAAAGTTTCTAATAAAATTCTTTGTTTGCTAAAAATCTGAATGGGATCGTGTGAATCGTGACTAAGTCAAAATTCGGACAAGGCAATTACTTCTAGTAATCCTGCCGACATATGCCTTCTTCCTTTCGTTGACAGACCTATTAGCAACTCAACGATATGGGGTGTCCTATATATTTAGAAGACTTGGGCTATTAAAAATGAAGCACTACACGAAAGAACAACAATAATAAATGTATTTACATTCACTCTTTTAATAACTGCACACTTTGTATCTTTTTACGTTTTTGAACATTTTTTGAAAAGAAATATCTCAAAAACTATGGGGAATAGAAGAAAACAAAAATTAGGACCTTTTTTTTGCTGAAAAATGCTTTAGTTTTATGGAAAAAATAACATATCATAAATAAATTTTTTCAAATTAGTTTTTATTTTCTTATATGTATCAATATATCTTCAATCAATCCTAAGAATAAATCTGCTTTCATATCGAAATTCCCGCTATAATTTTGGAATGTATGAAAATATTACTGGCGCGAACCTGTTTAATTGTCTGAATTGTATGATATTTTCCAAAAATATGGCGGGAATTCATGCAGTCTTAGGATTGATTGGGGAATAACATATAAAAAAATCATAAAAAAAGATATTTGAAGATATTTTGGAAAACAATTTTTTTTATATAAAAAAGTTAATGTTTTAAAAAATTTCCTTAAATCTTTTTAATTTTAATTATAAAGCTATAGTATTTCTAAACAAAAATGATTAGATGATTATATATGCTATCCCCTACAACATATCAAAAATTCAAATGAATCGAAGACTACGATGAAATAGGGGTGCACTTACTTGCGGCATGACCGTCTTGTTGAATATGAGTAGTTGCATACCACTCGAGTTGGAGTCGTTTTCATACTTACATAGCTGCTACTTTATGGGTTTCAGCAACTTTAACGTACATATTCATAGCTGCCATCTGAGCTATTTAGTGGAGAGCCATGAAATGGGGTCAACAGGCAAGAACAGTTGCTAACATTATTAATTAGTAGGCTCAATTTTACCAGTTTTCTATTTTTCACTATCAGAAATTATGATGATTGCCAACCATAGAATCACATATGTAGGATAGGTTAAAGCATTTTGCAGTAGGAGAAGTATTTGTACTTTGTATATTGATTCGAATTTTTTCATCAAAATTTTTAATGAAGACTAAGAAGCATTTTAAACAATCTTATAGTTACCGTGAAGAAACATTTGGAAAATTTAAAAAATTTTCCTCTGGATAAAAATCTAAACTATATAAAAATTTTATACAGGATTTATTCTATGCTGTTTTTTGTCACCTTAGAGCATGACGTCATCTCTTAACCATTACATGTTGGGGAAATATTGCAAATAAATCGAGTTTAGTGCTCTAAGGTCTTTCGGACATAACACATTTAGCAGTAGTTGAAAAGAACGAAAGAAAAAATACTTTAAAAAAAGGTTGCTTCATTTTTGGATTTGGAAAGATAGCCGAAAATGAGACTTAGGCCAATGTGTTCCGAGTAACGTGTAATGCTTGAAAATGATAAATTATAAAATCGATCATCATACCTAAACTAAAGTGCATTTACTGCGCGGAAACTCTTCTTTCACCTCTTCTGTAAGCCTATGTAAAGAGGGAAAAATTATGATGACTTATTGAAAAATATTCAAAACCAATTTTTATAATTTTTAGCATTGTACGTTACTAGCAATACATTGGTCTCATTTGTGGACAGCTTTGGTTCAAAATCATAAAATTTGCTTTGTGCCATACTTTATATAGCCTTTAATTTTGGGTGATTAGATATAAGAGGTCTGCGTGAGTGCGCTTGAAATGATTATCAAGATATTCACCACGGTTGCGATCTTATTAAGCCCTTACGAACGCAAATCACGAATCAAATCAAAACAAAACAACAGACCAAGCAAGCGTGGTGAGTTATGCCCTCACAAATAAAATTTTCTGTGAGTTAAAGCGAGTCGAAGCACTCGTAGTTTATGGTATTCCACACCGTGTGAATTGTTGTCTTCTACTGCGTTTGCTCAGACAACAGTTTTTGAAATGCCGTGTTGCTTTGTGTGGCAAACTTACTATTGCAATGCTAATGCTTACCCAAAGGTTAAATGTTTTAAACCTTTAATAATTTCGTTTCCCACGAGACTATGTCTTATAAAACAAAAATCAGTACCTACATTTAAGTTATTTAAATTTTTATTTTAAGGTTACCATAAATAACATTGACACCGAAATACGAGTCAGAGAGCAAACGAATCACAAGTCATGTCGGTCAATCATTCTGTTTTGTGCGAGTCTACTAATGACTTGCACAATGTCAATAGAACCATTGTACTTGACAGCAAGTGCATTGATCGGTTGACAGAGCGAGTGCACTCACGCAGACCTCTATTAGGTACTCAAGGTTTTCTATTTTTTTCCATGTTGGTTAGGGTAGATTTTGGAAAAATTATCCGTCAAATTTCCAAGTACATGTATGAAGATAATTATTTTATGAGTGAAAATCCATTTTTCTTTGTGGATCTTTTTACATTGTCATAAAAGACAAATTTTTTCGTTCCATTTTTTCTAATACATCAATTTTTTTTATTTATACATACCTGTTTATTTAAGTTTCGCAAAACCTATGAATATAGACTTACCGGTAATTGGCGGACTTAAGAAAGTTGTGAACGGTAACGCCAAATAAATTATAGCAATTTCTTCCACTGTCAAACCAATTGACTGCATGTGAATTGTAAGATAAGGGAGCAGAGATGAGGTCGCTGTAAGTAAGAAAATATATGGAATTTATCAATAACAATTAAAGTTTTTCTAAGCAGTAGTAATTTTTTATTTTTTCCAAATTAAATAGGACTTAGTGCATAAAACTCAATATCAATACGAAGTAGTTACGATCATTAGTAGGTCATCGGTCAGGGTAATTGAATTAAATGTTCGCTATAACCGATCAAAAATTATTAAAAAACTATAGCTAACTGAGGTTATAGTTTAAGCTTGCTTTTTCCGGTTATCGTTTAGAAAATATGATTTAACCAAAAGATTTGTTTCTTAATTCATTTAGAACAAGACATTCACCGAAAAAATGTTTTGCCTTTTCACTTTCGTCAGAATTTAGTAATAGTCTTACCATCAACATTAAGATAATCTTTTTTTACAGTCTGAGGACTGAGGACAAATCAAATCAAATCAAAAAAAATCGAAGCACGAAGCAAGAGAGGTGCTGCACTTGCAAATAAACCGGAAATAAAATATTCTACAAGTTCAAGCAGTCGAAGTTCATTGCATTCGGAAGCTTATATGATGAAAGTTTCAGGTGCACTCAAGCAGACCTCTAATACGAAATAGCTATTTCCGTCTGTTTGTCTGTCCTTGGAGATAACGATTGTAAGAATATGAAGCGAAATAATTTGAAGATATCTGTTAATGTAGCTAAGATATTGTATTATAGTCCATGGGATCGAATGTGAGTGAAATTGATTCATTTCACAGGCACGCCCACCGCCTGCAGAAGTAAAGTACTTACATCAAATCAAATACTACCAATTACAAGGACTAACAAAAGACAGTTTGGCGAATTTCGACAAGAAGGCGTGGTACCTCCCATTCAAGCAATATCTTCAAAAAATTTTACCAGAAGAGTTATTTTAAGAAATGCAACCCAATTTCACACCAATACTTGAAATGGTTTTGACAAGCACTGACCAAAATAGGAGACAGTTTTACAAAACCGTTACTACTCCAACAGAAATAAAACCTTTAGAGTGCTATCTTGATCCAGTTTTTTGAGATAATTTAACCAAATTGCACAAAATTACTAAAAATGGTTTCGACTAGCACCACAGCGAAAATGGGCGAATTTGAATGAAAGAACAATAAGTCCTTTAGTCCTTTACAAGTCTTATTTTATTTTTATTTTTCATTTACTTCTCAAATGTTTCAGATCCGCAATATGCTACCCCGATTTGGATCATATTATTTCAGAATTGAAATCAATATTCCAGTGTAAGTTTTTGAGCATTTAACCCTTAGAAGGTTTAATTGTGGTAAGTAACTCGAATGTATCAGTTAACAAAATCGTGGAGGTTGCCCTCACTTACGAAAGTGCTTTAAATTGCAGTAAAATAAAGCTGAAATCCGAAATTCAATTAAACATCTTCGGTCAGGCCGAAACTTACACTGTATTGAAATTACATTTTAAGTCAATGTAAAAAAAAGGTTGAATAAAAATCTAAATGGTTACTATAAAAAAGGTTCAGAAGTGTTGAAACAGTTGAAAAAAACTAAAAAATATGGAAACCATGAAATTAAGTTGAAAGAAATTGAAAAATTCGAAAAAAATATGGAAATTGTTGAAAAATATTGAAACACTTCAAAATCGATGAAAAGTAGCATATATGATTAAGTTGAAATATTCCACGCCCACTTCTCAAATTCCGCATAGTTGCGGGAAAGGAATGACAAAGAAATGTAAGAGTTATTCAAAAATCCATTTCAAAAGATTATTTCCATATTTTCATGCATTCCCTTATATAGGATATTGACTACATACATATGTAATTAAATAGGGAACTAATTCGTTAACTAATTAAATGTTTTTTTTTAACTTATTTTGTTGAAAAAATAAGTTTTTTGACTTTATAAAATGCCATTTTGATATGATTTTATTCCCTACAAATAATCTGATAATATGTGTCTTCCAAAAATGTATAGAATTTGAGTTATAATTAAAAACATAAAAAGGGACTAGTTCAAACCGCTCTCAAAAGTCCAAGCCTAAATTTAATAGTAAAAAATTGGCACAAATATTTTTATTTCAGTTTTCAAATAAGTTCTGTCGCATTCGAGCAACTGTTTTCAACGGCAGGTCTAATCCAAATCGTATTTTCCCGCATACCTTGTTGTGCTTCCTAAATAAAAACCTAGTTATTATTAATTTTAATCATTATCTTTTATACTTAAAAAATATATAAAATTAAAAAATAAATAAAAAACTTAATTCTTCTACTACTTATGGCTGTTGATTTATTTATAATAATTTTACAACGTTGCATCCTTCTTATTAATGCAATGTCAGTCTCTGCGACAACTTTTTATAAATGTCGGTATCGGCGATAAATTTTTATGAATATCGGTATCGGTAATGTATTGGCCAAAACGTGAATTGTTGCATCCCTAATAAAAACATAAAATAGCCCACTACAAAACAAAAATTATCGCGAAGTGTTTGCCAACTGTGATATTATTGATTTGACACTAGGGACACTTGCACTCTTTTTGTTTCATGGTTCTTGTAATTGTTTTTATATTCCTCGTCGTTTTGTTTTAATACTTTGGGCTCATGTGGTATCGGTGGGCTTAAAAAATTTGCTCTAAGTGTTATGCATGATTCACCGCCCAATGTTGCCTCTTTCTCCATAATTTGCTTTCACTGCAAATGTCAAAATCGAGCAAGAGAAAACGTGATAACTTGGCTAAAGAGAAAGCTAATTTACGTCTCGCTTGTAAATTTTTGTTGTGATTATGATTTTGACATTTGCTATTGAAGCTCCCTCAGTGCTGCATTTTCCCAATTTGCTCTTACTTTTGTAATTATATCATAGTTTTTTGCATGATTCTAGAGCTACATATGTTATAGTTTTCTTTTTTCGTTACATTATCAATAATCTGTTGTATGATTTCAAATTTTCAGCGGCGTCGCAACCGGGTTGGCAGCTGCCCCCAGAAACTTTGACAGAGGTGCAGTATATTAATTTTCCCCCCTTCTCGGAGACAAGTTATTTCATAATGGCATCAACATTTTAAGGACTCAGCAAATCTTTTAATTAATGTGATTATCTCAAATCTTGAGTCTATCGAAATGTGGTCTGACGCCCCTGCAATTTTCTACATATGTTAAAGTTGTTATTTTATTTTTCCTTCCGGAACTCCAAAATTACAAATCACTGATATTAAGGAAATACAGTTAGCGACAAAAGTTTACATACACCCCCATTTTTGGCTAGATGGAGAATCCGAAAACATAATGGGAAAAAGTAATGATGCAGTTTTGTTTGAAACTCTATTTTAATGATAATGAGCAAAAAATATGAGCTGTTGTATTTGAAAGTCCCTCTTCGTTGAAAGCAAAAAAAATTAAATAAATTTTATGCAGTTCATTTCATGATATTTCATTTTTTGCTCTCAACGAATACAACAGCTCATACTCGTATCTTCTTCAATATAAATCTAACAAGGTATCTGAAAAAAAAAGCAAGGGACATTACTCTATATACACTACGCAACTATCATATGCCTTGAGCTATTGATTATTTTTTTACACAACGGTAAAGTATCGTTTTTTTTATTTTTTATAACTATATTATGAGTAATACTTTATTTGTGGCTTTGACGTGATATTTCATTGATATAAAGGCTCCGCCAAAGGAAACTGATAACAGAAGTTTTGTTGTTAAATTTGGAAAAAAAATTAATCCTGTGTTGAAATTTTAAAAATTTTGGACTTAAGTCATCAACAGCTTACACGATCATTAAATACTTTGAGGATATCTCGCAGAGATGTCAGCTTGATTTTAAAAGAAGTTGGCAAAAACCCAACAGTCGGTGCCTCGAAACTGGTGGAACACAGATTAAAGAGTGCTTCCTATAGCGCCAAGACTGCACACTGCAACTTGATCATATTATATTTTAATCACACATCAATTGTCAGAAATGTGAAGTGTAAAACAAAATATGACCATTTTACATGATTTCATTTTTTAAATAATTAAAGAGAAGCAGTAAAAAGTTTCCCATATTGCATTTTGTGTTTCATTATTTTCACATATGCAAAATTCTGAAGTCACCTTTAGACAGGGCTGGAGCAACCATCTGTGCAGAGAGTACAACTGCATAGGGCGCCTACCTCGGTCAGTACAAACAAGTATTGAATTCTTCCACGAAAATTTAATAGAGTACATATCAGAAGTAGCGCGGATTCTTAAAAAATATTGCGATAAAATTTCGATGATTTTAAGTGGGGCTTTTAATATGAATTTTGCATTAGATACAGCGTTTCCTTTGATTGAGATCCTCAACATGAAATTAAATTTAAAACTTTAGCACTGAGTTGAAAAAAAAAACATTAATACTCCTTAAGTCACAAATTGCAGTCTACTGAAATAACTTAAAAATGCCGTTTCATGTTTTTGCTTACACTCCGGGGACGATATTTGGTCCAAAGAAGACTAAAATTATTTTTAGCTGCAAAAGCCCTTGCTTTCAATAGCGTCATTAAAAATACTGTATAAATGTACCCTACCTCAATCTCTCGCTGGCTAAGCCCTAAAGATCTGCATATGTATGTGTCTCTTTTGAGTGTTGCCATTTCAATTTCATCGAGTTTCAAATCCCGATGATACCAAATAAGTTTCACTTCAATAAACTCAAATTTTACTCATAAAAATTAGCACGTGGAACCCATTTTAAGATGTCCTTTTTTAATTTTTTATAGCTGCGTTCAATTCGCATCCCCACTAACAGGCAGCGATAATTTTTTGGTAAAGCTACAAAAAACGTGCCAGCACTACCCAACCAGAGTTGCCAAGTGGCCGTTATTCACGTGGCCAAGCCGTGAATTGGATGCCAAAGCCGTTAATTGGAGGTTAAAGCCGTTAATTGTAAGTAAAACAGTTTCTTATGGAGCTAAAAAAAATAAAAAGTCGCACATTTTGTCCACAAAAAGAAGGTACTAACTTGACCAAAACAAAAAAAACAGGTCATTTATTTCAGCAAAACTTTTGCAATTTTTTGTTCGTTGTGGACGGTCGTTAATTCACCATTTTTAACTTGGCAACCTTGTATCCAGCAGATTTATATTTTGTCTACTATGAACTTTGAAGTGGGAGAGTATGAAATTTTGGCGGAAACACAAATCTGTAAGATGTCTGTCGACGAAAAGAAGTAAATTGATAACAATGAAAAAGAAATATAAACATGTTAGATGTATGGTGAAAACACATGTGCAGACGTTCTGCTACAGCAAATCATTAGCACCTTTAATCAAATGGCCATAAACAGCTGTAAGCTCTGCTCTACATTGCAGCACTGCAAGTAGTCATCAAAATAAAATTTTCAAGCATTCAAAATTTGTTACTAACCACATGATTTAATTAGATATGAAGTTGCTGTCGCTAGTTGTCAAAATTTTTAAATGCAACACTGGGACGGACATATACATAAATAAATATAAATCTTAAGAAATTAAATGTTTTCCTTCGATGACACCAAGTGGTATAACTCACAGCGATTCGGCATAGGCATTCAGTAAAATTAAAAGTTTTTAAGAAAAGTTCATACGCCAAATATAAAATAGCTTCTTCTTGACCAAATGATCAATGCTCAATTTTGACAATTCACGATAAAGAAAATAATAGAGAAAGAAGCAACATTTTGGTTTGAAAAGTAAGTAAGTAGTTCTTCGAAGCAAGTTTGAAAATCAGTTGCAAAGGTATGCAGAGGCGGACAATTGGACTTGCGTCTAGGACAACATAATATTAAAGTAAACAGTTCCCTCAAAGAAAATAGATCGTTTGTTCAACCTGTTGTGGGGTACAAAAATCTAGTTTTTCTACTAGTTTTTAGCTAGTTAAGTTCCCTTACAGGGTACATTAGGATAATTAGAATTACAAATGGTTGTAGTAAAAAAAAAAACTATCGTTCCACAAAGATTTTCACACAATTATGGTCATATTGGCCGTAACTTTTTTTTTCAGTGTTAAAGAAACTTTCATATGTAAGTATATTCAAATGTTAACTCAAGGGGTTAATATAATAAACCTGAGGGCAATGATCACCGGAAATACACCGATAAAAGTAACGCTAACCCTATTCAGTAACGTTGAGCCAAAAGTAACGAATGAGAAGGCACAAAAAATTAGTTTTCCACACGGAATACATTTGGCTTGCGCCGCTCCTGCCCTTAATAAAATTTAACCAGCAGTTAAGGAAATTGTCATGCCGAGTGAAAAACATGTGCCACAAACAACGCAGCGCGCGATGTACGCACAATTTGCGCAACACCGATGACCAGAACTTCTCCATCATACGTTTTATTTCAATGATTCTGAGGCAAGCGTCACGTAGAGCCTGTTAATAATTTTAAATTTTACGACAAGTCAGAAACATAATTAACAATGAAATAAAAACTTCAATTAATTAAGAAAACTGCCACCGTTTTAAAATGTTGCTGTAAAAGCAACGGAAATTAATAAAATCTTGCTTAATTACAATCCCCTACAAGTCAAGTGTTCCAAGTGTTCCTTCACTTGAATTTGAATGTCAATGACTATTTCGTGATATCAGAGCTTTGAAAATCTCTTCAAATCCAAAAGATTTCATTTCTATTCAAAAAATCATAATATTGAATGAAATAAAGTTAATTCCATTTAATGTAAATTTAGTTAATGATCAATATTTTCAATTCCATGACCAAAGGAGTAAATTAATTTTCGACTCCATTCAAGGAATCAAAATTAGAACGAATTTATATTTGATTGCCATCAGATAAATTAGAGAAAGGTTGAAAACTAAGCTCATCTGTATCTCAGCTTTCAGTTAAGCGAGCTCGAAGCTGGTTTAAGTGCACTCTGCTCTATGAGTACTATAATTTGATATATATTTTATTGCTGTAGCCATTCTTGATCCTGTTCACTTTTATCATTTTAATAAAAAATGTTCGTCTTATTCTATCCAGTTTAGTTTTCTAAAGGTTGCAATTCTACCACGTGTGAACTGCACACATGCTTTTTCTTTTTAATTCTTCACCTATTTTGTGTTCTTTGTCTCCACAAAGAACATGGTACCACCCCGAAACCCATACAACAAGCTCGATCAAAAGCGAGTGCCTTCAATTCTCTCCAACATTTCACTGATTCACGTATTTCCTGCCTTAGCGATAGTTCCCACGATATTCTATGACAGCCGTGTTTTCTGCTACCCTCAGAGTTCACTCCAATGTTTCAGTTGGAAATTTCAATTTCTGTCCAATTTTCGGTGTTTGATTTCAACAAAGATCGGTGATGATTTTATCTGGTGAGCAACATGACTTCGAAGATGGTACTGTGACACTATATCTTCATTATTTGGGGCAGAAAATTGCTTGTAACTCTGGTAAATTGGGCAGTATAGCGCTGTACTAAGTTTCACAGCCATACAAGAAGATTGTCTTGACTTTTGACTCATATGTTTTGAGTTTCATTTCGTTTGAAAAGAACGAAGTCTGCCAGACATCAAAAATCTTTTGACTCAAAGGTTTTAAGTTTCGTTTCGTTTAAAGAGAAATCTGCCAAACATTACAAAACTCAGTGGATGTGAATTTCGCTTTGTTGAGTCCAGCAGGGATGTTCCTATCGATACCACCATCAGATGTTATGATGCTGCCATAGTAAGCTATTCACTTCTTCTTTGCTGGACTTGTCTATCATAAAGGTATTACTGGACGCATTGAAATGCTTTTTATTTCTATTTTTATTAATATTGATATGATATGATTTACAGGCCTAATTTTTGCAAGGAACATCTGAAAACAGTGAGATTTTCTTGCATAAGCGAGGTCTTCCATATGCTCGCTGAATGTCCATTACATGGCATTTGTATACATTTTCTGAGAACATAGTCCATTATTAATGACAGGACAACCTTGGCGCACACCCGACACAGACTCAAAAATATCATAAAGATTGTAGTACGAGCAATGTATGATATTGCACCGTCTTGATGGAACCACATGTTCTGTAGTTCTAACTGGTCCATTTTGGATACAAGAAAGTTTTCTAAAATGTCCCGATAGAGTTCAACAATTACAGTATTGCCTCCAGCATCCTCAAAGTAATATGGCCCAATATTGCCGCCGATCCAATTGACGCACACTTATCTACTCCACGAGGGTTAAGTGGATTTTGGTGTATCAATTGAGGGCTTTGACTATCCCAATAGCGGCTATTCTGTTTATTAACTAAACCAACTAACTCAATGTGTGCTATGTCGCCCATAGTGACTTTGTTCCAAAAAATGGTGGTGTAAAACTCGAGCTCTCCAATCTTGCCGCAGTTCATGGACATTTTCCTGCAGCTGTTCGGTCCATTAAATTTTATATGTGAAAAAGTCAAATCTTCATTGAGAATTTTTAACAAACATTGTGAAAACATTCCCAATTCTTGTGCACGGCGTCGATGAGAGGTACCTGGACATTTAGCAACGCTCTACGTCACTGCATCAATCTATTCTAGCGTATGTTAATTTATCTCCCAGTGTATGGAAATTTTTAAAATTAACATTGAACAAGTCTCATAATTTTCTCAGCGTTGTTGCGGCGTTAGATGCTTCATCATAAATGTTTATCAACCACTCTCCACGACTGTCAGAGGACAGCCAACTGACAGATATCATCCAAACCAATATGATGACCAAACAAAATCGACCTGCAACAGATCAGGCACACAGTACTATATCTAGGTTTTTCACAATACGGACTCCAAGTCGTTTGCAGTTACTTTACTGATAAAATTAATCTTTGATTAACAAAAAAATAATCAGGATATAAAACGTAAGAAGTTAATTGGTCTTGTGAAAAACAAAATTCTATTTGTTTTAAAAATTTTTTCAAAAAACTAAAGTAAATAATAAAAGGCAAAAAATTTGAAAAAGCCGGCACATATTCGAAACTAGAAATATTTTATAAATTAACTCTTTTTTTCCTCATATTGTACATGCTGAAAAAGTATAACGCAACATATGGGGCATTTCATGTAAAGCGGAAGCCGAAAATAAAGTGAGGTCGTGAAATTTGCTTATATTCCGGTCAGTTATACTTCTAGTTGACAAAAATGTAAGCACATAATTTTTTTTTGTTTTAGTCTGAGGCTTAATTGGCGCTTTTTTGCCTTCGCTAATTTTTATAGGTATATGTAGATATGTAAGTACTTACTTGGATTCCTAAATTTATATAATTTCTTATTATTGATGATTAATTGTGTATGATCAACTTGTCAAATACTGCCAACAAAAAACATTCAGGAAAATTGGAAGCCTTAACATCCAACGCCTTTCATTTTGACAAATAATGCCTCATTTACATTTTCATATGTGAAGAGCCAAATTTGACGTTGGCCGTTGTCTGAGGAGTTAATTTTTCTTTTTTTTTATTTAAATCGAACTTTGAAATGGGTGAACACAAAAAAATTTTTCAACTTTAAAACTCTGAAGAATGACCGAAAATCAATGGGAAAATCACTGGGTGAAAGAAAAATCGCCCAAATTATTATTAGGTGCGCAACTAAGTTCTCGCTGTTTGTCAATAGATGGCGCTAGCGTCTGGTCGATTTGGTTCATATCGAAACGTTATGAATTTAGCCTAAACATATGGTAAACAAACCGATTTGACACTTTTAAGATTTTGTGTGTTCATAGTCTGTTTGTGGTTCCTCGAAAAATGACCGATTGTGCCAAATAATCGTCATTTGCGGGAGGTGTTGATTTTCTTCTTTCAATCGAAGAAAACGGCGGCTGACGTGCATTGAGAGCTCCAAAAGGCTTACGGAGATGATGTTCTGAGCGAAACAATGTGCCGAATTGGTTTTGTCGCTTTAAAGACCATGATTTCGACATCGACGATCGACCACATGAAGGAAGGCCAAAAACCTTCAATGATACGGAATCGGAGACATTGCTCGATGAGGATTCGGCCAAAATGCAAGAAGAGCTTGCTTCAGTATTGGGAGTTACCCGACAAGCCATTTCCAAGCGTTGGGGATGATTTAAAAGCAAGGAACTTGGGTTCCTTATAATTTGAAGGCACAATAAAGTAACCCTATTGCATGACAACACTAGGCCTCATATTGCTACATACTTGGAAACTCTCAAATGGGAAGTCCTACTCCACCCGTTGTATTCCTCAAATATTGCCCCGTCAGACTACAACTTGTTCCGTTCAATGGCACATGGTCTGGCTGATCAGCAGTTCAACTCCTATGAAGACTTCAAAAAATGGCTTGATTCGTGGATAGCCTCAATAGACGAACACTTCTACCGAAATGGCATTGGTTGTAAAATGAAATAAGGTGAACAAAAATTAATGAAGTTTTCAGAGATGATACTCCTGAATGTTATGAAAATTATGACCTTAAAAAGGCTGAAATTATTTCAAATTTTATTCTCTCGCTTTCATTCTCAACGTTTCAATTTACATTGCAAATCATAAATCTTAACTTTAAATGCTTGTAAAATCAAATAGGGTGGAAAAACATAGATAAAATTTTCAGAGATGATACTCTTGTATATTCTAAAAAATTTGAGCCTATAAAAGCTGAAATCGGTGATGGAATATTTGGGAAATTGATGTTTTTTGAAAAAGTCAATTTTTTTATCTTTTACCACATAGAAACCGTTTAGACCTTAATTTGTTCAGATTTGCAGTTTTTTGCCATTTACTAGTACACATCTACCTAAAAATAATATAGAAGCTAATTTGGGTTGTGTTGGTTTGATTATATTCACCAATGAATTTTTTTGTTTTACTTGCGAGTTTTTTTTAACACAATTTGAAACTTTTTTTTTAAGCAATAATACTGGTCAAAAAAATTTTATCGATTTTTTTTATATCTTCTACATGATAGACCAATCACTGAAAAAAGTTTCAGCTTATTTAAAAAACTTGAGGGTAATTATAGGCCCATTATGGATGGAATGACCCATCGATCATTGAGCTATTTTTGATAAGGGAATAATACCCAAATACACTACTTATAGAAGATTCTTAGGGCAATTCGTTGCCCAAAGCTATGCTGTTTCTTCAAGAATAGTTTTCGGCGAGCTTGCAACCAAAGTAGAGGTCGTTTGATAAATTTTTGTGATAATATTTGCTAATTTGACTGCGTTAATGGTCCTTCGTCGAAAGTTTCCGGTTTTTTGTTTTCAACCCACATAAATTATGAACGATACTAAAATAGATACGTACAATCTATGTACCTACGGGTGTTCATAAAAGAAATCCATTTAATTGTTAACAAAGAGATTGATAAGCAAATAGCTGATATTGTCAAAGACAAAAAAATATTTCACCTTAACTTTTTGTTTTGATATGACACTAGATAAAACTTAATTGAGAAACTTAAAAAAGTAGTATGGGGTAGTAAATCAATTTAAGTCACAATTGTTGATGTGACGCCATATTTTCAGAAATTATGATAGGGATGATAAGATTGTGAGCATCAAGCTATTTACTTGAGGGACTAAAAATATTTGTACACATATCTTTGGGAATTAAAAACCATAAAAAGCACACACACGACAATGAATTTAAAGAAAAATATGACTTATTTTTATCAGTAGGTTATACACCCTGTATTTCAAATGATATTTCAAAGTTGGCGCAAATCTTAATCCACAATCTAACATTGAAGTAAGCAGTCATATACTCGTCAGCCATGCTGAGCTAATAAAATCACTTGGTCACATAGTTTTCCCACTGAGATGAGGCAGTGACTCTGAATTATTTTTCCAGTTGATATTAAGTTTTCAGTAGGTTTTTTCTGTTGATTCGGAAGTGATCAATTAGGCAAGAACGTACGAGTACTCGAATAAGATTCACCATGCTGTTGTACTCGTGCGAGTGTACATCCATGTGTCCATATTGTATATACTGTACGCCAATGTTCATTCAGCGTCCGATGATTAGTTTACGGGAACAATTAGTCAAAGTCTGGTTCAAATGTAGAGTAAATTGTACCCAACGACATCGTTAGCGTCTTGTGCTGTAACTCAAAAATTAAAATTAAAGAAAAAATGCCGCATAGATGAATCTCACGTTACGAATGCCGGTCAATGGCAATTGTGTTGATAATGAAATTTTATTAATCATCTATTTTTATGTCTCATAACAAAACAAAATATAAAATTTTAATTTTAAGTCCACAACTACTGGAGCGTAATATCTGTAAGGGGTTTTCTATAGAGTGATAGGACTTTTAATTGCAAGAAAGCTTCGCTTAAATTAAGTTTGACATAAGATCCTTGTCATTTAAATATCATTTTATGAAAGCTGATATGAGATATTACAGAACGAACTGTGCGTGCAGGTATTTGAAAAAGGTTTTTGAGTGCCAATTTGGCTTTTATTACCAAATCATCAAAAATATAAGCCCTTTGAACTTTAAGTTTTATATATCGAAAACCAGTTAGAACGATTTTTACTTCATGTTCAAGAGGTGCGTTGCACGACCATTGAAGTGGCATTCATTACGTAGTTTTTAGGGGGCTGCGCAACCGACTTTGACAGTTCTCGGTATAGATATTTGACAATTCGAAAATATTTACGATATGAAATAGGCGAGGTTGTGCAATTTATACCCATAAAAGCAAGAACTTATGTCTATTAAGACTTTCATACAGAAAAATATTTGGTTATTTGCATCAAACAAACCGACAAAGCGAATAAATATAATTTATTACTTGTTTTATTCATTTAATAACATTAATTACAATTAAAAAATCATATCTAAGAAAGCACTAGCTGCCAGGGCTATCGGCTTACACACAATTTAATTCACATACCCTACATAGCACACATACATATGCAGTAATTGCATAAAGATTGATTAAAATTACAAAAGCAGGCGTGGCATCTTTCATAGAAGCACACAACGTAATACTTCATAGAAAATCATTGGTTTTGTTTACTCATGAACGGTGCTGCCCAGAGAATGAGTATGTGATCAAAGAGCGTAAAAATGAGAACCATCAGGCGCTTAAGGAGCGTTGAAGAGCGTAAAAAAGCGTGCACATATACAAAATGGACACACAAATCATCAACACATGCTTGTCCTGAGAGCGTTTGCTTGTGGTAGTGGGCACCTCTGTTCATCAACGATAAGTTTCTCAGGAAAGAAACACTATTGTACATTATCGGTTGGCTTAATGTAAAGAATAAAAGTGGGAAAAAACCCACTTGCGCACTCCTGACTACATCTTCGAATGGATGGTTGTGTTGCATAGCGCATATTCCTTTAGTTGCACTATGTTCGCTATGTCCTTTGAGAGGTGACACGCCTACTTTCTCAATTAATTAAGGATTTTTACTTAACTTTGTTATGAAGTGTTCATTTCTTATTATCAGTCAAATAATAGAAATCGTATAAAAAGTCGGTTAAGGTTGGTATAGATGGTTTAGGGCAAGACATTTCTTAAAACATTTTTTGAAGCGTGAACTGGTTTTGGAGCCAAAACATTTGTTCGAGAAGCTGCAAGCAACGGAACCATGGTTCGCACCCCTGACTTAAACAACATTTTCCTAGCATTTTTGTTAGAATTCGGTATATGTACAATACAGGAAAAAGTTTAATTGTATAAATTTTTAAACTGAAATTCAAATCAAAATTATTGTACGAAGCAAGGCCGGTCAAGGGCATATTTTCATTTAATCCATTTAGATGGGATTTGAAACAGATTTGTTGGCTAAGCCAGTCTATCAAATAAATTAAGGCATAGAAAAGAATCACTTAAGAAGCACTACGCTGGTTGACCGCTTCCTTACAAGCATTATGAAGACTATACCTCTTGAATAAGAACAAACCTGATAAGCCTCTAAAGCAGGGGTCGGCAAAGCAATACTAGCAGAAATGTGTGAGTATTAGTGAGCATCAGTGAGTTTACACTGAAGAATTATATTTAGTAGAGTTTAGATTTTTCAAAGCTTATACACTTTTTGAAATTATTAGACACTTTTGTATGATCAATATTTTTGATTATTAAAAGATTTGTAATAAGTATAAATTTAAAAGTAAAGTGAAATATATTTAACTTAATGTCGAAAAAAGTGTAATCTAAACTCCTTAATACTTTTTTAAAAATATTTATTTACTGAAAAAAGTCTTATATACTATCTTAAAATTACTTAATGTCTAACAAAAAAATAATTTAAGTAAAAGTAATAAGTTTATTTTGCAAAGTAAAGAAAAAAAAATAGATCAAAGTTTATAAGCTAACGGAATACAATATTTATACAGTGTACGCATGTGACAAGAAAATACAGCATAAAGAAACGTGGTATTGCTTGTTCAACAGTTGCATACGAACTGATCTGATATTTATTATTCTCTTTTGTTGTATACGTGTAGCTCGGCTACTCATGAGTAGCAGAATGCCGATGGCTGCATCGAATTTCGTACCAATGAAGAAGAATTACAAAATAAGTTTATTGATATCACGCGTAATTGAATACCTACAAAATCTATAAAAATAGATGACTTAACCCTTAAATGCATCACGTAGCCATTTGGCAACAAAGCCTTTTTTTATAAAAAAAGGAGTTGTGTAGTGCAACAATTATATTTTTGTATGCTGTTATAGAAGAGAGAGAGACCACTTGTTTTCGTGAAGTTATGCTAAGCTCAAAAATATTGAGAGAGATTGCTCTTTTGAATTGTTAAGTAGGCGGTGAATTTGCAAACAGGTTTTGTGATAAAGTGAATTTTTAAATTGTGTTTTTTGGCTCTTTTGTCTATAATTTCTACGAAAAAAAAAGTTTTTAAAATCAACTAAGGTATGTTTTATAATATCAGTAGCCAGATATTCAATAAAACTGTACCTTGTTGTACCTACACCAATTTTTAAGTCTGTTGCCATTTGGCTACATTGAGTGTTTAGTGAATTTCTTTTTTAAATTTTCGTTACATTTTGGTTTAGATGAGCAATTGCCAGATAAGGAAATAGAAGAGTTTTTGGATAAATTTACTGGTTTCGAAAGCGATAATGAAGGAAATGATTGGGATGATGATAGCTTGGAAGATCCTACTTTTGGCCCAATCATTTTAGAAGAATATAACAGCGTATATTTTACCATTTGATAGATTTGACAATGGTAAATGCGTGGTTAGCCTACAAATGGGTCTTGAAGCTATAGAGCTATAAATTTCACTGTCACTGCATTATTATTTTGCATTTGATCAATGTCCCAGCATAATAAAACATCAACATTCTGTAGTCGAGCTAGCTAAGGAGCGTCATCGTCGCATTCAAACTACGTATTCTAGAAACTAAACTCCGTTGAACGATATCTTCAAGAGATAAAAGATATCTCAAAAAACCAAAAACGATTTTTAAGGGTAAGAGTAATACTTTCAGATGCCGCCAGTTTTGGAAAAAAAAATTTACTCGCGATGTAAAATATCCACAAATATAGCTAAAAACCGTGACTTTTGCGCTTTTGGTAAGGATATAGGAGCAATTCTAAAGTACTTCGGGTATGACAGGTCTGATCTCTGGCTTAAAAATTTGTCAGCCTGTGCTATTGATGGTAATTACAAAGGTGATGAACTTGCTAGGAAGAGGACTACTACACATGTTCCTCAGGACAATGAAACTGTTGGTTTTCTACTATGTACGTGAAAGTTACTGCTGAAATATAATACAAAAGGCTAGCACAAAACACACAAACAGATCACATTACAATAAAGTAAGACAAATGTGGCCGAAATGAGATGCTAAGCGCTCCCTAGACGTTATATCAAGCAGTAGACAGTGTGTCTTGTCAGTTGTTGCCGTCATAACTGGCTCCTGCCTCATTGGCAGACGTGTAGAGAGATCAGGTGTTCGGCCTTTTAACTTATGTAGAAGTTTTAGGGGTGTGGATGAGGAGGTAAACATTAAACTTTTTTTTTACTCCTGCCCCTTGCTTGCTAGAAAATGACGCAAAACATATGCGATGACCTTAGACACTTAATTTTATTATGAAATCTGCTTGGTTCAATAAGAGTATACAGCTATTTACCCTGTGGTATCACAATGCATTAACATTTAGTGTAAGTGAGTCAGTCCTTAAGCTGAGTGCCACTCCCACCTAACCTAACCAAACCTAACCTAACCTAGATCTGACTCCAACCAAAATAATGAAACGTATAACCCCGATGAAAGTGGCTATGGAAATAGGCAAAACCCTCAGATTTAAAAAAGCACCTGCTATTGATGAAGTACCTAAGCAAGCAACAAAAAGTCCGCAAACTGATTTTGTCCACATACCTGCAAAATCCAAAATTAAAATATTCAGCTATAGCAAAAATAGTTGGTGCATCAAAAAATCAGTCTTTGCGGTTATTTTTAATTATAAGAAGGGTCTACCTGAATCACGAAAAAGGTTGAGGCAGGAAACCAGAATTTTTTAACCTAAAGGTAGCGACGAAGGTGAAGGGCCTTTTTAAGCAAATTCCCAACACTTCAGTGCGAGATATGACGGCTAGAGCAGGTACATCAAAATCTACTATACAAAAGATCAAGAAGAAAAGTAATCTAAAGACATAAAGAGTTCAAAAAGTACCAGACCGTTCTGATAAAAATCAGTTGATGGCTCAGATGCGAGCCCAAAATTGTATGAAAGGTACCTGACTAAATTTGATTGCTGTATTATGGATGACGAAATTTACGTCAAAGCAAATTTTAAGCAGATACCTGGGCACGAATATTATACATCACTGAAAAAGGGGCATGTGTCTAGTAAATGCAAAGAAAAAAAATTTCGAAATTTCCTAAGCAACATATGGTTTGACAGGCCATATGCACTTGTGGTCCAGAAGCAGATTTTTTGTTACGCAAGGCACAATCAATTCCTAAGTTTATATAGACGAGTGCCTCGAAAAACGTCTTCTACCATTTATTAGTGCACATGAGGGTACAGTGATGTTCTGGCCAGATTTAGCAACCTCTCATTACTCTAAAGCTACAATGGAATGGTATGCAAGTAAAAAGATCAATTTCGTACCAAAAATAGCTAATCCGTCCAACTGCTCAGAGCTTCGCCCAATTGAAAGATATCGGGCTCTTATGAAAAGAGATTTTCGAAGGAGTGGTAAGAATGCAAAAAATTCACAAGACTTCAGACATAAGTGGAAAAAATCGTACCATACTGTCGATGAAACGACTGGACAAAATTTAAAGAAGGGCCTTACGAAAAAAGTAAGAAATTTTTATAAAAAAAGAAAACAAATTGTTACTTAGTTTTTAGTTATTTATATTCTGAACACTAGCCATTATTAATAAAAAACGAAAAAAGACCAAAAAAATTACTGGGTATTATTTTATAATTTAAAAGCAAAACGTAAGTTTTTTCTGGGACAGTCCTTACTTCCTAAGAACTCAACTTCTGGAGTCTTATCTCACAGAACGGAAGTTCAGAGATTCACATGTTCAAGCGTATTCAAACTTCTACCGCAAGTGAGTGCTTTGGAACCTTTCTTCTGCCTTCTGCCGATATCCCTGCAACAAAAAGCACAAGGACAGGTACTTGGCAGATAAAAACATTTCCTATCTGAAGAATATTTTACACTTACAACGAAAAACAAGCGTACGGGGCTTAAGTGGAATTCTGTTTTAAAACAAAGCAGGTCTTCAAATAGCCACTTAACTTATTTTATTTGGGCAAATCTGTTTCCTTCAGTACACTTTTTTCAACTAAAGTAAATTTTTCGTTTAAGTTATTGTGCTTTTTCCTTAGATTGAATATCTTTATCATTATTTCAAAGAAGTAATATTTACTTAAACTACGAAACAGACATACATACATTGAGGTACGTGTGGCTTGGATGAATTTTGAAGCGGAGGACTTGTTTTTTATGTAAGGTATAAATTGCAATAAAATAAACATAAAATTGGCAAAGTTGCGGCTGCACACAAATAACTAAGAATACCCTAGGTGTATAACTTTAGCGAATATGAAAAAATGTGGTGTCATTTTCAGAACACTTCATGAATTAAGTAATAGACCCAGTAAAAAACAAACGCTCCAGAAAGAGTCGCCAAAATTCCAACGGAAAGATTAAATGGAAAAATCCTAGCCAAGCTTACGTCTGCAACAGAAGAATTCCCGTGAAAGTAAAAACACTAACAGAACCACAGCCACTCTGTATAGTTAAAAATCACTTAAGCTTATTAAAGCCAAATAAGTGAATACTTAAGTGAATGTAATTTACTGACAAGGTATTTATTGTATTACGTAAAGTGGTTTACTTACCGCCATACATAACGAAAAGCGTTATTTTCAGCATAATCAAATTCGGATTGACTCCACGACGTTGACAAAACTCATCGAACTTGGTCACTTTATGTGGTTCTATCACCATGTCGACCGTGGCCGTTCCGGTATCCTCGGCACCCATTTCGATGCTTGTGGTGACTTTTTACAGCTTTCGGGAATATTAAGAACGTTGAGTATTTTTTTGCATTCGCGATCTACTGATTTGTCGCACACACTCACAGTTACACGCGCGCCTAAATTTTCAGTCGTTATCTTTCAGATGAAGAAATTCAATTCCAGTGTTTTAAAATTAAATTTAAATGAATTTAATTTTTTTCGTGATTTCTATTTTTGTTCAAGCGACTCACACGATGCAGTACGCGAATTTTTTCAAAGACGATCTTGAGCGCGGATCAAGTTGAACTTTTTTCTTCTTGATATCAAATGGAGTGATTTAATTTTTAGTTGTTGTGCTACAAACACACAAACGCGTGCGCACACACACACTTACACATAGACACACAAAAGCTGCGGCGTACACTAGTCCAAAAATGTATGAGACTACGATTATCTAAGTCTAAACTATGAGGTGGCTTGCTGGCAGCGGTGCTGGATGCTGTGATGTGTCGTATCTTACGGTTAGACGATTAGTCGAGCTGCTGCATTCGTATTCGTGTGCATGAGGAAGTGTGTGTGCGTGTGTGAATGTATGTTTAAAGTGTTTGAGTTGGACACTTGAAATTAAACGTCCGTTTTTCTTGATTAAATCCAATTTAAGCGATAATCAGCGACGATTTCATTTTAATTCCATTCACAAAAAAATGTTTTCTTTTTTCGTGATTTTCTTTTTCTACAGCTATTTTCCGTCGATTTTAACCTTTGGATTTATTTTTTCTAATTTTCAGAATTGATTTAATTGACTTCAAGTTAACGTTGAAGAAAAGCACATTAGAGTTGCGAATAAGAACACTGCCAATGCGCAGGATAAGAAACGTTTTTTGTTTCTTCCTGGAAAAATTTTCTTTTATCTTCCTTCGATCACTCTACTTTCGAATGAAATATTCCTTAAATTTGAGAGATTTATCTTCAGTGTCGTTATATATTTACACTTTGCTCTGAGAAATTTTCCACGGTGAAGAAGTGGTCGCACCAAACTTACATTTCCGAGCTGTTAGTTGAAATTTTTTTTCTAGTTGTACGGTAAAATTAACTGTCGTATTAGAAAATTCACAAATTTTACTAGAATGTTTTTTCGAATATTATTAGAAAAAATGTGTTTCAAGTCAAATTTGCTAAGCACAATTTCCCTGAATTGCAGTTGTGCACTTAAATTGTTTTTTCAGCTGATTCCACTCCGGTGTCTCAATGAAGACTAAAATTGCTTTATCGCAAATCTTAAAGTTTTATAAATTATGTTTTCTCTTTTCTTTTGTGAATTTTTCATCACTTCATTTGCGATCTCGATCTACTCGACGTTATCTATTTGGACTTATACTCGGTTCTATCACTTACGAGAGTACCAAATTTTCGTGCACACTGGAGAACGCACGCACTCACCGATGCACTCTTACACCTTGACAAACTGATCTTGTGGGTGAGATTTGTTTAGTACGTCTGTTGAAGATAAACATTTCATATGCTCTTGTTCTCTTGAATTTAGATAAAAGTGACACTCGTGCGTTGATAAGAAAGCAATTGGTTCCCTTTATGTGCGTGTGGAAGATGTAAGATCATCATGAAAGTAGTGTTGGGTAATTCATACAAAAAGTACTTTGAATGTCACATTCACAGCGACTGAAATATTTTATGAAACTCATAGAATTTGTTGTACTTTCTGAAATAAAACGAAATAAATAGTTATGAATCTGAAGTTAGGGGTCAGAATTTATTTTTGCCTTTATAAGTTGCCAAAACTCAGGGGTGCCAAAATTGGATTAGAGCAAATGACCAATCAAAAAGTGGACATTTTTCACCAACACAAGTTGGGCGAAAATGAGTTTGCCGGGAGGCTCTATAGATTTAGGAATTCCAAAGTTAATTCCTGCGGTACACCACTCGAAACAGATTCAAGAAGTGAGTGTTTCTTAGAATTTACTAAAATCTCAGAGCTTTTTAGTCGCTAAATGAAGTTTTTACTAGCGTTTCATTTCGAAAATTTGAAGCAATTTTTCTTCTTGATTGAAAATCTTTCCTTCAATTATTTAAATTCTCATAAAATACATTTTAAGCAGATGCATCTTGAAATCATAACGTACATATTATTATTGTATCGTGTATAAAAGTGTATTTCTTAATTGATTTTCAGCACATATATACCAAAAATTGCACATAAATTTTAAATTATTTTTGTTAAAAGATTCTGGCAACTCGTTTTCGAACATCTCTGACTCCACACACACAGACTTTTGCTTTTTCGAAGGATACAAATTATGAGTAGAGAGAATTTTTTTGTTTTCTTAACTGAAAAGTTCAATAAAAGTTCGGTAATCGGCTCTGAGTTTTTAGAACGTTTCAAATCCGTCTAAATTTGAATTCGTCGTATAAGCATATTTGATCTTCTAAAAAAACTTATCATCTTCAACAAATCACCAAATTTCATCAAAATCGCAGCATCTTTTTTTCAAAATGGACTTGGGTATATTTACATAGTGTATAGGCGGAAGGCGTGGCCGTGAACCGATTTCGCCAGTTTTTATATGCTAGCAGCTTGCAAGAAGGTTTGACCTGTGTGCCAAATTCCATTGAGTTAGCTTGCTTAGTTATCTCATAAATCTGATTTCAACAGACAGACAGACGGATATAGCTATATCGACTCAGGTGGTGGCGCTGATCAAAAATATATATACTTTTCCATACCTGCCACGCCACCTTCTATGCGTTACAAACGGAATGACAAAGTGAATATACCCTCTGTGTAGGGTATAAACAGTTTCGGAAATGTAACAAGTAAAATTATAATCAGTCAGACACTGATTCAGACTAAATGCATATAAACAGTATTAGTTTTTAAGTTTAATTTTTAATAAGCAAGACTGAATTTTAAATATAATGACGTATATTTGTGTTTTTCTTCTATTTTTGATATTTGGTCCTTCTTTTATTATGTTGGTACTTTTTTGCCAGGCTTTGATATCTTTTCAAATATACACATACCTACATTCAACAAATGTTGAAATTTAAAAATTTTTTGTTAGAAAATGACAAAATATTCACAAAATTTAGTTATAGACTTTTCAGAATGCGAGAACTTTGAATAGCGTCCTTGTTTCAGTAAGCGTACGATATAATCACATTACATAAAGTTCTGCGTTCAATTATTTTGTATTAAATTTTCATTAACCAAAAATCAGCCACACTCGTTCGCGTAATTAGCGTAAAATTTAAGCGACTTTTTGATTTTCGTCAAATTATTGGAAACTTTATTTATTTTATTTCCGGTCCAAATCACAAAACTTCGTTTCATCTCGTATCACAAAAAAGTTCTCAATGTATTCCCCTAAAAAAAATGGTTTTATCAGCACAATTGTTTTAAAACAACTTATCAGGTAAAACGAGGAAGTTAAACTGCTAACTTTTTTATCATTGCAAAGTTAAAAAGTCGGTAGGTAGCCTTAGAAAGCTTAAAGTTACAATTAATTGATTTGACTCCATTGCACATGATATTTGTGACAACACATGTCTTAGCAACATGATTGTCAATTATTATATACTAAAAATTTTATCTGCTATTGAGGATTAAAATTACATTAAGGTGAGGCAATACTTAATATTAGAGTATTTTGTGAAAAAAAATTCGCTTAAAATGAGCTTGCAGCACTTCTGCTTCTGACTTACGGCGATTGCATTTTTATTTTATTCACATATATTGTGCACATATTCTTCTAAATGTAGGTATGTATATTTAGGATGTTTAATTTTTTCAAAGACGTGATTTTATTGGATAATATTTACGAGTTGCACATATTGATCACTTTTAACTCAAACTAATAAAATTTCTAAAATTTAATTCCTTTGTAATGATCAACAGAAGTAAATGGCATACCTGTTGCTCTGAAAGTAAGCAGAAGGCTGAAGCAGGTATTCGGGAAGTGGGCCGATTTCGGCAAAGTGCCATACTATCAACTACTATCGAGTGAAACGATTAACTATATCCAAAATGTCCTAAAAGATGATAGGATCCCAGGAGATCAAGCAATGTGGATGGCAAAAACAATATATCCACTTAAAATTTTCCTCTTGTCTGCAGATCAATATTCGTCAATTAGAATTGAAAGGAATGAAACGAGTTGCACATCATGTCAGGCTCATATAGTGTTCGCTTTTGGCAAGAGGTAATTTTAAATTTATGGGCTCCAGAGAATGATTTAGATATTCTACAGCTTCTGAGCACTTACTGAGATGCAGAAGATACTTATAAGGAAAACTAAAAATCTGGACAACAAACCTGCAAAGCAAAAGGAAATAAAATGATTTGGGTATAAACACTTAATTTTTGAAGCAAAACTCCTGAGCTATTGTTACAAATAAAGCAAAGGCGTTCTTTGAATTTCTTGGGGTCAACATACGTGACAGAATACTGCATTGAATCCTTAAGAAGCCATGTGATTGCTCTTCTGGTAGTCAATAATACCACAAAAAGAGGAATTGCTCTGATTAAAAACTTCAATGAATCGGTCGGTTAGGCAAGAACAACAAAAAGAATTTTTGCTGAGGGTCGTGGAGCAACACCGAACAGTCATCATCAAGCACACAAAAGATGGGATGGGATGGGATGGGATGGGATGTTGCCTCCATACTACTTATTATTCTTAGTATCTAGTTTAAATCTTATTTTAAGTTTATTATATCTAGTTTTTCCAATAAAAGTAATTAACATTGAAAAATAGTATTTTTTGCGTACTTTTACAAAACTGATCAAAGTGTGCAACCTCTAAGTATTATCCAATCTCTTTGATATTTCGCATATTTATCTTTTGCATCACTGAGCCTCGAGGCGTGAGCAAAGTCAGCTAAAACTTTGGATCTTAATGTATATGTAGCATCCGTTTTTATGAGTACAAGAGTTTGCCAAGTGGCTGAAATTCAACAATATTTTTGTATTTAACATTAAAAAACAGATATAAGATTACCTCTATCTTATTATCAACCCTTTCAAAAATAAAAATTACGGTACCATTCTGTCCTATCCCTATCTCTTCCTTATAGACTTTGTCATAGGAAATGCTAAAAAAGAATCGCAAAATCTTGAACGCGTACACCAACGAGTGGTCATATGGGAGGAATGGCAACGAAGCTTTTTGTTTCGTGTACGCTTTTCTTCTATCTATAAGCCAGAGCGAAAGGTCAAGTATTGCGAACCACATTCATAGCTCGAAGTATATTTCAAAACTGTGTGTCGCATCAACTTCTCTAGACATATCCTCGTTTCTTGTGAAACAAAGCTCTAAGCATTTAAACTGCTTGCAAACATATAAATCACCATAAGTCATTCAGTTCTTTGCACTGCACTACCAACTGAAGTGTTCTGAAAATGCACGAAAACAGTCAAGTGCCAGAACAAAGGTGACGACTCTCATCAGAAATGTTTTGGCACCACATTCAGATGTCATTATTTTCCATTTATTTAAATTCATTCAAGCAATCATAGAGTCGAAAAAATGTTTTTTTTTGCCACATAAGTAGTAAATGTTCACAACAACATAGGGTCGGCACATTATATTATTAAAATTAGCAAAACTTACGAAACAAAACCTCCGGTTGTGTAACAATACGAATACTTATTTCGTAGGGTGAGCAAGGCGTAATATTAATAATATTATTTTCACAAACTAAACGATTTTTCATCAATAGCTATGAAGGGAGTCGGTTGCCCTGTGCATATTCTATATATCGCGGTTTCTACTGCAGCTGATATTTTATCCAGTGATATAGAATCGGCTGTACTAAAGAAGATATATGTATAGGTATTTATCGATATTCACTGTAAGGACTGAGCGGTTAAAAGCATTTTGTGTTGATGCAGACGATACATACTACATACGCAGATATCGTCCCCTCAGAGTGTAAGTGTCCTAACTCGCTGTTTGACAAAACTTCTTTAGTATGCCATTATACTAAAGAAAACATATTTCGTTTGGTGCTATCACAAATCTGCTACCACTTTCCGTTCCAAATACCTCAGTATGCATTTTGTCCTAAATGTAGCTTTCAAAACAAAATTGCAGAGTGTATTTGCCTTTGAAGTCAGATTGAACAATAAGCATTGTGCCACTACAAGTTTTTGTCCAGATCGCATACGGTTGGATCTGGTCTGGATGAGGTTTTTATTTGGGTAACCTTGGCAAACATTTCTGATTGGCAGGAAGTTCAGTATTTAACTGAAAGGCATATAGCTCTATCTGACGAATGCTTTGAAGAACTTATTAATGTATTCGATATCATTTATAGAAAAACATTACAAATAGTGGAAAAAGAAACACTGTCTTCAAAAATGAGAATTTTTTTAAAAAAAAAGACTGAATGAAGTAAGAGAGAGAGAGAAGCCAATTTTCTAAAAATTATACAATATCTGCATGCAATACCTATCCAATATTGCCAATATTGAGCGACTTTTCTCCCTCATTTCATAACAGTGGACAAAAGAAAAATGCGTTCAACATCAGCACGATTCAGTGAAAATTAAATTTATAATGTACTGTAAAAGTGAACTTTTTTTTGGGAGAGGTTGGTGGGATGCATTACGCACCATCAGCGAAATCATCATCAGATCAGTGTGTCGGGCTCCCGTAATGGTATACCTACTAAAAAACCTCCTCTTATTCGAGAATCCATCCCCCCTGGATTAATTTAGGGGAGTTCCCTTAACTTTGGCGTTCTTTGCCAAACAGATGATGTTTTCAAAGCCTGTGTCCAGGCCCTCATTGCCTCTATTTATTCCAATTTGGTAAGCGTTCAGATCTCTCTTCTTCATGTGGAGTACGTTTTCTACATACCGTGCGATCAACTTCCAATTTTCTTCGCTTCTCAGCATAGTCAGTATTATATTTTCCGCTGTTAATGAACCAACCCGTCTCTGTAGCTCACATCTACTTTCTGTCCAAATTCTAGAATTGAAAAACGTGTGTTCCGCATCATCAGTTTCTACGTCAGTTTTCCCCATTTGATTGAGGTGTTTTTGGAAATATCCATGTCCAGATAGAAACTGTGTGATGTAGAAATTTACTTGGTCGAAACTTCTGTCTAACGACGATGCGGTACGCCGAGATTACCCGCAGTGCTGCTGTTTGTTTGCACCGAACTTAGAACTTTCCGGTGATGTCTGCCCATACCTCGCACCCGTACACTAATACCGCCTGAGTGGTAGCCATTAAGAGCTTACGTTTACTCGCAGTTGGTCCGCCTGTGTTTGCCATTAATCGCGACAGTGATGTCGTTGCTTCAGCTGCTTTACTAACCGCATGCTGTATAAGTGAATACAGCGCATAAGTTTAACCTTAAAAGTTCTGTTACTGACCACTAAGAGGCTGTCTTTGACAGATCTTCGGTTTCAAAACACATCATAAAAAAAAATCAAAATGTATAATAACAATTTTCATAAAAAACGATTTATTTTAATGGAAAACGACATTAAAGTTTGTACTAAACTTGTGTCTTTATCTTCCCATCCTAAATCTAAATCAATTTTTTTTTTGACAGTAATGATGCTAGCTAAATCTAAGCGCATCCAAAAATATCCTCATTTATGAATAGACACCATCAGAGGCTACAGCGCAGATGACTTTAAATCACACTTAAGATGGAACTTGGCGACAGCCATCCGCTTATTGGGTATGCTTCGGTGGCCTGAGTAATTCTGAATTTCGCTATATATGTACGTATGTACTTACATATGTATACGCGTTGATGTTTCACACAGAACTTTGTAGTGGTTCAAGCGTTTAGATACTATTTAGTGAAATGTTTTCAGTTCCGGCAGCAAATTTCTGCGAAAAGGGAAATATATTTGCTTTTGTGGTATATGGGTAACACTGAATAGTTTCGTACAAATACTAATGTGCTTAGAGTTTGAAAAAATGCTGCTGAAAAGAGTTAAGACTCTGTGTAATTAGTTAATTTCGAGTTTCCAATAAGCCGTATATTCTCCGAAGGGAAACGGAAAAGCTTAAGGGCAGAGTTTGCATACCTAAAGAGAGTCGTTGGCGCTATTGATTGATTTTTATTAAAGAGCTTTTAGCTAACCGCGAGAGCTATGTATCTTAATCGCATGCTCTTCTACAGAATTTATAGTCTCCAATAAGGCTGCAAGCAAAAGTGGACGCCGATAAAAATTTCGTTGATTTGTTTTTGTGCTGAGCCAGGATCTTTTAGCGATAGCAGAATGTAGCGCCATTTACCAATCTATCACAAAACATGCACAAAAACAACAACATAATTGGTAAATTTTTTATAATTGGTGACTGCGTATCCATCCTTAAATTGGTTAGTTAGTCCATTTACCAATGGGGGAACCTATCTTCAACCCAAAGGATATTTAGTTATTTACAATTTTACATACGAATTGTGCATTTGGTTTGCTTAAAATAAGGCTTATGAATTTTCGTGGCATCAATAAAATTGTCAATATTATAATAGTAGGTTGTACATATATTGCACAACATTTGTATCGAACGAATCGATACATTTTCTGTGGACACCAACCAAACTAATCGAGACAATTCCAATCTAGCAGAAGACCAAATCTAATTTGAAAACCATCATTTCATTTTATAATATATCTATTTTAGCAATAATTTCACTTAGAAACATAACTTTGTTTTTGGTTACGTTCCTTTTTTCTTTCTTGTGCCTTTACCTTAAATTTTAGTTTCTCTCATATGTTTTCCCGAGATATTTTTTTAATTTTTCTGTTAAGTATTTTTCTTTTGTCATTCTTGTTCTCCACAGAGGTTATATTCACTTTGTTCTTCCGTTCGTAACACATAGAAGAGGATGTGGCAGGTACAGAAAAGTTTATACTCGTACATTCAATGTCACCACCTGAGTCGGTTTAGCCATGTCCGTCTGTCTGTATATCTGTCTGTCCGTCTGTTTGTCTGTAGAAATCACGTTTACGAGAAGACCAAGAAAGCTAATTGAATGAAATTCGACACACAGATCACGCCATCAAACAAGCTTTTGGCATTATAAATGGGCGAAATCGGTTTACGGACACGCCTACCGCCTATACTGTATAAACATATGTATGCACAAACCTATTTTAATGTAACTTGGGAACTTGGCGCACATGTGAATACAATCAACACCCCAGTCTTAATATATTAAATGACCTCAATATTTGAGATTCTGTTTTTTAAACTATCTGTTTTGCACCTTAATTTAAGATAAATAAAAAAATTTTTATTTTTTATGTGTAAAACCTAAGTACTTTTTTTTGCGAGGATTGGTAATTCGAAAAGTGTCCCCCTAGATCCTCGTAAGCTTATGGCAGCCTTTCTGAGAAACAACAAAGTAGCGGGCACAAATCGCACAGTCGTCAAAGTTTTGAAATCCTCTGAGGAACTTACCGCTTAACAATTTTACCTACCCTGTTGGCCTTATCTAACTTTTGAAACAAGAAAGCATATTTAATATCAGTTTCATAGCGACTAATTCCAAAAAAGTCTGACTTACCGCTATCTCAAAACTACAGGGTCATCATGATATTGCCAATCCCATCCAAGCTCTTCACAAAATTCGTTCGCTACATTGTCACCTTTCTCATAAAATCTTAAATAAATAATACCCCTTCCGGTAGGTGGAACGAGGACTTTGATTTATTAAAGTCCCTTTATGAAAAAGTCTGGACAAAGGAGGTCTTTGGCACAATTGGAGGATAGGCAAGGCGTCCAAAAAATGGCCGAGCCAATGATCAAGAGTTTAGAATCGCGGAAAATTGGTATATTGAATTTTGAAAATAAAGTCCTATATATATTTAAATGTTAGGTATGGAAATAGACATTTGTGAAAGTAACTTGAAAAACTGTAGATTGAAAACAGAGAATTATTATAAATGAAAATCTCAAATCAATATTTCAATTATTAAATATTGGAAATAAACACCGATGCCTGTTTCATAGTTTCCAAAATGGAGTCAACAGCAAAAATTTCCAATTATGATAGCAAGCAACTGTTAGTTAACTATTAGTCAACCTGCCAAATTTGGTTGGTCAACTAATTGCTAAGTTGTGTTATGAAACTGAAATTGGATAGTTAACCTCAAATCTTTAGTTAACTTAGTACTGTGAAACCGGCTCTTAATAACACACACAATCGCAATTCTACCACAGCGTTCGTTCAATTGTTGTATGAACTTATGCGATGGAATGTAAATGCGAACTACCGAAAAGTACCAAACCATACTCACCTAGCCCATTATTAGTACTTCGAGAAAAGGCCTGGAGCCGTCCAAAACTCTCTCTTTTCAGTACTTTTTCTGTATGTACGAAGTCCATTCATTCGTGTCAAATAAGTGATAAGATTTGATGAATTTGATTTTTCTCATGCATGGGGGGCGTGGCATTGTACAGTTTCTCCAAACCAAACTTTGGCATATGTAGCTCCAAAAATTTTTTTAAAAAAGTATGAAAATTCGTTGAGTACTTTGCGAGCTTATATGCAATGTACAAACGGTTATCGACTTTTTCTTACAAGGCAGGAGCGGCACCTCCCATTTTTTCATTGAAAACTAGTACTTTTGCCCGCACCTTCTCCATCTTTGTCTTATTCATCTGCGTCAAGTAACCGATAAGATCTGATGAATTTGATTTTTGTCTTTTATAGGGAGCGTGGCAACAGTGGCGTGCAGTGCACATCAGGCGCCCGGCGAAAAGTAATTTGCCGCCCCCTACCGAAAGAAAGTGTTGTAGTTTTTAATATTCATGCAAAAATTGTATTTACCTTACAAAAAAAAAGGTCAATTTTAATTCGAAAGTCTCGAACATTGTACACATTGCAACTTACTATTTTTATTAACTAGAAAATAGTAGCGATAGCGCACCTCGGCCCCACCAAAGGTGCGCAACTGCGTGGCACTGGCAATTTAAATTTTTTTTTTTTTTTCAAAATAAACTATGCTTAGAGCCTTTCGCAGACCATAAGAAACATATGTACCAAATTATGTACATCTGTGCCAAATAGCTGCAGAGATATAAATTTTTTTTTTCATAAGAGGGGTATGGCACCGCCTATTTTGCATTGAAACTATACTCTGTAAACATTTACCAACTTTCATTCATCTGCTTCAAATAGTTTAGTGAATTTCACTCTTCAGTCACTCAGAGGGGCGTGGCGTCACCTATTTTTTAGAACCAAACTATGCTAAAAACCTTATACATAAGAAACATATGTACCAAATGTCATCCACCTATCTCAAACAGTGAGGACAGTTTCGGTACATTTGTACTTTTTTTTGGTATATTTGTATTCTGAAAGTACATTACATTTGCCGCAATTTTAGTACATTTTGCGAATTTTAATTAAATTTTCGGTGCATTTGGACAATTTATAATAATAACCTCTGTTTTAGGAAATTAATATAAAGTACATAATTTGAGATAGTAAATACCCACGTGTAGGTGGATAGTTTGCAGTTTACTGTGAAATATATCTCATTTTGCTGTTTTTTAGGTGCCAAAAGTGAATACCTTTTTTTTTGTAATTTTTACATTTTTAGAAAAATTTTCTTAGTTTTTGTAAGCTTGGGTGTTCAAGACAAAAAGTACATCGGCCTCTAAAAAGAACATTTCAGTACATTTTAACGAAACATGACAAAACTGATCTCAAATAGTTGGACAAATAAAGAAATTTTCGATTTTTCTGGTGTGGCATGGAATTTTTCATTGAAAATTAGATTTGCCCATGCCGTTTATATATGTTCCAGGTTTCATTCATTGGCGCTAAGCAGTTGATAATTGATGATACTTTTTTGAAACAAAACTATGCTAAGAACCTTCCGCAGACAGACCATAGAAACATTAAAAAAAATATTACTCCTCAATCGGTCAAGTCGTTCAGAAGACATACGATACACTAATGATTAGATATAGAATCGACCCACGGTAATCCTGCCCCTGGCTGATCCGACGCCCCTTGCAATCCAACATGCCAATTGCATACCTTGAGTACCGATTTTATATCTCATTTTCATGAATCGTCGAATTACAACGTACTCCTTTTAAAAAATTATCGGAGTACAAGTGGACGGTGGCTGCAGTCTATAGTCCGACAAATACGATGATACGACACCACCTTGCAAAACTTTTCTTGGATTACCGTGGGTACGGTGTATATATAGGTATGTACATACATGTATACGAGTATGTAGATAAACTACCTAGCTTCGCCTGGCTACTTTTTATTTTTTAAAAAAACATTTATTTAATCATTTTTATTTTTAATGACTAATAAAGTTTTTTTAATATACATACATATGTAGATATACTTATGTACTTTTGTCATGCCGTTAATCCAGTCACGTGCTATTATCACAAATTGCTTCACTCGCTCAAATTTTAATGGCCAATCATTTAAGGAAAATACCAAAATAAGTTAAACTTTTTATACACTTTGAGAATTATGTATAGCATGTACGTCATAGGAGTAATAAGACTTAGTTGAAACAACATATCAAATCCATTTTATACTTCTGGACAAATAGAAGCTTTCAATGTGGTTCTTTTAGTTTGGATGATTTAGCTAAAGTTCATAATATAGCAATGGGGGTTGAAAAGTTGGGATGTCTGTTGAATTATCGAATGATTTTCTTGTTTATATCAGAAAAATATTAACTAATAAAGGTGTTATCTTTGGCTTCGCCAAAAATTAAATACCCTAATCTCTTCAACAGTAAAAGTGCACGTAAGTCTCAAATTTTTACTAAAAGGGTAATTTTTCTACCTTTTCCACCGCACCACATGCTGGCTGGCTTGACTAAATGTACCCACATTCAATTTGACAACATTACGTTCAAAAGCTCTCTGTGTAGCGTTTTGAAGCTAGTGTAGAAGGTGCCACTCCCTCTTTTAGAAATTCGTCAACTTTTAGTCTGATGCTTGGCCGTACCAATTTTTGAATTTTGCTGTGAATTTGGTTTCATTACTTTAAAGCTCCAGATGACCGACCATTGTTCAGTTTTACGTTTTGATCATATGATTAAGAAAAGGTCGAAAAATTTTGAAAAATAATGAATCAACCGAAAAAAGTTGAGAAAAGTCGAAAAAGTCTAAATTAAGTGGAAAATATTCGAAAAACTGGGGATTGTTAGAAAATGTTAGAACAGTTGACAAAGGCTGAAACGACAAAAAAGTATAGAAATTTTTGAACAAAGTTGAAAGAGTTTGAATACCTCGGCAAAAGCTGACAAAGGTTGATAAATGTTGAAACAGTTGAAATTGCTGAAAAAATTTAAAAAATATGTGGTATGATGAAAAAGTTGAGAAAAAGATAATAAGTAAAAATGTTGAAAGGCACTGAAAAAGTTGGAAATATATGAAAAGTGATGAAAAAAGCTTTTAAAACTCAAAAAAATTTTGAAAAAGTCGAATTAAGTTGAAGAGTTTGAAGAAATATTGAAAAAAATAAAAAGCTGTTGAAATAGTAACAAATGTTGACAAATTTTAGATATGGCTGAAAAACTCGAAAAGGTATGGAAAATGTTGTCAGATTTTGAAAATGTCGAAAAAAAGTTGAAAAGGTCAAAGGAACACGGAAAAAGTTAAAAAAAATCGAAAACCAAATACAATGCGTAGAGGAGACTTCAACAATAGCCCTTATATCGCTCCAAAAGTGCCGCAATGGTTTCAAAAACAGGGTTTAATCTCCACAATCAAATAACTAGGACGAGAGATTTTCACAACCTAAAGTGTACATCGCCTGTATGTTAACATGAACAACATAGAAAATAAAACGACGAATTGAGCATATAATTATGAATTTCAATATATTCTGTTGCCCATCAGTCTTGGAAGACCTGACATGAAAGCTACACAAACTTTTCCACCTTAAGGTAGCTTAGATGGGCTGTCCAGTATAGTAATTTACGGACACCCATAGACCAGAGTTGGTTCTTTGTGATTCCGTCAAAAAAAAAAACAGTCGGCTCCCATTGGAACTTTTCTGACACACATATCTTAATGTTAAGTAAGTCACCTTGATTTTTGAAAAATATACCTCTTGACCATCTAAATTTACTCGTACAAAGAACAGGACAAGTAAGGAGGAGGCGATCAACACTTTTCTCCCTCTTTTCTTAGCTACAGCTTCTACAACGCCTATTATGTTTCTCAAAAATACTGTGGCCAGTAAGGTCACCAATATTATCTTCGGCTTTCAGATGACCACTATTTACCTCACTAAATAAAATATTCAAATTGTGAAAATTGCGTTAAAATTTTTCAATAATCTTTCCAGTTTCGTAGATATAGTGATTTGAACTTTAAAAATGGCACTGTATCAAATTAGCTGTGAGCCACTGTATAGCAGACATGGCAGATGTTGTCTTTTATATATGTACCAAGTCTCATTCATCTGCATCAAGTAGTTGCTGATATATACAAAATGTGGTTCTTCTTTTTTTTCATTGAATCTTACTTTTGTCCCTACTTTTTATTAATGTACCGAGACTCATTTGTCTACATCAAAAATAATGGTTTTTCCTTAGGGGCCATCCATAAACTACGTGACCGAAAAAACCTTTTTTTTAACCCCTACCCCCCCCTATAGTGACGATTCGTGACTTTACTGTATTAACCCCCCCTCCCCCTATTTAATAACGTTGCAGCAAGATTTTTAAAAATATTTTCTACTAATGAATTTTAAAATAAAATGCATGGTTTATTGACAATATGAAACATAAAACATTACATTTTATATTTTAATAGATATAACATATTTAAAATGAATAAATAATTTTCAATATTTAAATTTCTTCCTAGAAAGGAATTCCCTCATCTATCCAAGAAGGTATATCCTCAATTAAAGTAATATTTTTCTCTACATTTAATTGTTCGTCTTCCAGTTCAATAGCTTCTACATCTTCTATATCTTCTACATCGATCCACAATCTTACAATTTGAAGTCACGTAGTATTTCGTAGTATTTTTCATGACCCCCCATTCCCCCAAATCGGTCACGTAATTTATGGATGGCCCCTTATATGAAGCCGAAAAACGAAAAGTAAACGAAAACTTCATAAAATGGAAGATCAAATATCATAGAAATACATCTAAAATCAAAAGTAATTCATCACTTATTAACAAATATGGCGATGTAATTAATTAAGAGCGATTTCAATAATAGCACAGGCCGACAAAATTTGATCAAAATACATACCCAGAAACCGGACTATATATTTCCGTAGGTTTTCGATGCGCTGATTCCGAATCTGGTCGCAGAATTGCTCCATCACGTCAGGTTTTTGTGATATCCTAACCTAAAAGTGCCAAAAATGACGATTTTTCTCAATTTTGAGGTTAAATAGCTCTAAGGATTTTATTTTTCTTGTCTAGTCTTCCTCTTTCAAATGCCGTTGAGTTTGTTTGAATATCTTTTTTTTTCTCTGAGATATGGCATTTTGACAAAGATTGACAAAGACACAGACACAGAAACAGTGACAGACATACACAGACAGACACTGACGCATATAAAAAATGCCATATCTCAGAGATGCCTGTGTAGTTAATACCTATCTTTTGAAAAACTTTAAATTTTGTTTAATATTTTGTTGGGAGGCCTTTATTTGCTATTACAGCTTTTTATCGCTATGTCATAGAAGCAATAAATTTTTGGCATTCCTCTTGGGCTATCTTTTTCCTGGCCTCATTTGCCACCCGTTGTAACTCGTACAAAAACTTAGTTTTTCCTTTGAAATGTCCATTTTTAGCTGATGCTGATGATTCCGTTTCCTGTTGGGGATAAAACTAAATGGAAATGTTTAAATTTGCTCGAAAACAATTAATTTTTTTGGTGGCATTTTTTTCCGATTCTTAAAAGGCGCATAATAAAAAATTTTTTTGTTACTAAAAAATC
Organism: Meiosimyza decipiens; assembly: GCA_963680825.1. NCBI lineage: Eukaryota > Metazoa > Arthropoda > Insecta > Diptera > Lauxaniidae > Meiosimyza > Meiosimyza decipiens. The sequence goes on from OY804260.1 coordinate 49,134,376, forward strand.
AATTTAAAAATTACGAACATAACTATGAATTTCTTTTTTTTTTTGAAAATTTCAAATGATTAATTAAATCCAAATCATCATTTTCAATATGCCAAGGTTTGATACAAATCGGTTCACTTTCTTTTATATTTAATCACACGAATTTCTCGCTAGTATGTGTATAAATGTGTTTAGAAATTCAAACTTAAATAAAGCATTACCCAGTAGAAATTTGTGCATCACTGATGTAAATAAATAATCATAAGTGTTGGGATCAAAAAAAAATCCGAGAGCATCGCATGGCTACACAAAAAATTTTTAAACTCAACATTCATCAATAACACTAAAAAGTACTTTTCCGAGAATTAGAAATATTTTTCCATGAATATGAATTTTTTTACAACAATGATACACACAAGAGCATAATTTCGGAGAAATAATGTTTTTGACCTTCAGTTTTCTCAACTGGCATTGCGCAGTGCATTCGCACACGCTTGTTCCTTTTTTGCACGTTTAATTCCGACTGGGTCTCTTGCATATTTATTTGACAAACGAACCAACACATATAAGATCAGCAACTGCACGGCGCGCCTCATAAAAGCAATCTTATCAGGAGTCAGATGCTAACGATTCGTCCGTTTTTATCACCCCTGTTGTTCCGCTCAGGTTGATCTCTGGAAGAAAAACTGTCTAGCAAAATCCTCGGCCATCATCTACCAGGTTCTGTTGACCCTTAAAAGTTTCCCTGATGAATTCATCAGGGAAACTTCAGATCTTTCCAAAAGTGAAAAAATAAGAGTCGATAACGCAATAAAAAATCTTATGAATTCGGTTGTACCTCATGAAAATATATATTTTGAAGTTAATCACAATTTGGCTTTGGCAATGATTGACGGAAAAGTAAGGACTGTCCCAGAAAAAACTTACGCTTTGTTTTTTAGTTATAAAAAAATACCCAGTAATTTTTTTGTTCCTTTTTTCGTTTTTTATTAATAATGGCTAGTGTTCAGAATATAAATAACTAAAAACTAAGTAACAATTTGTTTTTTTTAGAAAAATTTCTCACTTTTTTCGTAAGGCCTTTCTTTAAATTTTGTCCAGTCGTTTCATCGACAGTATGGTACGATTTTTTCCACTTATGTCTGAAGTCTTGTGAATTTTTTGCATTCTTACCACTCCTTCGAAAATCTCTTTTCATTAGAGCCCGATATCTTTCAATTGGGCGAAGCTCTGGGCAGTTGGGCATCGTAGCTTTAGAGTAATGAGACGTTGCTAAATCTGGCCAGAACATCACGGTACCCTCATGTGCACGAATAAATGGTAGAAGACGTTTTTCGAGGCACTCGTCTATATAAACTTTGGAATTGATTGTGCCTTGCGTGACAATAAACCTGCTTATGAGACCACAAGTGCATATGGCCTGCCAAACCATATATTGCTTCGGAAATTTCGAAACTTTTTTTTCTTTAAGTATACTAGACACATGGCCCTTTTTCGGTGATGCATATTCGTTCCCAGGTAGCTACTTAAAATCTGCTTTAACGTAACATTCGTCGTCCATAGCACAACAATCAAATTTAGTCAGGTACCTTTCATTCAATTTTCGGGCTCGCATCGGAGCCATTAACTGCTTTTCATCAGAACGGTCTGGTACGATTTGAACTCTGTATGTCTTTAGCTTAGTTTTCTCCTTTATCCTTTGCACAGTAGATTTTTATGTATCTGCTCTAGCCGGCATATCTCGCACTGAGGTGTTGGGATTTTGCTTAAAAAGGCGCTTCACCTTCGCGTTACCTTTGGGTTAGAAAATTCTAGCTTTCTGCCTGAACCTTTTTTTCGTGAAACAGGTAGACCTTTTTTATAATTAGAAATTACCGTAAAGACAGTTTTTTTTTGATGCACCAACTATTTTTGCTATAGCTGAATATTTTAATTCTGAATTTTGCAGGTATTTGGACAAAATCAGTTTGCGGACTTTTTGTTGTTTGTTAGATATCGTTGTCGTTAAAAGTGCTATCTTCAAGTGTTATACATCATATTAAATGTCACTTTATATGGAACAAATATTGTGTCTTTTTAGACCTATAAGATTTCCAGGTAGAGTATAATAAAAATATAAAAAGCGCAAGTTTTTTCTGGGACAGTCCTTAAGTAAAGCTACTTGTGTGGAGCGACTTCCAAGGATTTGAAGAATATTGAAAATATGTTAAATAATTTGGTCTTTCCATACTTCACGAGTGGATACAATTTTTTGAGTGTTTGCTCCATTTATCGTACAAATTACCGATAAAAAAGTGGCAAGCTCAGTTTGAAAATGAAAAACTTTTGTGCTCAAAATAAAGTTCGCATACAAAAGGAATTAAAAAAAAACTTGGACTGATTGTGGACCACCCGAAACCATGTTTCGGCAATTCAAACGATGGCGATACTGCCGTCAAATGCCGAGATGTCAGCTGCAATCACCAAAATTGATGTCAATTTAATAAAAAATATGCACACGATTATGATAGTAGTTTCAAGTGGCCATCAAATTAAGTTGGAAAAGTTTTGGCAGTTTGCTGCCAACTATTATGTGACGTGCTATCCGTGATACAACATGCTGCTTACACGTCACAAGTATTTCATTCACGGGCCGGAGATAATATCTCATGCTTTGTTGCCAATTGGTCAAATGTCAGAAGAAGCTCAGGAGGCTCGCAACAAAGATTTTAAGAGCTACAGAAAACACTTTTCCCGCAAGTGCAGCAGAAAAAAAACAAATGAAGACAGATTTTATAGATTTCTAATAAGTTCTGACCTTTTAATATCAAGTATAAGAAAATTCCCAGCAAATGCAGAAAGAAGCTTTGTTAAGGACGGATAATGATGATAATTGTGATGAAAAGGATGCTGATGATTATAGAGACCATAATGATGAAGATTATGACGATGATGATTGTGATGATGATGATTGTGATGATGGTTTTGCTTAAAAACATGTTAATAATAGGTTTTGAATGATATTATTGTAGAATGATAAAGTTTTACATTAATTAATGGTCTGGATGAATTAATCTCACGTTTTTCTATGAAATACCCCACTGTGCGGCGGGACGAATTATTGCTTGTTTCCTTCGCGACCGTGCGAGGCGAAATGTCCAACACAGTCTACAGGATAAAGACGCAAGAGACATGCGGTCTCCTATCATAGTTTCACATCTTGTTCTACCAAGACATTATAAAATGAAACTTCACTACAAAGGCAGAGTATCATATTAATTACGATACAAAGATATTTTAAAGAGATCACGGTTCTGTAAGCTGGATTTTTGCCTTCATAGCTTCCAAAAAGATTTAAGAAAAACAGAATTGACGTCAATACTACGAGTATTTAGCAGGAATTAACTTATGATGATAGCTAGTACAGTCGAAACATACTATGTATTAGAAAAAAATCAATACGATCGATTACTTGACGGAAATAAACTTTAGCAATGAAATATATTTAATTGAAGCGCTATAAACTCATAAAAAACTTGTTCGAACCTGCCGACGCATATGTTCATGGATAATAAAGTTTCTAACTCTTCTCAAGATACGTTAAGTCATTAGCAAATTATTTTTCTTCGAACTTTGAAACAAGTAGCTCTCAATTTAATCAATTTCACCATAGTAATACATCTTGAATAGATTTCGGGAATTTTCATCTTGCCCTAGATAGTTCTAAAAAGACTGATATTGATGGTTTGCCTCCTTATCTCATTGAAAAATGTTAATCTTCATTAAAAAACCAATTACAATAATTTTTCATAAGTCCTTGCAATCTGGATTTTTTTTGGATGCCTGGAAAATTTCGGCCATCTCGCCAAAATTTTAAAAGTGTTAATAGCAATAATATAGCAAACTACAGATCCATACCTAAGTTATCGAATATCCCAAACTTTTTGAAAAAATTGTCAAAGGAAAGTTATCGTTTGCTATTAAAAGTATAATTTCGCCACATCAACACGGATTTGTGACCGGTAGGTCGACAACTACTAATCTTTCTGTGTTTTCAGATTATTGTGCAAATGCATTTAATAATGGATTTCAAGTTGAAACCATTTATACTGATTTTTCAAAGGCATTCGATAAGGTCCCCCATGAATTATTAATTGGCAAACTAAGTAATTTAGGGTTTCATTCTAGTTTTTGAGCTTGGTTGGAATCTTATCTTAATTTTTTTACAATCTGACATAAATAATCTTCATATATGGTGTTTGGATAATTGCTTATCGTTAAACCTGAACAACTGTTTTCATGTCTCGTATTCAAAACTAAGAAATTCTCAGCATTTTTCATTTAATGTCGATGGTTCTCCCCTAATTACTACGACTGTAGTCAAAGACCTTGAGGTTATATTTGATTTAAAATTGAGTTTTATTCAATACCTGGATTACATCATTCCGAAAGCATATTCTTTGTTAGCTTTCATCCGCCGTAATACTAAGCTCTCGGTTCCCTACACACTCAAACTACTGTACAATTGTTTAGTTAGATCAAGATTAGAATATGCCTGTTTTATTTGGAACCTATTCTATGCATCTCATACCAACAGACTTGAAAGGATTCAAAGAAAGTTTTTACGATTTGCATTACATTCCCTTAACTTTTCAGAGCCATTTCCTTCTTATGGTGCTCGTTCCTTCCTGCTCAACCTTAAATCTTTGGAGAGCAGACGCAATATTCTATCGCTCATTTTTGGTTTTAAAATTGTTAATGGAAGCATTGATTGTCCTTCTCTACTAGGTAGAATTAACCTTTGCGTCCCCGTTAGAAAGTTGAGATACATACCGATATTTCATGAGAGTCTATACAGGACGAATTTCTCTTCAGAATCTCTTTTAAACCGGTACCAGAGAGATTTTAATCGATTATCTCTTACGTATTCTATTGATTGGTTGATGTTGTAAATTGCTCAATATGAAGACTTTATTATGTACCATTTATTAATATAAGTTCTATGTAAGTTTCTTGTTATTATTTTTATAATTAATATTATTGTTTGTATACATAGTCAGTAAGGATTTAAGATTCCACTGACTGAATTAATAATAAATAAATACATGAAAAAATTTGTTAAATTATAAAGTTCAAGATTCTTAGTTTTTGTTTTTCTTGCACTCAGAGTTAATAAATTTTGCCACTCGGCTTGCAAAGCATTAAAGGAGGCGTGGTAAGTGTGGCAGAGCATATACATATTATTGATCAGCGTTAACATCTCACTTGTCCTAAATAGCTATGACCGATTACAGGAAGTCCAAGCGAGGGAATTTAACCCTTTCGCGGACACATGAAATTTAGAAAATGTTAGCAGAATGACACATGCAATTTATTTGGCTTATAAAACAGATAATTGAATTCAGTTTGTGATTTATTGAATATTAAATTTTTACTATATAAAACCAGTGCAGTTGACGTGGCCTATGTCCGACGTGTTTATATACGATTTTTTTTCTTTGTCGGCATATACCGACGTGTCCAATTTTAAGCCATTCGTAGTGTCGGCTTATGCCGACGTGTCCGCGAAAGGGTTAATAAAGTTTGATACACTTGGCTACATTTTTAATTAATGCTCGTGGGTAAGGTTATGCAACCAAATTTCACACAAAAGTAAGGAACGGACAGAAATAAGACTAATTTTGTCCAGAGAGCGTTTTTTAAGATTCACTCAAATTTCACACAAATACTCGTACTAGAAATGATTCCAACCCGCAATTGAAGAAAGTGTACAGAGGACGTTGCACCTTTCAAATTATGTTCACTTCAAATTAAAGTCTTTTAAACCCAATTTCAAATTTAAACTTTGCATATAATTTCATTCGGAAATTGAACAATTATATTTTGAATCGTTTGATTTGGAATTTAAATTCCGTTTCGTAGAATTGAGGAAGGCCTTAAATCTAATATTTTTAATATAGATATTAGACTGAATTTTTTCTGTCGGTGTACTGTTCCTATTATTTCTATCTTCTGAAGAGTATTACATTGTATTAAGTGAATATCTTCCGAATCCGTTAATTTTGTTGATTCTCTGGTGAAATAAATAAAAAATGCATGGATAGTAACGAATTTTGTGGGAGGTGTGAGAACTGGTGTTAGTACATCAATAATACGATGCTATTTTACCAATAGCATCATTGAAAGTTTATTTACATTCAGGTTGTTTTAATTTGTGTCTGGACCCAGAATATAGGAAATGACTTTCACATGTAGCGACAGAACTGGACTTGTTTGTATTAATTTACGTTCCTTGGTTCCTCTCAGATCAATGTTTATTACTGTTACTGGTGTTGGTTGCTGCGCTCGTTGACTCCCGTTAGTTGTAAATTAACGAGCGTCGACTGACACAACTGACAGTTGATGAAGCTCGAATAGTCGACAAGCGACGAACGTACGACGTGATACACAGAATTGTATCATTATACCCTACACAGAGGGTATATTCACTTTGTCATTCCGTTTGTAACGCATAGAAGGGGGCGTGGCAGGTATAGAAAAGTATATATATTCTTGATCAGCGTCACCACCTGAGTTAATATAGCTATGTCCGTCTGTCTGTCTGTCAGTGTGTCTGTCTGTTGAAATCAGGTTTACGAGAAAACTAAGCAAGCTAACTCAATGAAATTTGGCACACAGGTCAAACCCTCTTGCAAGCTGCTAGCATCTAAAATTGAGCGAAATTGGTTAACGGCCACGCCTTCCGCCCATGCTTTATATAAATATACCCAAGTCCATTTTGAAAAAAAATTGCTGCGAATTTGATGAAACTTGGTGATTTGGTGAAGCTGAGAACAAAATTAAGATAAGGCTAGGTTTTAAGTTTGCAAAGGCTCTTAAAGAGGCGTGGCACAGCCCTAAATTTTAACTTTTATAACGCCATAGCTCGTAAACCGTGTAAGATATTGTGATGAAATTCGGTACACGAATACAGATCTTATGAATCTTGAATTGCGCATAAAGTGGGCGGAATTGTAAAAGTGGGCGTGGCACTTTTAAACAATTGAAAATTTGGATTTAGTATAACTCCAAATTGGCACATACGATTTTCATAAAAATTTTAGGGATGATACTACCGAAAGCAGTCGTCAATACAAGTTTATTCAATATTCAAGAAAATTTTGTTGTAGGGCGTGGCACAGCCTACAATATTTATAAACGTTATAAAAAGAGAACTAACAACGCAATCGCTATGAAATTTAATATGGCAGATATACTCGCTAAAAGGTGTCTTCTTGCAAACTTTTGGTACAATAGTGCAGGTGGGTGTGGCACCTCCCATATAAGCAAATACGTTTAATGCTATAGATAGTGTGCTATGAGAGTAATCTTCATAAAATTTTGTGTAGAGGTGTCGGTTACTATAAGCTTTGAAATTCAATGAAACTTAACAAGATTGCATCAGTGGGCGTGACACCTCCCTCATTAACATAAAGTTGTAAGTGCTATTATAAGTGAACTATTGGTGCAATTGATCTAAAATTTGAAGTAAGTGGTTTACTGGGTATTAGGTACATATGAATCAAAAGCTTTTGAAATACTATCGAAATATATGAGCAATCATACTGAAATTTGGTGTAAGAGGTTTGTTTTTGGAAGGCTATTTGTGGATCAAATTCTGACTGGATTGTACCAGTGGGTGTGTCACCGCCCTAAATTTTATGAATAATTACGGCACATATCGCAAACTATACAAGCTATGCTAAATTTGGTTTGTGCATGTCAATCACGATATCATTTATTGAAACAAAAGTGGGCGGAATTGGAGAAGTGGGCGTGACATATTTCGTGTTTTTATTTCTATTCTAATTTGTTCAACATTTCCCATATTCTTTTGACATTTTCAGTTTTTTCCAACACTTTTCAACATTTTTGAACCTTTTTACATTATTTTCGACTTATTCAACCTTTTCAACATTTTTTTAACATTTATTTAAAAAGTACTTTTAATGCAGTGTAGGGTATGTGAGTTTCGGCCTGGCCGAAGATAACACCCTTACTAGTTTTATTTTGTTGTTGTTTTATTTTAATTTTTTATATTTTATTTTAAAATGTCTCACAAATATTTAATCAACAAACTTTTCGTGTCAAAGACAAAAACGCAACGTCACAGCAACAATATCAGATAATAACCAAAATTCCGCCAAGATAACGTCAAGATGTGGAGATAAATAAAATCTGTGTGCCAAGTGCAGTAACAGCAGTAGCATCCAGCATTACAAAGCTGCGATGGCTTCTAATGAAGACGCCACGCAAATGAGACACCAATGCAAACTCAGGCGGGCTTTAAATTTATGAATGTACTTACAAGGGATAAAAATAGACTTTCAAGAGCAATTCAATTATGGTTATATGTAGTTGTTTTTGTTAAACACCTTAAACATTATTAAGGACATGCGAAATTTTGTTTTTTAAGTTTTCTCTTGAATTGAATTCAACCCAAATGGCTTAGGCTTGTTAACTTATCTTAAATAAATCGTAGAATAAACTGCGATTTGGTCTCATTCGCCGATTAGTCAGAAACACCCATAACTTATATCGAGTAATTATCGATTAAAGCTTTTATAATGTCGAAATTATATAAAATCGCGAAAGAAAGGTAAATTCATATTTTCCACGATAAATTAATTGGACTAAATCGACTAAAAAGTTTTTCTAACTCTTTCGTACAGTACACAGTCAAAAGGAAGATTTAAGTGGAAATTATACCAAGAATTAAAAAACTGAGACAAGGGTAGGTAAATAATACTTATTTTAATGCATTTCTTAGCATTTATTCAAATTTTAGTGCCCAAGATTTAATAGCTCGGAATAAGAAGCTTTGCGCAATAGCTCTTCTTCGTCATCAAATGTCTATATGAACAATTCACAATTAACTTTGTGAAGCATTTTTTCTTGAACAGATTTCTTAATATTCAATAAATAACCAAACTTAATTCGAGATGTAATAGCAGTTTATAAAATCTCCGATTTAAGTGGTATTACACTGAGAAAATAATTTAATTACATATACCAAAATTTCTTAAAAATTAACAAATGGTATATTTGATATAGGCGAATTAAATATTTGATATGTATTAAAATGCCACATATTACAGTGAATTGAATAATATTATTGTATCAATTATATATTTGGTAATAATTACCAAATCATATTTTGGCTGAAACAAATATTTAGGTTGCAGCAATCATTCGACTGTTAATAATCACTAAATCATTCATTTGACTAAAAAAATACGCAAACGTAGACATTAATTAATATCGATTTGTGCTAAAAACCGATGACCAAAAACGATTTTTCCAATATCGTTGCATCCATATATAGGATGTCGTTTGTAGTTGTACAATCATAAATACCTAAATTGCGTACCAAGCAGAATATACTTAAGTAGTGTTTTACTTAAATATATTGTGAATTGCAAAGTTTCATGTTAATAAGAAGTGAAATCAAATAAAAATAGGGTTAACAAATGTAAAATTCAACCAAACCAATTTTTCAATCGACTCAAACTAATATAGTGTTTGACCCAATAAGCAACAATTTAAATTTCAACTACCAAAATTTGTTGATAGTTAACACATATTTAAAAAAAAAACTATCAACCAAATACATTTATTTAAAGGAAGCATACTCATTTCTTAGTGTATGAAAATAGATAAGTTAACAGGCCTTAGTTTTTTAGTCTTGTTTCCCCCTTTAAATGTCTTTCATATTCCTAAGTAGCCCCATCCAACAAAAGTCCTTTAATAATTAAAAATACATATATTTATCAACTTTTGAAAACTTAGGACAGAAACACACGCACCAAAAAAATTTTCTGTTTATCGTTTTAGCGATTGTGCGCAAAGAATTATATTTAAAAGAAAAACACTCCGAGAATTGTTGGTAATTGGAACGTATCGTAGCGTAACACAGAGTAAAATCAGCGGTCTTAGAATCAGGGTAAATGTGATTTTGGTTTATGTTGCGCATTGGGTTTTTAACAATGGTTTCAAACTCCCCCTGCTCTGCCGTTTTGTATTTTATTAGGACTTTCTATTTTATTGATTTAAATTTATATGAAGTTTTTTGAATATAACAAAATGAGAATGAATGCTAAATCAATTGAAAATAAAGAAAAGGAGGAAGCCTTTCGGATATTATTCAATAAAATTCACATTGGATTTTGCCAACTAAGAAGCCAGACTTAGCTGTCAAATTTTAATAATACAAATTAATGTAACCTTTATTGTTATTTTCATGATCATGTTGAAAAATATAGAAATTGAAGAATATTTGTGATTATTTAAAATAATTTTAAATCCAAACTTCAAGACAGAAGAATTTTTGTTTGAAACAGGCGCTCAGCAAATCAAACAACATGAATATCATTTTTATTTTTAAGTTTGAACTAAAAACCGCATGTACTCGAGCAAAGGATCAATGGTACATAAGCCCGCAACATGAATAATTTTGAATTTGCAAAGACTTAAGCCCAAATTTTAATAGCACGGCGATAATGACATTCTATTTTGACATTTTGATTTAGTTTCTTTGTTAATTTTAAAGAAAATTCCATTTATTTGCCTTTCAATATTTGATTTTCTTTTTTATTAAAGCCGAATCAATTCTAGTGATTAAACTATTCATCTATATATTTATTTCTCGAAGGTAAGGCTTAGTTGACGCGATCCAGAGCAGATACAGCAACAAATGCTATATCAAATTGAAGTGCTCACCGAGCAGATTTGCGGAAAATTATTGAATCCAGAATCCGTTGACCAGAAGCTGAGATATAAGCGTGGAAAGATTTCCTTTTTTTCAACTCTTTCAAGCAATGCACTGATTAACTGCAAAAGCCTCGCCATAGCGAGGAGAAAAAATGTGCATGCCTACTACTTTCTCTGTCTCTCTAATTGTTATTATTTTCCAACTAAGCGTTGTTGTTACTAAAATATTAAAAGCAACAATAGCATTGGTTAAGTGTGTGTGTGCGTAATGTAAGTGGATCTTGATATTTGTTGAGAAAGAGCAAGGGAAAAACAACTTCGTCTTACGTATGATATTGTTGTATGGAAACTATTATTTTGGATTCATATTTTTGGAAGATGTGATGCATTTTTTTTAAAAGATGTAATGAATATTATTGGAAAGTTTCGGCTTCTTTATTATGAAAACTAAGGGGGCGTTCATGTATTACGTAACGCAATTTGGGAGTCTTGAAAACGTTACGATGTATTACCGGTGAGGGGGAGGCGAGTTTCGAACGACGCGTTACGTAACATTGTTTTTGAAATGAAACTTCGTTAGTGAGAGTGACTTGAAATTAGGTGTGTATTATGAAATGATTTCTTTATATGTTTATTAAATAACAACAATGAAAATATTTTATTAAAATGATAAAAGTTTACGGGACTTAGATTAGCTACAGCAATACATAATGCCATGAAATTATCACCTTCGAGATCGGTTAACCAAAAGCTGATATATATAAGCGTGGAAAGATTTGCTATTTTTATCAATTTTTTCAAGCAATACACTGGTTAACTACCAAAGCCTTGCCATAGGGAAGAGATAAACACTCGCTGTTAGGTAAATATGGCGACTTGGGTTATACGTAACATATGGAGGGGTCGTAATACTTGAATGACCCCTAAATCATTGAAATCGAGCATACATGGGTGATTGTAAAAAACTCTCACTTTTTGCATGCGGGGTATTACTCCAAAGTTAATCTAAATTTAGCCTTACCCTTGAAACCAATCTTCTCTTTCCAAACAATTTTTAAAAAATTTTAAGTGCATGTTTTAAAAATCCTCGGGTGGAGGGTTTCAGAAGGAATACCTTATACAAATATGTTTAGGACTCTTCAAGGCTTAGTAGAAAACTATAAATTTATAAAACAACAACAAGATTAAAATTGTCCCATGGATTTATGTAAAAATTTATTTTTCTCATATAATGGCTCACAATAATTGTAAGACCGTGTTTGAAGGAGGAAGCTGTGTGAAATATTTATCTTAATTCGGTAAAAAACAACCTGGCTCTAGGAAAAAGTTATTTATTTTTGTTAAACGCATATTCTAATCATTTATAACCGAGAAAAATAAAGGGAGAAATTAGTCAGCCTCTGCCGTGATATATGACAGGTTTAGAAACATAGAGTATGTCATCTTTTTTTTCGAAATTCGAAGTTAAACTAACGTGACTAGAAACATTTTTAAGGATTAAATTTTTTTGCAAAAAAATTTCATATTTACTAAAAAATTAAAAAAAGTCCTTACTTTTTTAAAATCCCATACAGTGGCAAGCATATATGGATGAATGTTTGTCACATCAGTACTTACCACGACACATCTTTAATGTTTGACCTAACGTAACCAATTTTTGCATACTGTTCTTATTTTATTCTAGATAAATTAGTAGAAACTATGCCTATGAAACGCGTGAGAAAAAACAAAGGGCTCTGGACAAAATATTAAAAAGGTCAATTTCAATTTATTCAGTCTATGGATACAGAATCCTTACAGACTATTAATACAAATATATTTCGTTTTAAGGATAACAATTAATTAAATACTTTTTAAACTCTCATTTATCTAAACAAAAATCTAAGCATTTATTAAAACAGAGTTTATTAAATTCCAATAGCACATTAATTAATGGTTCATTTAACCTGTAATTAGTTCTATATAACTATAATTATAACTTTTACATAAAAAACAGTAGGAGTAAGCAAAAATCTGGCAGGTACATTAAAATTGATTTTTTCCAAAAGGAAATTACAGTCTATATTGCCATTAATGATATTATAAAGAAACATCACTGATAGCATCGAACGCCTACGTTCAAGAGGCTTAAGATTTAATAATAAACATCGTGAATTATATGATGGAATTGGATCAGAGAAGTTTAAGGACCTTAAGGCAAAATTTAATGAATCTTTTTTGAATACGTTCAACACGGACAGAGTGAACAGCATAAAAGGGGCTCCAAATAAAGGCAGCGTACTCAATTTTGGACCTAACAAATGAAATATAAAGAGCTTTCAAAGTGTACGGATCATTGAATCCGGGACAGTGTCTTCTAACAAAAGCCATTATAGACCAGGTTTGAGGAATAACATAATTTAAATGTTCAACAAAAGAAAATCCAGAGTCAAAAATTTGCATTTAAACATATTTTTATCACAACGTGCAAAAATGGACGAATTGGTTTTTTTAAGTTTTTATATTGCTGAAGTCGTTTAAGTTTTTTTATTTAACTTTTCTTGTACGAAATCTTTTTTTACAATAAACGAATAATAAGCACCAAATTTTTGTTAGACTAGCTATACTATTAACGATGTTATGACACGGTAAGTCTGGAAGTGACAAACATTCATCCATTTATTCTCGCCACTGTATGTATTTTTTCCAAATTATCTATATTTAATACAAATATCAAAATTAAATTTCTAATTTCCAATGAAAACGCGATGTATTAACAATTATTTTTGTGTTTGTAGAAAAATGCCACTGGGACCGGGAAACCAGTAAGGGTTCGTTAAAAGCCAATTTTAAGATTCAGATCTGGTTAGTGTGTACAAAACAAACGCCCGATTTTCGGGGCTTATCACTAGTATTTAATTTATTTAGGTATTAACTTGTTTTAACTTATGGCTTGTTTCAATTAAAACAAGAAAACATCAAAATAAAAGTTCATAATTTCGTTAGATTAAAAGCCCCCTTAGAAAAAACTCTGGTTGTGACAAATAACAAAATATGAAACACATACAAGCAAACAACAGGAATATACCCAGCAAGGGCAGGAGCTAGCAGGCCTTCCTTGGTAAGATTAAGGACAAGCTTACTTTCTTTTTTATATGAAACGCCTTCTTTAGCAGGCCTGATAGAAATACTCTTCAAGCAGGTCATCCCACATTGCTTGCGTCAAGAGCCCTTCTAAGACCGCTTACCGTAGAAGGAGTCACAGAAGTAATTTGAAAAAATTAAATCTCAATACATCGATGGGGACTCTTAGTTAAATGTTTTTTTATCTGCGTCAACCTCCCTTGCGTTGATATTTTTAATGTTTATTTTTTACGACGTTTTTTAATTTATCCCAGCAGGCAATTGAACAAGGCCTTCCCCGGAGAAGGTCTGCTAGCACTGCTCCGATTGTAAGAGGCCTTATCAAAACTAAATTTGTCGTATAAGTACAATGCAATGACATAAAAGTAATGTCGAATCATAAAACATACATAAAAATACATGAAATCATTCTTCTTTGCCTTCTAATATCAGGCCTTATAGCACTGCTGCTGTAGAAAGGAATAATAGCATTTCATGAGTATACACTCAATGGAGTGTAACTATTCTGCTAATTAAAATTTCACTACTTATAAAATTTTCTTATTGTTAATATTGACAGATTGTAAATAACAACAAAAATCATATTTAAACAAAAAAAAAATTAGCATACATGCTTTTATTTTCAAGAAATTTAAGTTTGAGAAGGCCTCTTACAATCGCAGCAGTGCTAGCAAGCCTTCTCCGCGGAAGGCCTTGTTCAATTTTCAGCCAAAAAAAAGCAACAACAATGCAAATAACGGGATCGGTTGTGAACTACAAAAAACAACAACAAATACATGCATTTTGATAGGATTTTTTGAGCTGAATTGTTCGGAATAAAAAAGGCAACAGCAACGCAAATGACGCGGGATCGGTTGCAATTCTGTTATTTTGGAGAAGTCAAAACAAAAATCCTGCGTCCGGATTTGCTGGTTGCTTGGTATGAATGAAAATGAATTTTTTCAAGCGCAGCTTCAATGTAAAATAAATAATTTATTATTTTAAAGTACGGCGGAAGGATTTCAATTATTGAATGATGCTCATCAGGCTTTTGCTCTTTTTTCTAATTACAGCTAATATTGAAATTATTGAATTATAACCGAAAGGCTTCTTCCTTTTTTATACCCTACACAGAGTATATTCACTTTGTCATTCCGTTTGTAACGCATAGAAGGGGGCGTGGCAGGTATGGAAAAGTATATATATTCTTGATCAGCGTCACCACCTGAGTCGATATAGCTATGTCCGTCTGTCTGTCAGTCTGTCTGTCTGTCTGTCTGTCTATCTGTCTGTCTGTCTGTCTGTCTGTCTGTGTGTCTGTTTGTTGAAATCAGGTTTACGAGAAAACTAAGCAAGCTAACTCAATGAAATTTGGCACACAGGACAAACCTTCTTGCAAGCTGCTAGCATATAAAAATTGGCGAAATCGGTTCACGGCCACGCCTTCCTTTTTTCCATAGAAAATGCTTAAAATAGTTTCGTAGAATCCCTAAAATATGTATATGAGAAAAAATTTAAAAAAAACAGTAGTATGTACAAGGATTCGATTTATTTCAGTACAAATAATACGTTTGTTTAAGTGAATAATTTTATATCATCCCAAAAATGGCTGGAACTAGTAGTACAGTATGTATGTAATATTTTTCTTTAGTTATTTTTTATGAAACTCGACTTACGACTTAATCGACTTACGACCGATGACTAGGAACCTATCTCGGTCGTAAGTCGGGGACTACCTGTATACCCAAGTCCATTTTGAAAAAAAGTTGCTGCGATTTTGATGAAACTTGGTGATTTGGTGAAGATGAGAACAAAATTAAGATTAGCCCTAAATTTTAACTTTTATAACGCAATAGCTCGTAAACCGTGCAAGATATTGTGATGAAATTTGGTACACGAATACAAATCTTATACATCTTGAATTGCGCATAAATTGTCAAAAGTGGGCGTGGCACTTTTTAGTAATTGAAATTTTGGATTTCGTATAACTCCAAATTGGCACATACGATTTTCATAAAAATTTTAGGGATGATACTACCGAAAGCAGTCGTCAATACAAGTTTATTCAATATTCAAGAAAATTTTGTTGTAGGGCGTGGCACAGCCTACAATATTTATAAACGTTATAAAAAGAGAACTAACAACGCAATCGCTATGAAATTTAATATGGCAGATATACTCGCTAAAAGGTGTCTTCTTGCAAACTTTTGGTACAATAGTGCAGGTGGGTGTGGCACCTCCCATATAAGCAAAATACGTTTAATGCTATAGATAGTGTGCTATGAGAGTAATCTTCATAAAATTTTGTGTAGAGGTGTCGGTTACTATAAGCTTTGAAATTCAATGAAACTTAACAAGATTGCATCAGTGGGCGTGACACCTCCCTCATTAACATAAAGTTGTAAGTGCTATTATAAGTGAACTATTGGTGCAATTGATCTAAAATTTGAAGTAAGTGGTTTACTGGGTATTAGGTACATATGAATCAAAAGCTTTTGAAATACTATCGAAATATATGAGCAATCATACTGAAATTTGGTGTAAGAGGTTTGTTTTTGGAAGGCTATTTGTGGATCAAATTCTGACTGGATTGTACCAGTGGGTGTGTCACCGCCCTAAATTTTATGAATAATTACGGCACATATCGAAAACTATGCAAGCTATTATGCAAAAATTTGGTTTGTGCATGTCAATCACGAATGTCACTTATTGAAACAAAAGTGGGCGGAATTGGAGACGCGGGCGTGACATATTTCGTGTTTTTATTTCTATTCTATTTTTTTCAATATTTCCCATATTCTTTTGACATTTTCAGTTTTTTCCAACACTTTTCAACATTTTTGAACCTTTTTACATTATTTTCGACTTGGTCAACCTCTTCAACATTTTTTAAACATTTATTTAAAAAGTACTTTCAATGCAGTGTAGGGTATGTGAGTTTCGGCCTGGCCGAAGATAACACCTTTACTAGTTTAATTTTCAATTTGCTCATTTACATTTTCTTATATTCAAAAAATTTCATTTAAACTCAAATCAATAAAATAGAAAATCATAATAAAATACAAAATAGCAGAGCAGGGGGAATTTGACGTCATTGCTAAAAACCCAATGCGCAACATAAGCCAAAATCACAATTACCCTGATTCTAAGAACGTTGGTTTTACTTTGCGCTACGCTACGGTACGTTCCAATTACTGACAAATCTCGGAGTGAAGTTCTTTTATATACTACATATAATTCTTTGTTTAATATATAATTCTTTGGATTTTTTTACAAGTTTTGCAGCATCTACCGGGAAATAGTAGAAGTATCGTTAATTACATACAACAACCATGTTGTCGCTCAATAGTATTTGTAGCATCCAGCTTTTAAGCAGCTTAAAGTATGGTGCAGCCACCTCTGTAGAAAATTTAATAATCTTGCATGGCTTAAGCATGGTTGGAGCTTCTTGTCAAAATTTGTAATTGCAACCCTGAGTAAGCATAGAAGATCTCTTCTCAAATTGTCAACAGCATAATCAAAACAAACCAAAAAAAATGAAGTAACACTAATTCCATTAACATACGCAAGTACACAAAGAACATCGACATTATATTTTTATAAATGAAAATGGTTGCACAATCGGAGCTTAGTCAAGTATTCATGGATATGCGCTTCGTCGGGCGCTGCGGTGAGTCAAGCTTAATAGTTTACCTTTGTGATGTCAAAGTTTGAGGTCATTTTTCTTTCCTTTCCATTTATAGGATAGCTGCATTGAGCACATTTTATTCATTGGACTTAGTACGTTCACAGCTTGGGTTATAGCTAAACCTTATAACTTTAAAATTTGCCCTTATTGTTAACAATAAATTTATTATTCATCACATCGATAGAGCAAAAAACGCATATTGCAAATGTATAGTCTGGTGCAGGTTTAGGCTGTGCAGCTTATCTAGATAAACTAGTAAAAGCTATGAATGACATTGGTATAGAATCTAACAAACTTGTTACTCATCACGGACTTCACAGTCAGTGCTTTATCGAAAAACATTGTCAAATCGCGGCATCACGGATATTGTAATTTCCCTCAATTTCTTAATATTTAAGCTCATAACGTGCGTTGGTCTTATGTAATTATAAATTTTTTTATTATTCAGTGTGTAAATTAAAATCATTACTTACTTGCCAAGCTAAATCGCATGAGAGTATATATTGTTGTACTATAAAATATGAAAACCAATTTTAAGGAAAGTTAAAAAAGACTTGATTTATTTATTGTCTATTGTATTTTATGTGTAAACGTAAGCATTAAAAGTTGCATTTTACGTTGTTCATATTCGATTGCCAATATTTAGCGTAACCCGAGTGATCGCCTGTGACCATCCAGCTGTTGTGTTAAGTCACCAAACCATTCTGTGCACGAGAACATAATGCGCCATCATTTAAATACCATTGTTACTTCATTGTTATATTAATGGTTTAGCTTTAAATATCTTTTTAATCTCTTTAGTTTTAAAACATTTGAGGCCTTGAAAAGGGCCTTTATTTTGTCTATGCTGGAAATAAAATATCCATATCAGGAATGTGTTGTAGGCAAACTTTACCAAAAACTGCATTGCTATGACCAGATTTTGAGCAGTGATTTAAAAATCATTTTGATTTTGCAGATTGCATCAGTCTGCACTTTTTACTTCCTTTATTCGTGGGAACACAAAATATGATACGTTTTCCTTCGAAGCAACAACGCGGCATAATTCACATAAATTCGATATAATTATTGAATGAAATAATAATATTAAAGTAAAAATCACATATAATATAAAATCAATAACACACAAACAGGTTTTTTTTTCTTCTTAACCAAATTATCACATTTTGCTGTGATCGATTTTGACAATTCGAGAAGAATCAAATAATACAGAAAGAGGCACAATTTGGAAACGCTCCAACCTTATAGAATTAAACCATGTACAAATGTAAACCCAGCTAGACAGCTCTAACGTAGTTACAAACACAATAAAATCTCGTATTCACTAACACACTTTTACACTACATAAAACAAGGAAAGTTGTATGTGATGCATAGCTCGCTCTTTTACACATCAAAAATAAGCTGAACGTGTCATAAAAAAATAGCGAACAAAACAATTTTGCGGTGCAAGACAAAGGAAGCCTAAAATTTAAATAAAATTGTTTAAATATCAAAAATAAAAAAATATCATCAGACGAGATAAACTTTGAATTGAAGGTAAGAATATCCATTACTTCTTTGATAGCAACTAATTTGAATTTTTACAGAAGTCAGAAGTCCCAATGCCTGCACCAGCCAAAAATCAAAGCTGAAATAATACATAGCGTAAGTCTTGCGTTACAGCAAAAAAATTATGCATGAAGTTTTAATTTGCTTGCACATATTAAAAAAATAAAAAAAATAAGAAAAAACAAAAACTGTCTTTGCTCTTGCTGGGGATTGAACTACCGACTTCGAGTTAGTTTCGATAAAAGGCCAGTGCTCTAACCACTAGGCTACGGTGGGAGGACGGCGTGCACGCGCTAACTGCTTACTTAAGTCAACAGCTGAATTTGTATTTGAGTGAGCAGTTCACCTATAATTTTTTTAATAGGTAAAACTTGTGTGCCAGACATAGATGCTAGATCACACAGATAGGAATTTAACCACAGAATTTTCCCAACGCTAGAACAAACCTAACGTAATTTATATAGAGAATTTTATATGAACCTAACGTATAAGGCGTTAGGTCTATGCCATATATATGGCATATCTAACTCTTAGGTGTCTGGCTGGGAAGTAAATCCAGATATGTCAAAATTTTTTTCATCCACAACGTGTGGAACTTAATGATATGAAGACAGTAAAGGCCTTTGCCCATAGAGTCCGTTGCGTCAAAGCATACAACTAACAACTTAGATGCAATCCAAATGTGAACAGAATACGAACGGGTGTCGGGAAAACGACAGCGTTTACACGAGGAAACTCTTGAAAGAAAGTTTTCTGTTTGAAGGCAAGAAGGGAAAAACGAAAGGGTGGTGTACAGAATTTGTCGTACACGCGAAATCCCTTTCGTTCTATTCTTTAGTTGATATTATGCTTTGAATTTACGTTTGTTGTGGCGGGTTGACGCAGTAATTGCTTTGAAATTTTCTTGCACAAACAAATTCTAGTTTCCGTGTGTAAACGCAAAAAAAATTCACGAAAGAGAATAGACAAGAATTTCTCAGACCGAATTTGCTCGTGTAAACGTTAACATAGCAGGTGATTGACAGTGATTTCCCGACAAATGTTTACATTAAGTGCGGCCAAATCAATACTTATCCGTCAACGGAGATTTCAAAGAATAAAAATTCCGAAACTGACACTTTGGTCCTTGAAAAAATTTATTTTGGCACCCACTTTGTTCAAATTTTGGAACAGTGGGAACACATCGGAATTATTTTTTCTCAGTTAGCTTCATGCTACCTACTACCTGCCGCCAAAGCTATTTACTAATAGTTATGCGCATTTTTATTTCAAATTTGTTTATTGACGGATATAAGATAAGATATAAAACAAGACAGTATGTATATTTATGGATGACAAAGATATTTATGTTGGACCTAAGTCAGAGATATAATCTTAATGAAGAGCTTTGTTCTGAAATTATAAAACGATTTGAATTTGCGATTGAAACTTAAACTGAACTTCAGAAAAGAATCCCTTAGAGCATGGGAGGGAGTATAATTCCCCTGTCAAATATATATCAAAATATTTATCAGCAAAAGAATCCTATCTACCAAAAAATGTTGCTAATACTACCATTGAACGTCTTTGGCGAACCCAATCGCTTTATTAATAGCAAAACAATGGCAAAGAACCGTTCCTTAGGTGACTGGTGCCCTTCTAAAGATTTGTTAAGTAAATAAAATCATGTCATTTAGGCATATGGAACATTTTCAATGATATGTTCAATTAATTTTTAACGTATATCAAATTGTGGCGTTACTTAATTTTAACAAGTAGAGTATGGCAATTTTAGGGGAACACCTGACCTAGTTTTGTAAAAATATTTTAGATATTTTTGAAAGAAATCATCACTTTCAAAATTAAAAATTTGGGACATCCTTAGGGTTAATTTTAAAAAGAAATTATTATATGCACTAGACATGTGAGCCGAAACCGAAACAAAACTATTTTGAGTCAGATTTGCCCTAGTGTATCAAAGCTGAAATGGGAACTAGAGCGAATGTGAAAAGCATTTTATAAGTAGTGAAATTTTAATAAGCAGAATAGTTACATTCCATTGAGTGTATACTCATGAAATGCTATTATTCCTTCCTAAAGCAGCAGTGCTATAAGGCCTGATATTAGAAGGCAAAGAAGAGGAATGCATGTATTTTTATTTCATGTATTTTTAAAAGCCGTGGATGTTTAAGAAAAACACTTAGAATAAATGTCAAATCTTTTTATTATCAACCGTTCACGTTCAACTTTACCGTAAGAAGACAGAAACAAAGAAGAATTTTAAAAAAGTGGCTGACACTTTTCAATTGTTACGATATCCAAATTTTTATTAAGAAATGGAACTGTCAAAAACAGCAAAGTATTGCCAGGCTATAAAACTTTATACAGAAATAAGAGTATTCAGATGACAAAATACAGCTAGATTAGTTGAATTGAGGAACGAAGAGATTACATATTGCAATGTTTTATGATTCGACATTACTTTTTGTCATTGCCTTGTACTTATACGACATCAAATGTAGATAAATGGTTAGACGTAAGGAACAGTGCGCATGCTGCTAGGTAGGTCTTCTGTTTCATGTTATGCTAAAGTGGTAGAGTGTTGCGTATTTAATGTCAAATTATAAATGAAGAAAACGTCACAAAAAATAAACATTAAAAATATCAACGCAAGGGAGGTGACTCAGATAAAAAAAAAAACAAGTAACTAAAAGTCTCACGACGTATTAAAATTTCATTTTTTCAAAGTACTTCTGTGACCCCAAGCTGTGACGGCAAGCGGTTTTAGTAGGGCTCTTGACGCAAGCGAATAAGGAAGGTCTGCTTGAACAGTATTTCTATCAGGCCTGCTAAAGAACACCTGTTTTATCGGGACGTTTCATATAAAAAGAAAGTAAGTTTGAAAGGAGATGGCAAGGCGTGCTAGAAGAAATGCTAGCTCCTGCCCTTGCCTACTGGCCTGTTATCGAATTGAACAAAGTTGTATGTAACTTCAGGTGGTTGGCTCACACATATATCGTTACTTTGTGGTGGTTTTAAAAGAAAGTCACATATAAATTTTACTTTTGTTTTTGCATATGGCTTAGCATGGGGATTACAAATGAAAGTAACAAAATTGAGTTTTCCAGCTCAAAGTTCAAAAGCCGAGGACAGAGTTTGTGCCCGATTTCGTAGAAATTTTATGAAAAAATCGAAAATCGAATCGTATAGGAGGTACTCATTGAAAAAATATTGAACATTGAAAATCAACGTTGAGTTTTTCCCAAAAAAAAATGTATTTTATATAATTTGAAGGATAATAATTTAGTTTTGGAAGGCTGTTCATTCATTGATTCCAA
This sequence comes from Meiosimyza decipiens, assembly GCA_963680825.1. Taxonomy (NCBI): domain Eukaryota; kingdom Metazoa; phylum Arthropoda; class Insecta; order Diptera; family Lauxaniidae; genus Meiosimyza; species Meiosimyza decipiens. The sequence goes on from OY804260.1 coordinate 49,156,740, forward strand.
CTTGGCAACCCTTGATTCTAAATATATTAAAGGTGGTTCTGTTTAAAAGTGCATTTCAGTTTTTGTGTTTAATTGAAATTTTTTACAAAAATACCGCAATAAGGTTTGGTTCTCTTATCCATATTGTATTGAAATATAATACTACCTACAAGTTTACTTACAAAGTATTAACCTATGTCGTGCACTTTTTCAAGCATAAATTTGAATGAATTATTTTGTCGGAGCTTTATTGTTGAAAAAACTTTTTGAGTAGTTTTTCCTTTTTATACGATCGGATTGTAAATTAACGCAATTAATGAAATATAACTATAGTTTTATTATCAAACAAGAGATTATCGATGGCTAAAAAATGAGTCAATCTGTTGAAACTTTCATTTCATTGCTCTAGCTCTATGACATAAAAAGTTATTTTTAAGTACTGCTCTTAAATACCTTTGTTGAACACTCTGTAACTCATAGGTTGTTTACGATAGACACCCCCTCCTATTAAGTTTTTCCTCATAATGAACCATGAAAATTAGCTTTTACGGATAGTGTTTCTACCCTGTAAAGTAAAGAAAGTCTTAGACTAAAAAATTATCACGTATTTGATAACTTTGCTTATGCTTATTTGTACTGTGGTGGTATTGATTTACGACGTTTCATTTCACAAAATATATCATGGACGTTCGTGAATTATTTAGTCCGTAACGAAAGCCATTTTTTCTTAAACACAGCTCAGATACTACTTGTGCGAACGTTCCCAGGTTGCTTTTCATGGAACACAGCTGTTGGATATATATAAAAGCTGCTGATTACATAAGCTTCACCGACCGTGACAGTTGTTTTGAGATGGTTTTTGTTGGCAACGCTAAGCAAACGATTTGCCAATTCGAAGTATTTCATAGGAAAACAACAAAAGCATCGTTGAAATGTAGAAAAGTGAAACGCAGAGAACACAAAAGGAATATGAAGAAGCCAAGTGAAAAAAAAAACTGGCCGTTTTTCGTTCGTTCGTCGTGAACATCGTTGGTCGTCACCGTTGTCATACAACCAAGGAAAAATTTCAAGAGAAGAAGTTTAACAATTTTCATTTCAGACAGAAACAAAATATAAAATTGTGTAGGGAATTTAGGAAAACGATAGTTAATATAGTGACGTCTTATTGTAATATGGTGTTTCTATCGATGGTGAATATTGAATAAAGAAAATAATGAAAAATAAAGGAAAGATTCAAGTATTCCGCATTGATTTTCAGACTGAAAACGTCAACGAATTCACGTAATTCATGGAAATATTGGTAGTCGCGTTCGGTGACAATTGAAAAACATTAAATTGCGAGTGAATGCGTTCAAATGCGGCAGTGAAAATTAAAAAAAAAATCATCAACAGCACAGAAAGATCAGAAAAATCGAAAATTTTTCGTCGACAACGAAACGAAAAGCGTTTTTTGTGGAATTGGTTGAAGAGCGAGAGGTGAAGAAGTAGAAGTTAAAAAAAAAACATTCATCGTCAGTAACGCACACAATCGTCATTGCCTGCTGCTGCTGCTTCTCTTCCGTCGTGGTAGACGACGTTGTCGGTAGGTTTTTCGCTGTCGCCGTCGTTTAGTGCGTGTGCATGTGTGTGCAACTCGTCGATTCGTTCGTCTACGCTGGTCATCACTTCGCCGCAGTTGGAATTTTTCGAAATCGCCTTCGACGTTAGTCGCGGAATTTTTTCATCATATTTCTCTTCTCTCTCTATATGTTTTCGCAGTTTAAAGAAGAAGCAACGCGTCAACAATTCAAGGTGAAAAAATGTTAGTTGCAAAAATTTATGCAAAAAAAATGTGCGCAAAAATTTTGAAAAAAGTGAGATTTGAAATATAAATAAAATTGCGCTAAAACAAAGCATTTGCAAGTTAAATAAAAGTTAAAATAAAATGAGGTAAATAAGCAACGAACGAAAGAAAAAGAACACGGGAAAAATGTGGTGAAGTGAACGCAAATGTCATATGTGTGAGTTTGTTGGTGTGCATCGATTATAATGGCTAGGAATGGGAAAATTTTGCAAAACTGAGTGAAATTACAATATCGCAAAAGTTTTGTACTGTTGGCTAATTTTAGAAATAAATAGGATCAATCTTTTAATTGATAGCTTCATAATTTTGGCCGGAAAAAGTGCTGAAAAAACCCGAATGCGAAAATTTTTCTTATCTTTCACATTATTCGTGTTCTCTTGCGCTGCTCACTCGTGCGTCGACCTACACACACCGTCAAATGTTTCGCCGTCCTTTATTTTGTTGTTTTTTCGACGGTTTCTCCTATTTTTTGACGTTTCACGTATCGGTTTTTCGAACAAAATGTGTTTTGACAGCTGCGGCGTTGACCGCAGTCGCTCAGCATAATGCAAAACTTTTTTGCTTGAATTAATTAATAAAGAGGGAGCATTAAAATAGTTTCTTTTCATATTATTAAAATTTTAATTGTTCAAAAAGGCGCAAATATTGTTTCTTCGTTTTCCTCTTTGAGTTTTCGTCTTCATCTATTTAAACATTTTTTGTACGGATTTCTTTTTCACACTTGAATCAAGTCGCTCTTCAAATTTTGCAGCTGTCACACATTTTTAATTCAATTGACAGAAATTTCTGCAATACATTTCACCTATCACCAAATGCATTTAAACGCAAAATTGGAAACGAACTATTTGGTAACCAAAACTATAATGACGATTTTCGCTTTTTTGCTGTAATTCCTTTTGATTTTCCTGTTGTCAAGTGTTTTCTCCTATTACTACTTGTTGTTGCTTTTTCCATTGGCTAAAATGTTGATTCATTCTTTTCTGCGCTTCCAATGCGTCTGGGAGAGTGGAGTATTTTCTTCTTTTCGCCTGTATTGCATTTTATTTTCATTTCCAATTCTCGTTTTATTTTGCTGCTCCACTCCTTTTTTTCATTCGAATTCCTTTTCTGTTGCTTGTACGCCGCATATTCAATTATGTACTTTTTCATAGGATTGCACTGATGAAATCCCCAATTCTATTTTTGCCCTTTGTAAGAAGGTATACTTTATGATTCTGTGTAGATTTTAGTTGATTTTGTAATTGCCACTTTTGTGTTTTTGTCTGCAATGGTGCCACAGTTCCGCATTGTTGCAAGAACAGCTATTTGCAAAATGACTGAAATAAATACCGAGTGACTGGAATCGACTCATGAAGAAATGGTACTTTTACCATGTTAACTATACGCATATGGGACATTTATTTTTAAACCGGACAAATTTCAGGAATTTTACTTCAAATGCGATAACTTAGTTTTGTTCCATCTTTAAAAAAATGTAGTTGAGGTATATATTACAAATGTACATATGTATTTGCATACATATATCAGGGTTTTGCTGAAAAATAATTTTATTAAAATGTCCACATGTGAATTTTCTATGATTTGCGTAATTTTCTTCAACCTTCTCATATTTTAAATTTATAACCACCAGTTATATTGATCGGACCATTGTTGGTTTTTTTAAATTATTAAATTTAAATATTTTTATTGTCAACATATGGAAATAACAATATAATTGTTTGAAAATTTTTATCATGCTTACCCTCCAACTAGAATACAAAACTTAATAAAATACACTTTTTTCTTTATCCCTTTGTTTAAAAAACGCATTTTACGAAAAAATGGAATCCGTTAGATCGGAAGTTACATATTAAATAATTTCGAGCGAAAGTCACGCGGCGGACAAGGATCGATGCGGGCAGCGTGGGACGAGTTGGAACAAACATACTTAGGTGCAAGTCGAAATTTGAGATCTCTGACGCATGTGGAGCGTGTTGCGTAACTTTTGATCCAATTTTTCGTAAAATAGGCTTTGTAGACAAAATGATAAAGGACAAAAGTGGGTGTAAGCAAGTGGGCGGCTCAGGGCTTACATCCTACAATGTGATCAATATCAGCTTCGCGACTTATGTATATGTATATTCTTGATCAGTGCGCTGAATTCGACAACATACTTAAATTTCAAGTATATCGGAGAGATGTCCCTTAAATTAAAGTATAACCTATGTTAAAATTCTCTAAGCGTGCGATGGGTAGTCAAACTTGAATAAACCTTGGCAAATTCAGGTTTTGCTAGACCATGTGAAGCAAACATACACTCAAATATCAAAGTAGTTAGCTAAGATTAAAAATCTAGTTACTAATTTACATTAATCGATGCTTAAAAAATGTTGAATTTATTTCTATTTTCGATTTTGTTTTCGTTGGAATCGAATTTTGTCTGCATCGGATCAACAAATGTTTGGGACTCTGTGGAGACTGGGAAACACTTGTAAATTGTGTAGCGAATCGATATTGGTTAGCCACGTTTCACAATCTTATAAAAAAACTGGTTTCGTATTCGACTCAAAAGTTCCAAGTTTCTATGTTGCTGAGTGTCAGAAATTCCTCTAAGCGGGCCTCCACAAAAATATGTAAGAGAGAAATTTTGCCATTGCTTTGTTTTGAGTTTTGCTATAGTTCTTAACACGTCTTTGCTAAAGGTAAATTAAAGGAAGTTAAGAAATTATATACTGCATCAAATTTAAGTGGTTCTTTGGCGAAATTATAACAAGTCTGAATTTACTGATATTGCTTTTTTTTATCAACTTTTTTTTCAGACTTTACACATATTGTACTGAACAGGAAGAAAGTCCTTAGATACAATATTCTCCATTTCGGCCGTATAACACGAAAACGGCTATTCGCTCATAAAAATTACTCAGGTACTCAGAACTCATTGCCTTTTAAATCTTTGATTTTGAATATCTTGAAAACTGGAAAAAATTTATATCCTTTGAATTTTGTCTAAGTTTAATTTTCATCCGACTATAGAAATCGAAATATTACCAATAAATGAATGTGGTATTGAATGTGTTAAAATTCTGGCCCATAAGGTCTGCAAGACTGAATATTTCGCCAATTTCAAAAATATGTTATATGAAAAACAATATAACACCTATTAGTATACAAAAGTTACAAATCAATTGCAACTTTCATAACTTTTTCTCTATTCCGGTAAAAGTGGGTTAATAAAGAAAAATCGTGGTTAACTGAATATTAAATGAAAGGAATTAAATTAGGTTTTATTTCAAAGAATAATAAAAATTCAATTAATCGGTTTAAAAAAAAATACAAAACATTAATAAAAATTTTAGAAAAATCGTTGTGTCTAGGAAATTATGGACTCGAAATTCAGTGTTATTATTCAATGATTTCCTAAAACATCTAAAGATATTTTTGACATTCCAACTCATAAATTAGGTGCTATTTAATGTTATCACCAATTAATTACCTAAGTATCGATTGAAAATCTTCATCATGTAATCCAAATTTTGACCATAGATACTGATAGTGTGCTGGATTAGTGAGCTTGCTAGAAATTTTATTCATTAATATACATAAATATAAAATTGAAATCGCAGCATAATGAAATAAACCCATAATTACACAAAAGCTTCGAGTCCTCTCAAAACAAAATCATCCCCTTCTGTTTTTCATCGATAGACAATGAATGAAGACAAAACTGCTTCATTCAACAAATACCGGAAAAAAGTCGTGGCTAGTCATCTGAAAACATCTGAAATCCTTTGCTTCTCTAAAGCTACATTAATGTATTACTATGTTCTTTAAGAATGCAAATATCAACACAGAACTCAGGTTTGCCATTAACAAACCTTATATCGTAAATGGTTTTTCCATATAAATATATCTTTTTGATAAGCAGTCATCGATCATGTACAGTAGCAAAGCAATATTCTCAAACATTTAACCAAACGGTGCTCAAATTAAAAAGTATTTAAGGAAGTAAATATTCCTTTTTATGTTCTGCAAAGTAAACTGTTCAAACTGAATATTCCACTTCGGTTATTTTCTTTTTATAATAAATTCTTTATTTTTGGTTGCTGTAAAAAAGTACAAATCTTTAAAAGTGAAAATTTTACTTGCGATTTATTTGCAAGTGCAGCACTCATCTCTCCTGCTTGGTGTTTCGATTTTTTTTTATTTGATTTGTTCATAAGGGCTCAATGGACTCGCAAAGTGGCGAGTGGCTTGGTGGTTGTTTCGAGTGCACTCATGCAGACCTCTATTGTCCCTATACAACCGTCTGAAAAAAACTTATTTGTTACTTTTATTATGTTTCAGCAAATGTTTTTTTCCATTCAAGTGAAAGTTTAAAGGCATGTTCTATAAAAACTTTCATAAAACTTCGCCAACGGATAAGGGTGGTATGTACTATATATGTAATTGTAATTAATTTTTATTAAACGATAAATTTGTGATAGTGTGCCAAATCTTGGGCATCGCAGCTGACGTTTTAAAAAAATGGCATTATCGAAAAAACTAAAGAAATCAATCATCGTTTTTAATCCCGAGATGTATCTTTTTTTTCAGACGTACACGTTATCTTAACCAGCGATTTTTTAAAAATTGACAATTCAAAACGTTTTCTCTTTATATATTTGATCATTTTTTTAGCAATGGCTTTGATATTTTTAAAAAAAAAAGAAGTGGTGACATTAAAAATCGATCGATTTGGCACTTTCTAGCATCTGGCAACTTTCGTTATCATTACCGCAGCAAGTACTTTCATGGAATTGTCGTTTTGTTTTCATAATTTTTTCTTTCCATTTGCTGCACAATTCATTCGGTCGGAATACATTGGTTTTTTGTTGCATTTGTTTGTATAGAAAATCCGTCGAATCCGATTAGATTTTGTTTGGAAATTTGAGGCTTTTATTTGTTGTTAAATTTGCCTCAATTTTTTATGTTTATTGTTGATGTACGCATTTTTTTTTGTTGTAATTGTAAAAGTCAGAAAATTAAAAAAAAAACATTTCAACAGACACTTTTAATTCAGATGGCTTATCTTCAGCGTTTCATTTTCTTTTACGTAAAATCAAAAAAGGAACATCTATTTTTCCCAAAAAAAAGATGTTCCCTTTTTTCCGATATCTGACATTTGATGTAAGATCGTAAAGTATAGTACATATATTGTTGTAAAGGTCTCGACGAGCGTTACATTTCGAACCTAGAGCTCGTCGAGGCTTTTACATCGATATACTGTACTTGACGACTCGACATCAAATCGCAAAAAACACCGAAAAAAGAAGTAATATCTATTTTACCAAAAAAAAATTGCGTTGTAAACTTTTTGAGGTAATCTTTCAAAATAACTGGTGACCGCTGAACATTTTTTTCGTGATACACCCTTAAACGGCAGTTTGTACCCGTTTGGGCTATTCCCCTGAATAAAAGGAGGTGCCCCTCCCATTATTTTTTGTGGTATTACCTGACACCCTGATTCGTGCTTATGTTCTTTAAATTCAGGTTAATTTGTTTTTTTAAGATTGAAATTACAAAACAAAAACTTTCATGGGATGTGGCACACCAAGTTACCATACACCACGTCGCTTACTTTTGCTACAGCGGATTCAAAACTTTAAACAATTGCTCACGCCAATTTTCATTATATGACGCATAAAATTTTGAGTTTATATTCGACGCTCATTGATAATATTGCGTTCACTTTGATATAGTGCAAGCTCACAGCATCAACAATATATCTTCATATAAAATATCACTATAATTGATTCAGTTTACATGTTATTTTTACTTGCTTGGAAGGTGACCCCCCCCAGACCCATTAACTCAGCAAAGCAAAGTTAGCCGAATGCAACGAAACCACTGCCATAATTTAGTGCTTATTAAGTGCTAGTTTAGTGCTGTAAAAAAATTTAGTGCTGCGTGAACTTTTGAGAAAATCGCAGTTTTTTAATTTTGCTAGCTGCATGAGAAGCATATGGTGCATATGGTGTAGGTACGTTTGAAAACGTTAGCAGAATTCAATTTAACCTATGCCATAATTAAGTGCTTAGTTAGTGCTAATTTAGTGCTGCATGATTTTTTAAAAAAATGTAGAGTTTTGCTAGCTGAATGAGAAGCGAGCAAAGCATATATGAAAATTTTTAGCAAAATTAAATTTTACTGCGGTAAAAAAAAATTGAGTGCTGCACTAAATTAGCACTTAATAAGCACTAAATTATGGCATTAGTTTCGTTGCATTCGGCTAACTACACCTGTGGCCTGTGGCAGTATTGGTGCTACACCTAGTAATAGCATATACAATTTTAAAATGAATGCTACAATAATTCACTTTAAGAACCCTGAACAACTTTTTGTGTATATAAGAGGTGCCACTCCCATTGTTGCAATTTCGCTCACTTATATAGACTAATATTACTATACCAAATTTCACTAGGATTGTTGACTAAGTTCACTAAGTCTACGTGCAGAGTACCGCGCCCACCTATTTTCGATGTATCTTATAATAGTAACCAACACCCTCATACTAAATTTTATAATGATTGCTCAGCACACTGGGCCTAAAGGATCGATAGGTTGCATTAAAATGGCAACGAAATCTGAAAGCACTATTGTTTTTATGCTTGATTATAGAAAAAAAATCAGTTTGAATTAAAATCCTAGCTGATCCTGTTTCAAAAATATTGATATTTTTCGCTTTTTGATACATACGGTCATGTATTGACGTTTACTAAAGTGTTCTAATTGATTAGTAGACTCCATATATATGTATATATATACATATATATATATATATATTTCCGAACCAGGAGCACCTAGGATTCTATGTAGAAATATATATATACATATATCATGGCGCTTTTTTTTTACAGTGGTATCCCCTATAGGCCTAATCCACCTTGAAAGTATTTTATACCATTAAAACAATTACTTTATATCATGTAAGTATTACATGTGTTGGGAAGAAAATGTTACTACCGCTTTTTTCAATCTGCTTATAAATGAAGGATCTTCGATAGAATTCAATTTGAATCTTTCTCAAAATTTGAGGAATTCGCGATGTACCAATTCACCAGCCTGCTCCGACCACAATCCCAAACCATCGTTGTTCAATTACAAAAGACCATCTTTGAGATGTTCCAGAATAACATGGATTTTAACTGTCTGAGATACACCAGTACTTACAATAGCTTTGCGAAGTTCCATTAAATGATTATCTATATTGCTAATATCAGTACGCTTCGTAGAAAAACAAGCATCTACAATTTTGTTCATTGCCTTAAATGAGTTAATGTAAGGCTGCAATCGAAATGGCCCAACGTGCTCAAATATTTGTGGATCATTCAATTTTTCTGCTTCTTTTAACAGCTTTCTACACGCATTACCCTCAAAAATCTCACCCTGATAATTTTTAGGGATTAGTTTCAATTTTTTTGGCCAAAGTAATACTTTTTCATGCCCATTGAGATGATTGAGAAAACCTTGTAGAAGATGAAGTTCAGTTATTACACATTTCTCGATGACATACATATTATCATCATCTTCATCATCCTCTTTTTTTACAAAAAGAGGGTGATTTACCACACTCTGACATTCCTTGGCATTTTTAGCTTTACCAAAGTATTCAAACTAACAATAACTTTCTTTTAAATTTTTGAATGACTTTAAAATTATATTTTCTTTATTATTATTTATGCTTAATTGTTCTGTACTGTGTAATTCATTTAAAGTAATCAAACAGTACGGGCAAGGGTATGTTGATGAAGCAGTTTGCTGCCCATTGACGATCAGTAGGAGCTTAAAATCTGAAGCGAATTTAAACGGTATTTCGTTAATCATTGTTAATTCAAATAATGTTTTCATGTTATTATAACTCTCTTTGATTCGTGGAACTATACACAGTAAAAGCAATCTATAAACACTGTTCAAATAATATTTCGTTTACAAATTATAAGCAAATTTACAGTGGCGTTATATATATGAAACGCACCTTAGTGTCAATTGTTTTAATTTTTTTATCGTTAGATTTATAAATGAAATAATTAAAATTATTAAAATAAACAAATATATATATATATATATACATATATATATATATATATATATATATATATATATATATATATACATATACATGTACATATATATGAAGTCTACTAATCAATTAGAACACTTTAATAAACGTCGATACATGATTGCTTGTATCAAAAGGCGAAAAATATCAATATTTTCGAAACAGGATCAGCTAGGATTTTAATTCAAACTGATTTTTTGTCTATAATCAAGCATAAAAACAATAGTGCTTTCAGATTTCGTTGCCATTTTAATGCAACCTATCGATCCTTTAGGCCCAGTGTGTCAGATATTTCACTAAATTATCATTCAAGTTTGTTTGCTTGTATATAAGGTACTGTTTCGCAAACTTTGTGAGATATCTGTCGTATGAAATTTCATGCGATTGATATATTTGATCTCTTATCATTGTATCCGTAACTTCCGGGCGATGACACCCTTTAACGAATTTATACAATACAATTACCTGTGGTTCAACTATTATTGTTCCTGCAATCTGTCAAACTCATTCATGCATTTAAAATTTTTATCCAACAAATGAAAAATCTTTTGTTTTGGTTGATCGGCTAATTTTGACATTTGATGGGTTAATGAATGTATGAGAAAGAAGAAGCATTTATCATCGCAACGTCTATAACAGCACAATGACAAAGACCTAACTCAAGTTAATGATTTTCTCTCATCTTCTAATTTTTTATCAATATCGTTAACGTCGTTATTTTTATATCTTTCCAACAAAATACGTAAAAATTTTCATACCCAGGGAATATTGAAATAAAATCAGATATTTACGAATTAACTTTATAGCTTCAAGGAAAACAAATTTTTAAGCTATTTTTGCTAATTAGTAATTGAATCATCAGAGTCCATTTATACTTTTATTTCTACACTCGTTTAAGCGATATCAACGTCACAACTGTCACGTTGCCATTCCAATGTATTCATTCGTTTATTTTGTGACAATTCTAGCTTGACGTCTCCACTCTTTTCTATACTTTGTACTTTCTTTTTAGCATTTCATCTGCAACATTTGCCAAACCTGCGATTTTATTCTTTCTTTTAGTTTGTTGTACCTGAAAAGTTTTTTATTTTTTATATCTTTTTTTCACTTTTTGTTTTACTTTGCTTCTTGCTTTGTCTTCTGTTTGTCGAAATTAATTAATTTAATTGACACGAACAAACAAAAACTTATGCAAAAATTTCCAGTTCAATTTTTCAAAACTCATTTTTAAAATATTTTTTCCTATTCAAAATATAAACTAAAACCATGAAGTATACACGTTTCACTCGTTTCTTAATTTCCACTTTTTATATTCGTTGCACTTTGGTCTTTCTCTTGTTTTTTTTTTTTCGTAATCATGGGCATTGCACTCCCTCCTATCACTAACACAATGAAAAGGAAGGAAAACAACACAAAAACTTATTTTTTAAATGACTCATATCCGAAACATTTCCTATACAGTATGTTTTTTATATTTTCTTTTAACCATAACAATAATCAATAAAAAATGTTCGTCCCATTTGTATATTCACAAATTCTTTAATTTATGTGTGCGTAAGTGATAATTCGACTATTTTGAAAGATTTCGATATTATTTTCTATTATATTTTTTACGGAGCCTCCTGTTCAGTACTGTAAGACAAAAAATAAAAAATACAGCGCTAGATTCATAAAAAGACAAAGAAGGGGAACTAGCTGCTTGTACCATAATTTTTATAACTGAGTTTCATACTGGAAATATCTCAAAAACGTTTGCAGCCGAACCATAATTGAAACGATTGGTCTTGCGTTATGCTTTTGCCATATGCACAAAAACGTGGGTTTTCATCTACATACAGTGGTGGCGGACTAATTAAGAACACTCAAGTCTTATTCATTTTTCTTGTTCTGATTCTTCAAATAAACGAAATTTAAAACTTGTTTTGTTTTTAACAATTTATTTAAACATCGAAAACTTCCTTAAAACGAAAATCCAATATCATATCTTAAATCAACTGAACAGGGGTGGCGATGATATTAAGAACAATTACAAAAATTGTGAATATCTTTGAGAAAACTTTAAATTTTATTTAATATTTTGTTGGAAATCTTTTATTTGCTATTACAGCCTTACATCGCTTTGTCATAAAAGCAATACATTTTTGGTATTTCTCCTACGTTATCTTTTCCATGCCTCCTTTTCGACCCAGTCTGACTCTTCCAGATATCAAATTTTCCTTTGAAATTTCTATTTTTAGTTGGTGTCAAAGATCTTCAATTGGATTAAGAACAGTGCTGTAAAACATTTTAAGGAAACTAAATCAACAAATAACGATCCCAGACCCCTAATGTTCTCGGAAAGCGGATGAAATGACCGACCGGAAGGCCATTTTTGAAGCAAAATACAACTATTTTTTAACTTCCAAGAGAATACAAAAGATTGTATTTAAACATGATCCCAATTCGCTAAAAGCGCGATAAATTCGAGGGAGATAGTGCGAGATAAACTTTTTGGAGTTCGTCAAAACCGCTGCTTAAAAAAAAACAATCTGTATTCGTGATGAAATCCTTACATTCCTTAAATGACAGTTTGATATCATTATGAAATGGATCCAGATATGTGTTTAAAACTTTTTATTAAGTTTGTTAAAATCCATAGTAGAGAATGACCAAATATTCCAGTATTCGACTTCACGCATGAATTACAGGATTGCGCACAAAAAAGTAAATATTGGATCGCATGCTCCGCCAATTTAATTGCTTGGGTAACTTTCAACCGTAAGCTTCTTACATAGTATACTTTCGGTCTTGCGACTTTTTTTATCGCTTGTTGTAGTACTGCATAGTCCAAGTATTTTTTTATTTCATGAACTCTGTAGGAATTGTAAAACTCGAAGTCACACCCCTTTTTTTCTAAACAAAAGTGCAATTTAGTAATGCCGCCTTTCTATAGTAAACTTCACGGAGATGGTTTTTCTTCCCAATTGTATTAATTTTCGCTCTATCATTATTATTTATTAGAAAAGTTCATAGGTAAAAAGAGTTTTCGATGACACATCCTGTTTATCTGCAAACACAGAAAGCACCATCGCTGTCAAGAAGAAACAAAACAAAAGACAAGAAATATTTCAAACTAAAACAACGAACCCTTTTTGCATATGCATTGGTGACTATATTACGAAAGTTTGAAATATTTCTTGTCTTTTGTTTTTTCTTGACAGCGATGGTGCTTTATTTTCACGGTTGCATAATTTGAGTTTGACAAGATAATTCTACCTTGCTAATTGTACCATGGTCAAGAACAACGAAGCGGCTCTCTTTTGGGTCAAATGTCAATTCCTTCTGCGTTCTTTCTGGCAGCAACATGATTCCACACTGATAAAACTTCTGACCTTTGTTGTCAAAAAACTGATCCAATTCAAAAACTTTGTTGTCAAAAAACTGATCCAAATATACATTTGTTATACTCAAACAAATCGTTTTCTCAGTGTAGTCAACAGTTATGAATTAAATATCTCAAAGTTCTTACCTATAGAAAATTCTGCATAATAGTTATAGTTTTAAAAGTAATTGCTGGTCAATTTGTCGGCATTTGTCTTTTAGATAGCTTCCTCAAGCAAAATTTAAAGCTAAATAGGCCTTGAAAAGTTGGTTACGAGTTGAATCTCATTAATGTTTGCTTACACTTTTTCCTGATGCAAAAAAACAGGCGAAAATCACTTAGAAATAGAATAAATACAACTGCAAAGTAAATACGATTAATATCGATTTTAAAAAGAAGTAAATATTTGATTTTTAACATTATCAAATAAGCGGGCGATCGCCACAAAGCCAATACAATAATTTAAAGTTTGTGTTTTATTAACTGCGCAAAAAAATAAGAAAAGAACGCACTCTAAAAATTGTTATTTTTCAATAATTTTGCACATAAAAATTAAAAACAAAAATTTAATACAATCTTTTTTTCTGCTTTATATCTTTCAGCATAGACTGCGACTATTGAAATTTTGTTAACTGTCGTTCGAACTCGAAATTAAATGCAACGGATGGAATTGTGCCACATAAAAGAAAAAAATAAATAAAAAACAAAAATATTATAATTTTAAATCGCATTAAAATTAGTTTTATTAAAATATATTGCAACGCAGCTATAAGCTTGAACCTGAAGATTTTTGATCTTGAAAGTTAATAACAGTCTTGGCTACTACTACACTACCCATTTTTACGATCGAGCTGAAAAAAGTCAGTGTTGTTTATCAATTTAAAATTTAAATTCGCCCCATGACAAGTGGCGGCAAGAATTGCAAAATCACCAGCAACAAAATGTGGATTTAAAATAATTGTTAGAGAAGCAAACGGCTGCGCGAAACAAGGGGTTTCGAGTGGTACGGAAAATATCGCCTTCACATCCCAAAAAAAGCAAAAACGAAAAGTCGCTTGCTAATCTTAATTAATCAACTGACATTGCTGGTGACACCAGGCAGCTTGTATGCCCGAAAAGCCACAGTAGCTTCTCAGCAGATTTAGTCACTGAATTTTAAATTGAATTCACTAAAGTTTCCTACTTGTGCACGTTGCCCAACGGCGTATTGTAATGTGAGGAACCAAGATCGGTCGGTTGGTCGGTCATAGTCGTCGGAGGCAAACAATATGTGTCACCGTCGCCGCCGCGCAAATATTCATAACGCCGTTGTGGTCGTCTCAAAAGTTGGCAACGCTGTCCAAGTTACGATCTCCCACAAACAGCAGCCGATAAAAAAATATTTATCACCGCCGTCGTCGTCGTAGCTGTCGTGATCCTCTACTCGTAGTGATCGTGATTTTTAAACGTGGTATTGATCGTCGTCGTCTCCGTCGCTGTCATCCTCGTGTGTGAGAGCTTTTCACAAGTCTATGCTACGCTAGTTTAAGCAGCAGTGATGATCATTCATCCGATGATGAAATTCAATTAAATTTAATTTATTTTACATTTAAAGCAGTTTGTGTCAATCCAGCAACAGCGACAACAGCAACGTCTAAAAGTACGAAACAAACAAATAAAATAAAACAAAATAAAAATCATAAACCAAATATATCGTATGAGAAATTTTCAAATCTGTGTTAAATTTCAGTAGCTTGATATACTACATGCCAGAAGCAATTGTGTCTAGTGAGAGTGAGTGTATGAAGAAGAATCAAAGAGAGTTTAAAAATTAAGTTCGTGTTGTTTTCGTTTCTATTGTAGAATTTAGTTTTTTAAACCTAATCTTAAGTACAACTACTTAGGTAAAATTAAAATATCATATAAATATATCTATTGACAACCCCCGCGCGTTTAAAGAAAATTATCGACCCTGGATTATCTTCTTAAAACACTTAGGACTTTAAAAAATCCGATTATGGCTGAGAATCAGACAGCGACGGAGGATTCTGGCCAATCGCAACAGCATCAGCAACAGCAACAGAATCAGCAGCCACAATCGCCTCAGCAAGAGCAACAGCCACCCGCACTATCATCTCCTACATCGCCTTCGCAAGAAGACTCAGCTTCCTCCCCTGACGACTCTCAGACTATTGCAATTCCAAATACTAACCATCATCCCAACCATCAGAGCCAAATGCAGGAACAAACACAGTCACGCAGTCTGATTGATCGACAGATCAGCAGCAAATTCAAAACTAGCTCGGTGTCAGCGCAACGGCGCAACACAATTCAGGCACCGGCACGTGCCGTTAGCACTACCGCCATTAAGAAACCGCCCTCAACGAAAATGCCATCGATGAGCGGGTCCGTCTCTGGTGGTGGCCCTGTAGGCAGTACCGTCCTGAATGCCGATGGCAAGCATCACCCACAGCATCACCATTATCATAACAGCACTTCAAACCACCATCACTCCTCGTCCACCTCAGCGTCGGCCGCCATACAGCGCACTACCAGCGAAAGCCTGCGACTGAATGCCTTGCCCGGCGGGTCGGCAGGCGAATCTTCGTCGACTTCCAACCTGTCAAATGCAACCAGCAATAGTAGTTTAAACTCGCACTTGTCAAACAGCACAGGTTCGAGCACTTCGGTTGTACCACAGTCAACTACCACGACTGCTTCCACATCGAAGGCAACTTCGCCTAATAATAATACAAGTGGTGGCGGTGGTGTTGGTGCTGGTAGTTTAGCCAGTCGTAGCCATCACAGTCATAGTAGCCATCATCATAGTCATAGCAGTCATCATCCTCACCACGGCCAAGCTTCCTCGCAACCCTCCCGTAAACCAAAGACCTCCTCATTTCAAATCACTTCAGTGACCGTTGGACAAGCAAAATTAAGCTCCGATAATGGTGATGAATCGGCCGATGATCTCGATGAATCTCACACAGATGACAACAGCCGTATCACCGATGTAGAGAATGAGACACCGTCAGTGTCAGAGGATACATTTTCCAAGGAGGAGGTTTACTTTTCTAATAACGCATTAAGCACTACTGCCCCGGTGATTCCAACAAGCTCTCAATATGGATTGGTCGTAGTGGATCCAATTGGACCTAATTTGGGACAAACCTTGCAAAATGTGCAAGTGAACGTGTCGGACAACATTATAAATGTAGTAAGTGCTGGCGTACCCGGTGAGGATGGTAAAAAGAAGGATGACGGTAAAGACACACAACATCGTAGCGAACGATTTAAGGTTGTTAAGATTGAGTCGACTGAGCCATTTAAACGCGGTCGTTGGATGTGCATGGATTATCTTGATCACTCGGCTGTAGGCACTGGTGGCAAAGACAACAATGACAAGACTGTTTCGTCAGAGTCGGGAAGTGGCGGAAGCGGAGAACCGTCCAAGACTACCCAGAGTATGATAATTGGGCCAGGAGCTGCTTGTTTGCTTGAGAATCATGTAGATACAGTTGGTAATAGCTTGCAACTGACAGGCAATGTTGGTGCAAATGAAGGAAATTGGAACTTTTCGGAAACATCGACAAATCAGCAACAGGGTAATGTTCCATCTGGAGTTGCAACTGCGCCAGCAACAGTTGTACATGGTATGCAACAATTCATAACTGGTGATGGCGGTCAGCAACAAGCTTACAGTGATAACGGGAATGCAAATGCAAGTGGCGATGCTGTGCATGGTCAGACAATGCCAATGAATTATGCTGCTGCTGCCGCAAAAAAATTGCAACAATCATTACAAGAGTTGAAGAAGCAGGAAGAAGCAATTGCAGCTGAGTCAAATGAAAGCAGTGGGTCGATATATGCCCCTGAACAGTCACAATCAATTAATTTTGCTGCGCAACAGTTGCCACAACAGCAGTCAATGTCGCAACAACAGCCGCAGCACCAACCACAGCAGCAGCAGCAGCAACATGCTGCAACATTGCCTAGCAATTTGCACTTTCAAAATGGTGCCAAATCTGTTTCCACTGATACCCTAAGCAACAATAACAATGATCAAGAGACAGTGAAGCAAAATGAAGAACAACCGCAGCAGCAGCAGACGACTCAGCCGCAGTCAGCAACGCAACCACTTAGCAAGTCATATGTGCCCGTTGAGTCACAACAACTATCACAGCCATTGTCGCCAGCACCTCATAGTGCTCAAACAGAAGCACCATCGTTTGTTCCGGCAGATGGCACCGCTCACAACCAACAGAACTTCCAGCAACCGCAGCAACAACCGCCCCAAACTATTCCTAGCGATGCAATACATTTGCAGACCCAAGAAACACAACAGCATTCTCAAACACAGCAACAACAACAACAACATTCACCACCTCAGTTGAAGCAACAGATTTCCCAAACTGATGGTATTGAAGCCTCCATACAACAACAACAATCGTCACAACAAGAAATTCATCAACAGACTGCAGCTGGACAAACTTTGCCTGTCCTTTCGCAAATGCCAAGTTATGAAACAAAAGCAGGCCAAACTGCAGCATCTACATCTACAGAAGCACCAACAGCAATGTTAGCACAAACACTACAACATCAACAACAAGATGCACCGGCAACAATTGCCGATCCAACTACAATAAATTCAACACTTCAAGCACAGCAACCAGCTGTAGAAGCAGCAATTTCTCCAAACCCAAATGCTCTGGATAAAGAAAATGCAACACTAAAAACGATTGCACCAATAACAACAGGCACCAATGCGCCCAATGAGCAACAAAATAACGCGAGTGTGAGTGGTAACAGTAGCCACAGTAATAATAATGCTAATAGCAACAACAATATTTCATCAAATGTAGCGGCAGCAGCAGTAGCTGTAGCTACCAATTCAACAACATCGACTGGTGTCGATGAACAACTGCAACAACAACTACAACCACAGCTGCAATCAAATACGGAAACAGAGACTGAAAGGTAAGTTTTGTTTTAATAAACATTAAAATCGGATACGTTTTTCAAGAGTTGTAAAAACTTTTTCTGAAATTATAGTTACCTTACGAAACCAAATCCAACACTCAATTAGACTGTTATCATTTGTTGAAGTTGCACTAACCCTGCAGGATTATGTATATTTATAAATTTTATTGCTTGGCAAGTGAACGGCCTTCGGTTAGGACTTATATCCTTAAGTCTGCCCAATTTCGTTTTCGCTTGCCACAGCGACTGAGGGCTTACATCCCATAACAAAAAAAAAATTTTTATTCTATAATTTTACTGATCCTAATGCATAATTACTTTTGTTTAACAGTTAATCAAATTATAAAATCCATATTTTTTTTTTTTGTAGAGCGTTCAATTTGCTACTGCAATAATCTATCCACAATGCTCAATGTCAAGCTACAAAATAAGAAAAAAAAATAATTTTTTTTCCATGTAATTTATATAGAAAATGGAAAGTTAGAAACAGGCACCTCTTAATGTTAATATTAAGAGCTCTAATTTTTAGAGGTTTCCTTTTTCACCTTTCTGAAAGTTTTAACCCTGTTTTTTAGTTGAAAAGAAAAGTTGCTCCAAAATGGCACACCCTAATGTCCAGGCTTAGCTAGCTAGTGCTTTTGCATTAATATTTCATTACACTGTATGCTGTGCAATTTATACGTGCCGTGCGGATAGTGTGGATCGTGTGAATAGACACTGTCTGAAGCATTTCCAATTACAATTCGAATTTCAACATTACTGTACTGAAAAACAAGTTGGAATAAAATTTTGGGTTGGATTAGTGTAAATTCAAAACAGCAAAAATAATACTGCTTTACAGTAAACTTTTTTCTTCGATGTTTTTGATTTTTATGTGTTGCTTAGTGCTTATCTAAGACCGAATTTAAACACATTCAAACTTAAAAAATTGTATTTTCAAAAAATTATCTTAAAATTTGACTAAAAAATTTTTGAAACGGAATATCTCAAAATCTATGGGGAATAGAATAACAAAGATAGTGTTTTAATTTTACAAAAAAAAAAAAAATGACTTTGTTTAAACATTACTATTTATTTTTTTTATTTATAAAAACGTGAAAGCAATTCATAAAGATGATACTTTTAATGTCGAACTGTTTACACTGGCCAGCGTAAGGCAAACGTACACAGATGCGTTGACTGCGGGAAGCAAAATGCAATACACAGGTTTAGACTTTACATTTTTTGTCCCCGAAACTTCCCCAGAAAAAAATTTGTTCCCCACTTATCTCGTTTCATCAAACCTTTTAAAAGAAAATGTTTTTCCCCAAAATTGCGAGAAAAGCCCCCAATATGAGAATTTTGATCCTGAAACTCCTTGAACTTTATAAACTAGTCGAGTTGACACTACATAAGTCCAATGAATCTATTTCCGAGCCAACTCGGTAGAGTTTGTAGGAACATGGTGGGTAAGATTTTAATGTAACAACGCACTTATGCGCCAAATACATAATGCAAATTGCGTAAGTAAAAAATTTGTGTAGAGACACAGTATAACTGTAGTGTTTGGACTTATCATAACTTCTTCGGGGACACGTCTTTGAAAACCTGTAAGTCTCCTTGATTTGTTTTTATTGCCTTTTCCCTGGCGAAAAATTTCCTAAAAAGCAAAGAAAAAATAATAAATTGCAAATATGTTTTACGAAAATTCTGCTGCAGTTTTCTTTCTTTTAGTTTACTTATTTTTTGGATAAAAAATTGATCTGAAAGGAATATTCCTTGCATTTTAATAATACATTAATACTTTTTCATTTGCAATCATGTAAATTATAAATTATGCATTGTTCACGAGACTACTGAATTGTAACATGATCTTTGCGGCAACTTTTAGAGCTTCTAATGTAATTTCTGAGTATCAAATCGTTTGTGTTAGCGAGAAAAGCTAACAAAGTTTACTGTGGTCGCTTGTCACCAAAGTCTTGATTATGCAGGTTAAAACTGGAACTGCAATTATGGTTATATATAATAGTGCAAATAGTGTAAATACCATAAAATAGTTTGCCGTGAAAATGTCCAGAACTTTGTTATGGTTCAGAAAATGTTATAAAAAGGCAGAATTAACACCCACATTTCACGTTGAACACATAAATATATAAATCAAATATTAGCTGCGTTTTAATCTCCATCCACTGCTAGCTATCTGTAGTTAGCAACAATAGTTGCATGGGAAAGCAAAAACATTTCATATAAAAATATTTTTAAAATATTTGCATAAATACCACTTAATCGTTTCACATGAAACTTACACCATAACTCATGTTTTTATATTAATTAATAGTATTAAGATCAAAATTCAATAAATAAAACAAAGGACTGCCCATAAAAAACTTACGTTTTTAGTTTTTAGGGTTATATCCTACCTGATAATTTTATAGATCTAAAAAGACACAATATTTGAACTGAGTTTGTCCACATACCTGCTAAATTCAGAGTTAAAATATTCAGCTGTAGCTAAAATTGTTGGTGCATCAAATAGAACTGTCTTTATGGGTATTTCTAGAATAAGAAGGGTCCACCTGATTCCCGAAAATAAGGTTCAGGCAGAAAATCAGAATTTTCTAACTCAAAGCTAGCTGCGAAGGTAAAGCGTCTTTTTAAGCAGAATCCCAACACCTCGATTCGAGATATTGCGACTAGATCAGATGTGAGCCTGAAAATTGTACGAAAGGTACCTGACTAAATTTGATTGCTGCGTTATGGACGCCGAATCTTACGTTAAAGCAGATTTTAAGCAGCTGCCTGGGCACGAATATTATACGTCACCGAAGAAGGGGCATGTGCCTAGTAAATTCAAAGAGAAAAAAACGTAGAGCACTCTCTGTGCATTCGTTCCTGTCAAATCAAATAAAAACCGTATTTTTTGTACCTTCCTAGAAAACGCACATGCTAAAAACAATAATAAATCCTGCTAAAAATCCTGTTAAAAAACTGATACAAAAGAGAGTTATTTTTTGTTATTCCTTAAAATCATAAAAATCCTGTTGCCATTTCCATTCCTTCCTTAGGGTTCAATCTGTCTCCAAACCAAAATATTTTTGTTTGAGGACCATTCTAAATATGCACCATAAGAAAAAGTTTTATAGCCTTAGCTATGCCTCTTAATATAAAAGACACTTGGTGTAAATTCCATCTGAATCGTGTAAGTGATCTTTGTGAAAATGCTATTTTAAAAATATTTTTGTATGAGGACCACCCTAAGTAAAAGTTTTATAGCCATAGCTCTACCTCTTTATATAAATTTCATGTGAATCGGTTACGCGGTCCTTGTGACCACGAATCGAAAGTGCTATTTTAAAAATATTTTTGTATGAGGGCCACCTTAAATATTCGCCCTAAGTAAAAGTTTTATAACCATAGCTGTACCTCTTTATATAAATTGCATGTGAATCGATTACGTGGTTTTTGTGAAAGTGCTATTTTAAAAATATTTTTGTGTGAGGGCCACCCTAAATATGCACCCTTAATAAAATTTTTATAGCCTATGATATTTTCGAGGCGAAGACAAAGATCATTAATTTATAAAAAATTTTGTATGTGGGCCACCCTAAATATTCACCTTAAATGAAAGTTTTGGTCTATTTCATTCTCGGGGCGAAGACAAAGGCAAATAATCAGAAATCATTAAAATCGGTCCAGCCGTTCTTGAGTTACAAATAGTGTAACTAACCTGACTTTGTTTTATATATAGATAGATAAATACATCAATATCATAAAAGCTAGAGCCAATTCAGTACTTTCATGAATATATGCGTAAACTGGGTACTTGAAACTATAGAAATCCGCTGAGACATCCAGGGCAACAAAAAAAGTTAATTTTGTTGAACTGTGTTTATATCAAAAGTTGAAAGAGGTTGAAACATTCAAATAAAAATTAAAAGTCGAAAGAAGTTGAATGAGGTTGAAAAAGTCGAAAAATTAAGTGTGTAAAATGTTGAATAAAGCTGAAAGATGTTGAAACAATTGAAAGAGGTTGAAAAAAATGAAAAAAGTTGAATAAGGTTGCATAAGCCGAAAAAAATTAAAGTGGTTGAAAAAGTCGAAAAAGATATGGATGTTCCATATCTTTTTCGACGTTGAATAAAGTTTAATGTGGTTAAAATAGTTTAAAATCGCTAATGAAGAAAAAATATTGAAAAAGCTGAATGAGATTTAATACGTAATTCGGAAGTATTTGAAAAATATTGAAATGCTAAATAAAGTTGAAAAACGTTGAAAGAAGTTGAGGAGAATGTTCAGAAAAGGCTATAAGTTGTTAAGCTGTGGAAAATTACAACAAAAGTTGAACGCGTTGGAAAAAAATTCAAAGTGGTTGAAATAGTAGAGAAGCACTGATAAGATCGATTAAATATAAAAAATGTTGAAAAAATATTGAAAGAGGATGAAAAACTCGAAAAAAGTTGACAGTAGTTGAAAATTTGGAAAAAAAATTGTAACAAATTGAAAAAGTTAAGTTGAAAAATTTTGGAAAATTGAATTAAGTTGAAAGAGGCTAAAAAAGTCGAACGATAAATGTTGAAATATTATAAATTTTCAAAAAATATTTTATAAAGTCAATAAATGTCACGATTAAAACTTTTTGCTAACATGGAATCACGCCACACAGTGGTCAAATATCCTGAAAAGATGGCCAAAAGTCGAAAATGTTGTCCGATTTGTCCAAAATTTTGCACACTCTAGTTTTCGAGGCTGCTGATGACGAATTTGATATTGAATTTTCCGAAAACAAAATGGCGGATCCAAAATGGCGGACGACTTTTGAAAAATTAGAACTGATTCACTTGAAAAATTGTACACGAGGGTTTTCGAGGCTGCTGATTACGAATTTGATATTGAATTTTCCGAAAACAAAATGGCGGATTCAAAATGGCGGACGACTTTTGAAAAATTACAACTGATTCACTTGAAAAATTGTACACGAGGGTTTTCGAGGCATTTTCAATCCGCCATTTTGTTTTCGGAAAATTCAATATCAAATTCGTAATCAGCAGCCTCGAAAACTAGAGTGTGCAAAATTTTGGACAAATCGGACAACATTTTCGACTTTAGGCCATCTTTTCAGGATATTTGACCACTGTGCACCGAAGCGAAATGTGCAACTTTGTGCAGCTGATTTTCACAATACTTATAGAACAAGATATTCTGAATACTAGAAAAAAAAATCTAAGTGGAACTCGGTGGAACTTTTTTTTTAGGCCTTTCCAAAGTTTGTTTTAATTTTCGAAAATCCGGAAAATCATCATCGGTTCAACACACATTTCAAAAACGAAAAAAATTTACTAGCCAATATACGATAAAATATTATAAAAGAACTTACCTTTACGATGAGATTCCATGTTTAAACATGAAAATCAGTTGAGTTGTTGCAAAGCTATTTAATTTTGAAGATAGGCATTTTTCTTCACTAATGTAGCACGAGATGTTGATCGCACGACGGTCACTGCAAAAGTGAGTTACAGAGACAACAGAGGTGCACAGTTTTACACCTATGGTGAAAATGAGTCTCATGAATAGTTCTCAAGATATTCTCATTAAAAAATATATTATTCCGAAACATTTTTTTTTGCATTTTTGGCCAGCTTTTTGGGGTTTTTGACCACTGTGCGCCATCTCAAATTTAAAATAAAAGTCTAGCTTAACCGACATCTGTTTACCAAACTTTAAAACGATCACTCACATAGTACCCATTGACGCGATCCTCTCAAAATTCATTTAATTTTAAAGCTTGTAGTAACTGACATCTCTGTACATAATTTTACTATGATCACTCACGTAGTACACTAAATATAACAATAAAGGCTTTTAGCTGGTATGTGAAGTGGAACGGTCTAATGCAATCCCATTGAAAACCATGAAATATCAAAGCTTATAGTAACCGACACCTCTACACCAAATTTAAAAATATAACCATGTGTTTTTCTTGCATGGGAGGAGCTGCTTGCACAGCGGTA
Source organism: Meiosimyza decipiens (assembly GCA_963680825.1). NCBI lineage: Eukaryota > Metazoa > Arthropoda > Insecta > Diptera > Lauxaniidae > Meiosimyza > Meiosimyza decipiens. The sequence goes on from OY804260.1 coordinate 49,180,946, forward strand.
ATATCTTCAAAATTTTCATAGGTGCCGTTTTTGAGTAATATGAATCAAAATATTCATTTATTGAAAAATGTCACGCCCACCTTTCCAAATTCGCATACTTTTGGTACAATTTAAGACATTTAGGATTTGCATCCGTCCATAAAATTTTATTATAATGTCTTGAAAGGTCTTGCGAGATATGACGTTACAAAAATTGAAGTTGAGGGCGTGCCACGTCCCTATTAGAGTCTATAAAAACTTTAAACCTGGTCTAGATTTCTAGAGTTCAAAAATATATGATGCCGAAGCAAAATAAAAAAAAAAACGAAAAAAAAATTCCCATTTTTTTCTTATAAATGAAGCAAATGTTTAAAGCGTAAAATTTCTTCAAAAACGACTTTTTATTTTAAATGGTCATATCTATAAAACGATGTTGGTGTTTAGTTTCAAAACACAAATAGTTTCCATATTTTGTTCGAACAGGTTGGAGCGAAAATCGGTTAAAATTAATTTTAATGCAGAAAGAGCATGGGAATAAACGTTCCTTACTAATTCGCTTTTCCTTGTAAGAGTCGATTTCGCAGAAAGCTTTTCGGACTTCGTCCTTGGGGTGTAAAGAATCTTCCGAATCTGACGAATTTTCGAATTCTAGTTCCCGAATACAACTCCTTAAAAGTGAAGATTCATCAATAACAAATGTAGAAGAAGTAATACGTAGTAGTATGTAAGAAAGTAAATGTAATAACTGTAAATGTAAATGAATGTGCTTTGAAATGCGAAACTTATTCAAAGGATCAAAGGAGTATAAAAACGTCTGATATATACAATGGTTTCAAATAAGCGAAAAGTTTATGCAACAATATTTGTTTACATGGAAATCTGAATGCAACTGGTTTTTGCTTCGATTGTTATTACAGAAACATTTAATGCCATCCAAACTATATTTTTAATCTCTAGAAAGCAAAACCAATAGATTGGTACAAAACTTACTGCAATTGAGTTAAGGGTGTATTTGATATTTGGCAAAGCCCTTTATTTTTGTCAAAAAATTATTTGGTTCAATTTAACTGTTATCGTTTGACTGAAAAAATAAAAGTCAGCTTTTACCTAAAATTATTTTCGAAATGCAGTAATCCTCTGTTAAAAGATTTGGAAAAAATGCACTAAATTTTGATAAATTAGGCGGGGAAATCGTTTATCATAATCCCACTTAAAAGATCTTTCGATAATTTAAAAAAAATTCCGCTTAATCGATCTTTTGTTTTAAAAAAAAAATCCGCCCAATTCAACTTCTATTAAGCTAAAAAAAAGCCTCCATAAGTTTATTTTATTTTAGCTGAAAAAATTGAAAATTTTTATTGAATAAAAAAAAACATAAAAATAAATATGAATTCAGTTACATTTTGTGCTAGATAGCCAATAATGCAAAACGATTACTAACCTTAAAAAGTTTAAAATTCTGCGGCTTAACTACTTTTGAAAGAAGCTCGTTATTGTCGTCTGTTTTGTACTCTTTTGAGCGACAATATGAGCCCGCATATTCTCCTGTTCTTTGTAGAATATGTCTTCGATAAGAAAATGCTACTGAAGAAGTTCGACTGCTGTAAGAAGTTCCTTTGATGTAATAGGGTTGTGTTGAAGTTCCTCCTTTTCTATGTCAGTTTGACCAGATGACGAATCACTGAGAACGCTTTCTACGATTTCATTATCAGTAAAAAGCCCATAGCATGGCTCGTTGTCATCACAATTTATGTAACTTTCATATATCTGGGTAAAAGTTTCATCAGCATGAAATACAACACCGTTTTCCTCTATAGAAGGAATTAGACTTTCCTCATTAATAGGATAAAGTCCTCCCTGAAATGAAAGCACATATGTATGTGAATATTTGAACATTAGCATATAAACTTTACTATTAAAATGAGAATATCCTTACCTTTTTAAAGCAATTTGTTATACATGTTGGCTGAACCAACCACCAACTGTGTTTAAGTATACATATGCATAGCTTTAAGTAAATCTATTGATTTTGCAAATTCGGAAATCGTTTTACCACATTCTATAGCAGCTATTTGTCGTCTGATAATATTTTGTCTATAATGAACTTTAAAGGCTTGAATTATTCCCTAATCCAAGGGCTGTGTGAGAAAGGTTGTGTTTCGTGGCAAAAATTCCAGTTTAATGATTGTTAAATGCTCTACATTTTTATGAAGCGTTGCGTTATCGACAAACATAATAATTTTTCGATTAAGCCGTGCCATTTCTTCATAAATTTCGTGCAAAATGTTTGCCCAGATTTGCTGCGTCATCCATGCTTTTTGTTGGAATAATACTTAACCGGAACTATTTTCTTCTTTAAACATCTCGGATTTTGTGACTTGCCAATTAAATAGGCTTTTTTATAACATCCAGTAGCATTGGAAACAAATAATATTGTTAACCTTTCCTTAGAGACTTTTGTACCCCTTAGCTCGCTGTTAGTTCTAGCCAAAGTTTTCGTTGGAAGAGCTTTGTAAAAAAGAATCGTTTCATCAGCATTGAAAACATCAGATGGTTCGTATAAAGCAAGTAAATCCTTAGCAACGGTTTCTTTTTAGGCTTCTCAAGCCTCAGTATGGGCGGACTGACCCTCGCCGTGTATTTTACGCCCTCTTATATCTTCTCGTTTTTGCCACTTCCACAGTCAACCTGCCGACGGGATAAAGTTTTCATTTAAACATACAGCCAATTGCTGAGCTTTTTCTAAGAGAACGCTTGAAGACACAATGGCACCTGTGACTCGCATTTGGTCAAACCATAATTTCAGCGCTTTCTCTAATTTCTTGTTCTTTCCGCTTCTATTGCGTTTGGTTGTCAACCTGAGATTTAATTTTACTGGCATTGCGCAATATTTTGTTTAGAGTAACAAGCGAGCACCGAAATTTTTTACAAAGTTCACTTTTCGATGCACTTTTTCTTTCAGCAATTAGCTGAAGCTTTTCTTTAAGTGATAATGTTTAATGCTTTCTTCAGCAATGACACCTTCAAAACTTAAAGAAAAAACTTGACACAATGTTTTCACAAACGAACAGCTGTTTAACATTGCAAAATAAGTGTTGTTTTCGCCGGTGATGCCTTTTATTTTTTTGAGAACCATTTATGGGAAATTTTTTGTATGAGTTTCGAAAATTTTTGGAAAATTTTTTTGTTTTATTATCTAGGAAAGTCAATTAAGCGGGAATTTATTATCCGGGGATTTTATTGTATAAACCTTAAGGAAGGTTAGAAATTCACAACGCTTTGATTAATTGTCCGGGAAAGTCTATTGAGTGTGAGTCTTTTAAGCGGGGACTACTGTAATACAAAAGTCAAAAATAAATTTTTTTTGCAACTTTTATAATAAAAGTCATATCTGGTTGGGTCTCTCATTTAAAATAAAGAAGGCAGAAAGAACAACGAGTATTCGTATGAGCAGTAAGTAGAAAACTTAGTATCCTGGTCTAATGCTCCATCTAAAAATCGAAATTTATGCGCTTGTAGATATTTGGCAATTTTGCCGTATGCAAATTTGCAATCGAATCGAAAACTCAATTTAGTGCCCATGTAAAAAATTAGCAAATTGCTTTCCTGTTAATTAATATAAAAGTGGGTAAATTTTTTTTAATATATAAAAAATGTAAGAGTTGTTTCAAGGTACCTGAAAAGTTATTAAGTATAACAAATATATCGTAATATTGATTATGTAATTACTTTTTCCAGACAAAAATTTTCAAAGGCGTCAAATAGTGAATGAATATTAGTCATGACAGGGTCATAACCCCCATGGTCATAGTCCCAAAAACAATTTTGGGCCTCATGTCCGTTTTTTTCTTCGGTCATAATCCCCATGTTTTTGGGGGCTTTGACGACTTGTAAAAACGAACATAACCCTCAAAAATAGGAGGGTATAAAGTCAAATAATACACAGTAAAAGTGGCCATAACATTCAAAGTTAACAAAAATATATTTCGCATACTGCACTCACTTTTAAGAAGAATTACTGTGGCTAGCGAAGCTAATGTTGGACATACTATAGGGTGAACCGCGGCTGAAGGACATATTGGAGGATGTAAGCCCTGAGCCGCGGTCGAAGGCCGTCCACTTACCCTATACTGTTGAAATCGGATCTCTGCTCTACTACCTTAATAAAGCTCACTGGATATGGCTATATTAACATCCATTAATTCGCCGGGTCACGTAATGTGGTATTAAAACGGCACAATCAGTGCTACTTATGGCTTCAAGCTTGCTTGATAAGCCACCACTTTAACCTAACCTATCCTTTATTTAGAATTATGTAGGCTAGCGAATCCGTTGTTGGACATATTGGAGGATGTAAATCCTAAGCTGCGGCCGTCCACTAACCCTAGTCTTTATGTCGAATTAATGTGGCTAGCGAAGCCGGTGTTTTGGACATACAAAAATATAAAATTTTTCTTGAAACAGAAGTGGTCGTAACACCCATGGGTGTTGTGTCCATCGATGTGAGTGGTCATAGTCTCAAAATTATTTTGGGTATTGTGACCGTTTTTAAGGTGTACATAAAGCCCAAAATTTTTTGGGCTATGACATTGCACCCCACGACAGGTACGTGTTGTTAGGCCATTCTAATGGAACCAAAGCTCGCTATTGTTATCACGGACAACGAAAGAAAATAGGGAGGTTGAGGTTTGAGGTTGTCAAAACGTGTATGTAGTCAGAACACCAATACTCTTGAGTAATTTGGATCTTATAAGTAAGTATTCAGAGGTATTATGGCTGCTCTTAGCGTGGTGTTTGCGAGTTGAATTGACATTTACTTATAGTTTTTTTGAAAGTAAATAGCACCGATTCTTGTCTGTCGTACAGATCCAGCTCTCGTACAAAGCCTTGAAACTTTTACTCTCTGCGTATATTTTTTAAGTTGTTTACTTGTGTGCGAAGTGGCACTTCCATCTATCCAAACCATCCCATTTTGTACAGTGATAATTGTCTAACCAAATGTTACCATATCAAGTTTATTTCTTGTATGGAACAGAGCAGAAAGCCAAAGGTGTGATGTCTGCGAAGGCGTAATACATACATTCCTAAGTTCCGGGATTAGAGGAACGACAAAGATATATGTATAATACATTCTTGTATTCGAAGTCAAAGCCTGAAAATTTATTTATAAAACTAAATTTATACTGACAATATTAGCATTTTAAATTTAAACTTTGACTATTATAAGACTTCTGCTAAAACGAGTTTTACTCTTTGATTAAACTTTATCGAATATTGAATAAAAATTACAAATAGAAACATACAGTGCAATGGGCATTTCCATAGGTGACTGATTCTATATTTGCCAACTAATCAAATCAATTGCAAATAGTTTTAATCCTTGTTTTTTTCACTATTGGGTAAGCATCATTCTCAAGATACTTCACTTCATATCGAGTAAATATAATTTGGTGGTGATTTGGTGAGAAATAAAAAATAAATTAAACAACAGATAAATCTACATACATAGCTGCCATGTACTATCAGAATCTATCCGTCCCTATTGAAAAACTATAAATAATTAAACAAGCTGTACCCGCTAATCTGCTCGCGCACTCTCCGTCATACAACCCCACCTGCATTTTACGCAGTATTTTCTGCAGACAATTGGGTACAAGTATTTGGTACAACTTGGTATCAAGAATAGCAATTTTGACATCTAATACCCCATATTTTTTGAAAAATCTCGTCTGGCTCATACTAGATCAAATTTAAAGAAATTATGGCTTTAATTTAGATAATCGATGGTATTTTTGACGTGATGAAAAAGTTCTGACTTCAATGGTTGGATAAGTGAGTGTGGCACCTCATATCCAAGCAAAAATTTTTAAACGCTATGATAAGAAAACTATTCTAGAGTAAATGATACTAAAATATACGTGTACGTTCGGTGACACTAACAAATAGTGGCTGCGGTTAGTCATGTTGGTGTGATAACTCCCATAGGTGTTTTCAGACTTGCAGGATCGCAACGTTTAATAATGTTGCCGTGTAAAAGTGGCTACAATTCAAAAATCATTTTTTAGTTTTGTCATTTTCCGTGGAATTGCCCTAAGAGTTTAATGTATGTAGTCTCATTGCAAACAAAATCAATTGAATGATAAATTTGGTGTGTAAATAATTTACTTTGGAACTTTGGTCTTCCGTTCGTATCGCATCGCATCGCATCGACAAGTGATGTTTACACAACCCAACAAAGATAAGAAGTGGAGAAATGAATATAAAAAAATTATGGCAATGAGCAGAATTGACTGAGCGAGAACAAAGTTTTGCAAAAAATTAGCAAATTTCTCTTTTGTATCTTTTGATGTTGCCAATTTTTTCCCGTCTTTTCTTTTTTCTTACTCACTTCACGTAGGTTGGTTTATTTATCGTCGAGATCTGTTTTCTGCAGTAACAGTTGTTTCATTTGCCGTATGTTTTATTTTTCTTTGCTACGTCCCTTCCTCCACTACAATTCCAATGAGCAAACTTTTTTTTTGCAATTCAATACTGCCATTTATAATCGCAATTTAAGTCAGTAACTGGATTTGGTGGTTGTGCGATTTCGGATTTGTCAGTAGGGCGTAATGATGCCAGCTTTTTTTTCTTAAAAATTTTGGGCAGAGTATTGTCGCAATTCTAACAGTTTGACAAATATGAAACTAGTCGCCTGCAAGCCCTTATATGTCCGTACAACTACGAAGCATTTGATTGCGAGAGGGAAGTGTGTGAGGAAAAGAAGCCAATCGTGATCTTTCTGACTTAAGGACGGACGGATTTGAACTTATGAACATTTGTCAGTATAATGATATCCTATTCCTTAAGCTCTCTTAATCTAGCGAAAAGATGTTTTCCACAAATTTTCATATTTTTTATTTTTTTTTTTTGGTAGTTTAGGAACCACATGCTTGCATGATGTAGGTAACCCAACAACAGACCGGTTGCCGGCTTTACAACTGTCGGTGTTGATCATCGATTGTGAATTCGATTCGAGAGAAAATTGCGAATTGCGTATGTTTTTAGAGAAAATTACTCATAAAATGGTTTAAGTGTGTCTTGGACATACTTGATGAAGTACAAACACGCGCACACTTTTCTTTTTATTATGGTTTTTGCAATGTTTGCTACAAAACTGCAAAAAGAGAAACAAATCATAAGAAAGTACAACCACTATCACCAGACATTGTAGCCTTATGTGCTTGTATACTATACATTTTTTTATAGTTGCCATAGCAAACACAGTTTTATGATGTTCAAATCTGCTGGGCTGTTCAGTTAATTTAAATTCAATTAAAAATGGTCAAAGTCATCTGTTGTTTTCATTGCTACATACATAAAAATCCGCGGTTATTCTACAATTGAGGTGCAAGAATCAAAGTAAATGTTCAGAACGATATTTCGGGCTTAGAACGTGTTCGATCGTGGCAACTAGTAAAACGGAATATATATATTGTTGCCTTAACGACCTGGTTTCCTAATGATCATTACTCAAGTTAATTTAATAAAATGAGGTCATACTGTCAATACATATGATTATACTATAATACTCTGCCTGTTCACTGTCAGCGCGCTTAAGTAGATCGCTGGACCCGTCCTATAATGGGTTAAGATTGAAATTTCGTTAGGTTGTTGTTTATGTTAGTGTTTCTTTCTATCTTGGTGGGAATAACAACTTTAAAGGAGTGATCGAAGATTCATTGCTACCATATACATAGCCACAATCAATATAGGGTTAGCTGAGTTTTAAGTGAATAGTATTGAGGATCGAGCCTGCCTGCATTCGTTAGTCACTGTTTCATTCATTCTACGAACGGTAAAGCTGGATCGCCGGAATATGATTAGTTCCATTTTATAATGGTTCACATCAAGACCGCCTTTCATGTTTGAATTTTGCAGCATAGAGGTATCCGATTCTATGAGTTCGCTGATAATTGGAAGAAACATCCTCGTGATCAATGTCACCACATAGTCAGTAAATGCCATCCAACAGAGGAATATGATTCGTTCTTCCGGTGTACTTCTCTTCGCACGTTTGATCAATGAGATCCCGACGTTCGAGTTGATGATCTTGAGCTCAACATGTTGATTCATTGTCCTATGTCATTGCAAATAATGTAAGTTGCCTTTTGAATGCATTTGCCTATTGCTCTATTTTTTCAAGGTTGGCGGTTTTCCTTGTGTAGCTTCCTTATCTTATATTCAATTTTTCTCTTCTATTTATTTGTTTGATAGCAGAAATTCAAAATTTATCATATTGTTTTTCTTTATCATTATGTTTGTTTCTGCTGCGTGAGTATCAAGTTTATCATGTTCTCGGAAGAAAAGATGACTCTTATTATGTTAATAATTTTGCAATTCGATTTTGTTTTAGCGACACAGTAGCAAAATGTCGTTATCTTTAGCGAAATTGTATTTTCGACACTTGTATTTAAAGACATTCAGATTGAATTTCATATGATGGTTTGCACACCCAGCTTTATTGGTTGCTGCCTGGACATTTACAGTGGCAGTTTGTAGTTGGTTTGACCGTGGAGGCTTAATTAACAATCCACTCCTTTTCTGAGAAGATTTCCGCAATGGTTAGTATTGACTGTTTAGTTAATTACATGATCAGCTGGTTTGTACTCTGCATTTTTATTTTCTTTTAGGCTGACAACAAATGGCTATTTCGGATCGATTGTTAAGAAAAAGTATCGATGATTTACTTTTCACGTAAACCTTAAACAGCAAGAGCGAACTTTTCTGTTTTTAAATTAAGAATCTTTTATGGAAGTATAATTATTTTATTTTCAGCTTGTCTCTAGATAGTGATTTAATTTGACTGTGTTTGATTGTTCACTTGTCTTTTTGAATAACAAGTTGCCCTGATAGAATTTATTAAGGAGAGGTTTTTGCTGGAAGACTACCACTGCGATCTGAAGAAATCTTTTGCTTCGGAACGAAGTTAAAGCAAATAGTCTCTTACTTACCATATTTAAATGCTGCTTTTTTGACTGTGATCAATTGTCTAATGCCATGTGAACTAAGGAATTCTTTAGAGTAAGACATAAGGCGAAACACGCAAAAAATATCTGCTTTATGGTTTCAGCACATTCCCGAAACAGGCTACACTCAGATTCGTTAGAAGCATGAAGGATACCAGAAAGAAATCTTACTAGAATCCGTAAGTTTTCTCTGCTCAGGTTCAAAGCGAACCCATTTAGTGATTTTCCCTGTAAGAAATAGTTACACAATAACCTTTTTCAAGTTTGGATACAAGTTTTACAATTAGTACTTGATTATGCGTTTATTTTGCAAGTGCTAAATTCAAACAAACAGAACCACATTTACCGCCGTCCATTGCTGAGGCCTGTGACATTCAGAAGAGCCTATTAAAAGACCACTAAGGTGCAGTATCTTCTGTAGCACTAGTGCAAACATATCAGGTCCGGGCACTTTGCAAGGAGCAAAAGGCGGCTGTGCACTGAACCATATCAAGTTTGAAGGTCTTACCAAAAGGCAAAGTCAGACAACGTAGGCAAAGTTGCTCTAGAAAGATAACTTTCCCTGCTGCTTCTTGAAAATGTATTGAAAAATATTGTTATTTTTTGTTTTGATGTAATGCACAACGTTTAGATTATGAGTATTTCATTGCATAGCTCAATCACATCTCTATCACTTTGGCTTTTGACCAACCTTGACACATCTAAACGTTGAAGAATATATTTTGTTTTTTCGCATCACTCTTCTGACCCTTTCGACCAATATTCTTTGAGTCATACTTTGGCAATAACCACCGTAACCAACAAAATTCCCCTTACCCGCTCAATGAATAAGCGTCTACTGGCGCCTTATTTGCGTGAGGGATTTGTTTGTGTAACAAATTGGTGGCGCTACTCACACCTAGAGGCAAATATATGTACATGCAAACGAGTGTAATTAAGTTATATTGTGCAACATTTCAAATTGTTGCAAGTAAATCGATTTTTTCATTTTATTCAGTACAGCACAGAGAAAGTCAAAAGGTTAATTGTTTAAAAGTCCAGACATGGAATTAAAAAAAAAAACAAACGCCTAATGCAAATTCTAGTCGACGCTTCCCTTTATTATGTATCGATTTTTTTTTCTGACCCAAATGCAGTTTTTCCATTTATATTACAAGCACATTGGATTGAAAATATTATTCGGATAGTTAAATATAAAGTCATGGAAATGTTCTTTTGCTGGCTCACTTCTGCTTAACTTTGGAATAATTATATAGATTTGAGCTGTCAGGCATAGCTTACCTAATGGTCGCAATTAGTTCTTTCATGGTAAATGCGTAATGCTTGATACGGCGAGTGCGGAGACTTTCTCCCAACTGTCCACTTACTGTCCGTTGAAAACTTTCTTAATACTATAACTTTTGTTTAGACTAAATGTGAGTTAAAGTGTTTTAATGAATGAACCTTTCCACTTTTTATCTTCACCTACATAAATATATTGGTCTTCTGAAAAGTTGTTAAAAATATGTAGAATACTTAAAGTATGCCCAACTCATTAAAAAAATATATCAAAATTAAAAAAATTTGAATTATCAAAAAGAAATGGCTCACAAAAACCTAATGAGCTGTTCATATAAATAGCACAAGTTCTATGAATAGCTGTGTTATATTCGCCAAATCGCTGAGTAACTTATGTGCGAAAAAAGTTACCAAGTTGCTAAGTATGTTATCCTTCTCGTTGTTTATACGAGTACTCGTTTGTTGTCATTTTTATTTTCTTTTCAATTTCAAAATGCACAATTGACGAATTACAAATCTGCTGGGTAATCCTGACACTTAAGCAACTTGCTATGTATACATAGCAACTATAATTTTACTCGTTAAGTTTGCGATTTTGGTTTTGCATTCCCTTACAATTGTAGGCAGTGGAACAACTATGCCCTGGACGCAAGCCGGACTGCAAAGGTGAGATAAGGCTGTACATCTTTTTATCTGCTCAACTATCTGAGCAGTGATCAAAGACTCACTCGATGGATATACTTTTGGGTCTAAATTCATTAGGTTCCATAATTTTAAAATTTTTGAGCAAGTGGAACAGTGTTGATTGTGTGTAAGAGTACAGAGTGCGAAAGACAAAACAAGTTTTAAGAACTTAAGAGAGATACCATCTCCGATTTCATTCGATTTTATGTTTCTAATACAGGGCCTGCGGTTTTTTCATTTCCTATTCCTTTCAAATTTATCCAAAGTTGCTCTGGTTGTAAGGACTCGTTTAATTTTGACAAATAAAATCTCTACTTTGATTGCCGACAGATTTTGTGGCTTCGTTGCTGGCGTGTCTGACATTTTCCATATTTTTTCCGATTTTTTCAACCTCATTCAACTTTTTTCGACTTTTTAACCTCATGTAACTTTTTTCGAGATTTTAATTTTTTTTTCTAGTTTTTCAACCCTTTTTTATATACTATCGACTTTATCAGCCTTTTTCGTATTTTTCAATGTCTCTCAACTTTTTTCAACGTTTCTCATATTTTTTGGACTTATTCAACCACTTTCAATTTATTTCGACGTTTTCAACCTCATTCAACTTTTTGGAGTTGGTCAACCTCTTTCAATTGTTTTAACACTTTTGAACCTCTTTCAACTTTTTGCAACATTTTTCATGTTTTTCGATTCTTTCTCTTTCTATAGAGACTGAAAATCAATAGACTTAGATATAATCTCTATAGGAGAATGTTTCACTAGTGGTAGCCGAATTTAACTTTATGTTTTATGTACAAAAATTAAGATTATGGTCAGATATATGAAAGATATTAGATCGAATAATAAAATAGATGAAACCTCATGAACACAAATTAAATTAAGTAAACTGGGACTAGAAGAACACGCAAAGCGATTTGGTGCTATAGTGTTGACAACAGCAAGTCCTACTTCCGCTAAATTGTCACACAGTTTTTTGAACTGGCTATCATTTAATAGAAGACTTACAGTAAAATCACTACACACAATATATTGATCAAACTCAATTATACAGTCAGAAATAGAAGTACTTAAAAAAGGATCCAATGAGTAAAGACGATTTGGATTGGAAACTCATATTTTCGACACATTGTCAAAAATTTTGACATTCAAAAACTCAATATCGGATTCCACTGATTTTTTTAACAATACATTGTAACACCACCTCCCCATACCGTACATCAATATCGAACCAAGTTTTCGAAACACATAAAACAACAACTAACGAATCTTTAACGTTATATTTTACGTACTCCAATTTAAATTCATTTAAACTTCGAGCATTGATGTGGACAATTTTCAGTCCTTGGTGTTGTTCGCATTAAGCATTAATTTTCATGAAAGCTCTAGCTACTGTTATTTATAGCAGATATACCTATGGCGCCCAGTGGCGTCACTTCGCCAAAACCTTGAGCGGGGCGAGAATTATAAATCCACCACTATTGGATGGTTTTATTGAATTGATGTATTGAATAATATCTAGTTTCAGATCCTTGGAGGACCAATGGACTCCCCAGTCCTACCCAATTGAGGCCACTGATGGCGCCAGAGATTTTCTGACTCTAAATTGGTTTTTCGGATGAGGCACTCTCTATTTTGTTGAAGGAAGAAATAAAGTTACTGGATTCTTTGATATTTTTTCCTAATTTTATCGCTTTGTACGAGGACCGATCGGGAACAGATCCTTCAGCATTCCTGCAGTACTTAGTTCGCAACTTGTGCAAGTTCTCTCTGTTTCTGTTTTAACATTATTGGGGCATGTCAGTAGCAAATGTATTTTGGATCCAGAGGTTTTTACTATTCCATAGGCTGTTGTCAGTAATTGTTGCAGCGCGAATATTAACAAATGCATGCAAGCATTTTTGCGTACTTCGAAACAAACCAAACAAGATTTCATATATCAGAATTTAGTTTTCCATTTCTCAAAAATCTTAATTAGGCCTGGTTGGCATATATGTATATATATCGCTGAACCATTGTTTACTGTCTCCTGTTGATGATTTTCTTTTTCTTTTTTTGGCAATTTAATTTAGCACTACCTCTTTATGTTGAAATATGTGCTAAGGCCATTATCACGGAGTGCCTGCAGCAGCGACAAGATATTGAATTTAACTTAGTTTCGCGCATGTGTTACCATCCCAGTGCGATTGACTTGCAATTGTGTCTATTTTTAATGTACGCATTATTACCATTTTATTTTGTTCTTCTGTATCCTCTTTAGTTCCTCCTATTTTTTATAACTTCTCTCGTTTGCTCTGTACTCATACGAACATGTAAGTTTAATTTATTTGGAAAAACATTGCTTCTTTAATATTTTTTTTAATAAATCACATAGGAGTAAGTGCTGCCTGTGCGTCTATTTCCTGTGCTGCAAAATACCCACGTTAATCTGCGCATAGCTAGAAATAAACGTTGGGGCCTCCTTGGAATTGCATTACAGCCAACTCTTGAACGTTGATCCACTGCAGTCACAGTCATTTGCATTCCGCTCATGACTCACTCGTAGTGTGTTAGGTTGCAAGAGCCTTGACAGCTGTTTTCTCCTTCTTTTACTGAAATTTATGCGTTTTGCAATCATCTGCTGTTTTTATGTATTGATTGATTGAATTTGTTTCTGTACCTTATGAATTTATGAAAATTATTTTTTGCCATTCAGTCAATAAATGTCTGCATCTAATGAGAAGTAAACAGATTTTTCAAACTATTGAAAGTCATTAATTGCCAAAGATAAACAATGAATCGTATCCATGGTACATATGGATTTTAATTTCTAAGGGCTTACTAATATTTCTTGTTGACGACCACCACTCTTACTGGGAGCCATGGACTATTGGGGCCGTCTGGTACAACTGACTAAAACGAAGATATAACCGTACTGCTAAGGCTCCGATACATAGAAAGCAGCGCATGCATCGCGCGCATTGAACACTACGCAACAGATGCCACTAACGCGTGTGGTGTTGCATAGAACGCGTACTTTTGCTTTGTTTTTTTTTATCGGAAATTATTTTGCTATCGTTTTTAATTTTCAAAAATTTATAAAAAACAAATTTTGCTTGGATTGAATTGAAATTTGCCCAAAAAATATATAAAAATCTGTTTTGGCGAAAAACAACATCGATGCCTTTCAATTGTGAGTTTTGATTTTTAAATTAAAAAAAAAATCTTAGAATTTTTCCCCATAAAATTTGACAAATTTTGAACCCTTACAACGAATCCGAAGTGAGAGATATCGATGAAAGAATTCATTAGTTCGCTTTGTTTCGTCAAAACGTATCGAAATAAGCTAAGATCAAAATTGTTTTTGATTTTTGAAAAACCCGTCTTAAAGTGCTGTCAACAATATTGTCCGGCATTCAAAACAATCTCATACAGTTGGTCTGTGTATGAACACTACAAAAACTGAAGCAGTATCAACAAGGACACTTCCTCCAAATTATTGCCGATATCAAGATATACACCAGACCTTCTCGTTCTCGGTCATACAAGAAATAAATTTTTAATATCGTTTCGTTAATGTTATCGGGACTGAGAACGATAACGATATTTATCGGATATCGGTAAAGCACTATACTTTTTTCTCAGCGTAGTGCCACTTTACTTATCGAAAAATATCCATGAGGAAAGACGTTGTTACGAACATAAAACCTCATAGCAGATTTAATATCTATGGTTTTTTGAATAGATACAATATTCGACCTTTCTGATCATCTTGTACTGACCATTGGAAAGTTATTGCAACAACGTACTCCGAACACTTTACCATTTGTTTCTAGATGGAATATGAGTGATTTACGCTTTTCTTAAACATATCATTAAAGTAGTATATTTTAGCTTAGAGGCTACAATCCTCAGATACTTTTGAATAGATAATTTCCCTGTTACTTCAGTAGAACACCCAACCCTTTACTGAAGTCTTGCAGCTAAGTTAGACCCAAAATTTTTGTTCATAATATTGTATTTATATGTGTAGTTATATATTTTAAAATAAAATATATCAACAAAAATGACTCATTAGCATAAAAAAATAAAAAACGAAAAAATGGCTAGTCTGTTTGTTAACCTAAATATTTAAATTACTGCTACCTGTGATTGATTTTTGGTAAACAATGACTTGTCACTTACTCGTCCCGATTTGTGTCAAAGTCATGCCGCACACTTTAGTTACCCCTTCACCTCATTTTATTTTGTGTTAAAATATTCGCTTCATTCACAAAAATATTTGACCCATATTATAGTTGCTATTACACAGCAAAAATTTTATCGTTACTTAAAAAACTAATAAATGGTGTTCTTTATGAACTGAAACTTAACATGTCCATATGTACTGTACAGACTGTACTTGAATAATTCTGAAATTTTGGTATTTTAGATGAGTCGAGTATGAACAATAATTTGTATATTTGGTTGTATTGTTGGTGTTCAGATCTACAAAATGTGGTCTTTGGCCCAATTTTGAGCTGTTGGGAGCATACGACCACCACAGCGCTTGCTCATTTCAGAAATTCACGAACCTAGGCATCAACCTAGGGAAATGAAGATGCAGTTATTTACGAGAGATGATAACTAACTAATCTTCTCTGCTTATTCAAATAAAGACATGGTTTGTAGATTTTTTATTATTTCCTTAAATTTGTTTATAATCTCCAATAAAAAAAATGCGCCGTACACCATCGAATCCGAACCATTTTTGCTAGGCAGTTTACATTTTTTTTTTGCCAAACGTAGGGGTCCCCATATTGAATTTTTCGTCATATCTTCGTTACTTAGAGTCTGATCTTAAAACATGATGTTTCGATCATTTTGTCTCGAAGAGACCAATATTTCTTTTAATGCAAAGGTCACTGACCTCAATTACTGACCAGATCTTAACTTCTACAACATGAATTGAGAAAGTAAAAGTAAAATCGAAGAAAGTGTCTTGTGTGTCTTTTATTCTTACATTCGTTCGGACCATGCCTGTCACTATTTTTTTTTCTGTTTTGTTTGATTCCGTTGGAAAACACTCTAAACATGATAACTTACTGTTTTTCCTTCTATGCCCGATTTTAGTCCGAGTGGTGCTGTTGTTATTTTGTACCATCCATTTCGTTAGAAAATTCTCTAGACATGATATATTTATTTTTCTTTAAAGGGACGTGACACGCCCATGTATTTAATCTTTTCCACTTTTCTGCTAATGCATGTTTATGTCATAAAGCGACGACGTACCAAGTTTCGGTGAATCATAAACTCAACCACAATCAACCACTTTTATAATAGTTTTTGATATGTTTAGTAACATTGTAATTGTCTCCAATTCCGTTCTAAAATTTTTTTCCTGAACCGAAATCAGTGCTAGCTTTTAAAAATAGTTTAATTTATTTGGATTCAATAAAAACGTCTGTTTTTTGTTTTGATATACATATATTATTACATATATATATTTTTTTTTCTTATATGAAGTATTCTTTAAACTTTCTGGTTTTAGACGTGTTCAGGTACTAAATGCACATATCTGAAACCATATTTAAACTATAATTTGGACGTTTCTAAACAAGATGAGCCCTAGGCCCCCAAATTTTTTATCACATTTTCTCAAACATTAGAAAATTAAAACAACTCCTGTTTCCGATCAAACTTACCCGAATCTTGAAAACTAAATTTAATTTAAATTTTAAATACAGCAAATATTTTATTCGGAATATTTCAATGTCTAACAAACTTAATTTGCAAGCGAGTGTCATTTTTATTTTATTCGAATAGAGTAAATTTTCTTTTGTCCGGTCAAGGGGAGATGGAATGTTCCCACCCAAAATTTAGTGGGCCAAGGGCTCATCTAGCTTCGAAACGTCCAAATTATAGATTAAAAAAGGCTTCAGACATCTGCACTTAGTTTGAAAATTCCGGCACCTAAGTACGTCTAAAGCCAGCAAATTTAAAGAATTCCTCAGGTAAGTCCTTTAATATTTATTAAGGAACATTTATATAGAATGTAGTATAAAAGTAAGACTGTTAGGTTATAGGTAATTATGATTTTCAAATTCAAATTAAGTGATGTTTTTATTAGAATTTAGCTAAAACCATTTTTAAATCCTACACATAGCTTCAAAAGTAGACGAAAACACTACTTTTTAGGTTTCTAACCTCAAACTTTTCAAAATGCTGACGTGATGGGCCAGTTCTGAGTCCGGATACGAATTCAGCATAACAATATTCATGACCCCTATATTGACAGACATTGGCGGATCTAGAATTTTCTTGAGGTGGGGGACTGACATTGATTCAATTTTTTAACGAGCAATATTTATGTTTTTTTGACATCTGGGGCATTTCATGCAAAGCTGAAAATAAAAAAAAGGAGATTTTGAAATTTGTTAATAACCTTCTAAAAGTACAATTGAGCGTACTTTTAGAAGGTGTAAGGACGTAATATTTTTTTATGTAAGGCTTAGTGGGCAAGTTATGGACTTCTGAAAATTGACGTGATATGAAGAATGAATTTTAAAATGTGATCTATGTATATTAGTTTACGAGATATATGATTTGAAGTGCATGCTTGCCACATTTTGCATGGTACTTTGCCTAAGTACTGGAATTTATCTATCTCCTTAGCTAATACCGATTATGTTATAATATTTTTTGTGAAACAGCTATTTACTTAAGGCTTGTTTTTTGAAATAAAAATATTTAAAAAATATGTTGTAGTTACAGAAAGCCTGATATGAAACTTTGTACAAAACGGTTTTCTATTCATACGAAATTTTTAAACTTAAATTTGACAAAAAAACATAATATGTAAACAATATATTTTATATTCAATTATGAATTCATTGCTTCCAATAACAGCGTTAAAAATGACGGTTCTCAAACTTCGTCAATTCTTCAGAAGTCCATATCTCGGCAAATAAGCCTCATACAAAAAAAAATTGTGTATACACATTTATGTCTACTTGATAACTGTTGATTTTTCATGGGAAATCCCACAATAATATTTAACGTCAGTTTTTACAGACTGTTCAAAAAGTTTGCGGCAGTAAAGGCATAAGTTAGATATTTTAATAAAGCACTCCAATTATTTTGAACACAACTGTATAACTAAAAAGAACATAAACAAATTTCACGACCTCACTTTATTTTCATTGAAGACCTCGCACTAAATGCCCCATGTATTATAACAAAAAAAAGAGTAATTTCAGCGTCTTTATAAATCATCGAGATTTTTTTCTATGTTATCAGGAGTCCAGTCGACGGTTTCAAGACGGCGAAGTTTCTTCTGGCAAAATAATTCAAAATTTTCAGCTGATTATGATTTCTTTATGATTATTTCCCAGAGCCAATCCATTCAAGCGATCTTCTGTCACTGTCGATCTTAAATACGATTTCATTCGTTTTAACACAGAAAAACTTCGTTCTGGTGTTGAAGAAGTTACTGGAATCGTGGAAAATATTTGCAGCAGATTTGTGATGCTGGGGAAGTACGATTCCATTGCTTTGTTTTTGATAATGGTTAATCCTTACATAGCATTCAAAGCATCTTTGAAATCTGTTTTACAAGAATACTGACCGTCACATACGAGTGACTTACCGCTATTAAACCTTCTAAGAGTAAAATGCTCAAAAATTTACAATAGAGTATTGATTTGAATTCTGAAATCATATGGGTAGTATATTGCGGCTCTTAATCATTTGAGAAATAAATAAAAATAAAATGAAATAAAAATGGTGTTATCTTCGGCCAGGCCGAAACTCACATACTCTACACTGCGTTGGAAGTACCTTTTAAATAAATGTAAAAAAGTTGTTGAAGAGGTTGAATAAGTCGAAACAACATTTGAGTGGTTGAAAGAGGTTCAAAAAAGTTGAAACAGTTGAAAAAACTAAAAATATGGAAAATGAAAAAGTCGAAAAAATATGGAAATTGTTGAAAAATATTGAAGCCATTCAAAAGCGATGAAAAAGTAGCATATATGAATAAGTTGAAATATGACACGCCCACTTCTCCAATTCCGCCTACTTTTCGAAACGGAATGACCTAAGTGAATATACCCCCTTTGACATGAAAAATTCCTCTATTAAAAAATCAATCACAAAATGTAATTTCCATATATTCATGCATTCCCGTATATAGGCTATTGACTACATGTAAATGTAATTGAATAAGGAGCTAATTCATTAACTAACTAAACGGTTTTTTTAACCAGTTTTTTTATATACTTTGTTGAAAAAATAAGTTTTTTGACTATAAAGTGCCATTTCGTAAGATTTTATTCCCTGCAAATAATCTGATAATGTGTATCTATCAAAAATGTATAGACTTTGAGATATAATTATAAAAATAAAAAACGAACAAATTTGCTACATTTGGGGCTACAGCCTTGTATCCGCCACTATTCGCAGACCTGTGTTATACTTATGTAATTTCATTTTAAAAGCGAAAAACTCTAATAATATATATAACTATATATTTAAAAAATATATATATATATATATAAAAAATATATATATATATAAAAAATATATATATATATAAAAAATATATATATATATAAAAAATATATATATATATAAAAAATATATATATATATAAAATATATATATATATATAAAAAATATATATATATTTAAAAAATATATATATATAAAAAAAAAATATATATATATATATATATAAAATATATATATATATATAAAATAATAAAACTATAATTTTTTTTTTGAAAAATATGAATCATTTTTATGTTAACTTCCACATAATTCAAATATCGAAATGAAGTCGAATTTTAATAAAAATCTAACGTATGTTTTGATAATTATTATTATTATGATAGTTCAATTGAAGTAAAATAAAATTTTGTTATAAAAATTATAATAACATCAAAGTAAACGTTTATGTCATGAATTATATTTTATTCTCAGTGTAGTCCAATAGTATGGATATTATTTCTGAGGGCGAATAATCAAATGTCTACCGAATTTTTTGGACGTTCTTTATATCTGTGGCAATATGGACAAACTAGTTCAATCAATTTTTAGTGATTTTGGGATATTGATGTTAAAAGTGTTAGCGTTTTCCGTTCATTCTCGTTTTTATGTTGTTGTTTTCTGTCAATTACGGTTTCCTGTTCTGAAAAACTTTATCAAACTCACAAGTAATAGATTTTCCATTATGAAAGGAAATGCACTTGCTATTGTTATTTTTACATTTTCATAGAAATGAATGTGAAAAAATCAATAATATTCGTGAAATTCGTGTTGGTATTGAAAACATAGTTTCCTTGTCATAACTTCAATGCCAGTTAAAAAGTGCTGCATTCACTTCTTTAGGAAGTTGCCCTCTTGCTGAAATTTTTTAAAAATTATCTTTTTAGGTCGAAATCATTCTTAACTTTCTTATTACATCCTAAACCTGCACAGACGTTTAATAGTCACATTCGGCATATTAAAACTTCAGAAGTTACCCTTACCCAATGGTGTACCGTGCGTATCGTGCGCCCTTAGCAAAAAACTAATTTGCCGCCTTACCGAAATTTCGTGCTTTTCAACAAAAATTTCATTTACCTCACTTTTCACACTCAAAAACTCCACCAAAATGAGATATATTTCACTAAAGCTTCGAAAATTTCCACCTAAGATTCAAATTTCCTACATCGATTTGGTTTCATTCACTACAAATAGGTCCTCATTTTTGATTTTCAAAAAACCCTCGCAAAATTAGATATATTTCACGACCATTTTGCCGCCACCCAATCCTTGCGTTCGGGGTGGCCGCACCCCTCCCCCCTGTGTACGCTACTGCCCTTACCAGAGGTTTATTTTAAGTCATGGATTCCGTAGAATCATACTTTTTTTTTATTCTGGACAAGTGCGAATTAATTAATTTTCCCCATTAAGAGAACTTTTTTACAGTGTAAGATCTGTAATTAAAATAGCATTTTTGACAGCTTCACACATTAGTTTACCTTGTGAACGTCACATCAATTTCTGTTTTTGTTTATATCTTTAATTGTTTACAAATCGCGCAGGACAAGCGCCACACGCATGTCAATTTGCTGATGTTGTCTCTTTCCTTCGCATGCACTAGTAGATATAAGTCTCTTTTGCCAAAACATAAAAACAAGTTAACAAGGCCAACGTTAAACATGCGCCAACAAAAAAAATTACAAAACCAAAATAAACAAAACAGCCAACTATATGAAAAAGACAGATAAAAAGTCACTATAACCAGACATTTCGCGGTCAGAAATATATCAACCAAAATATCTTTAAATGACCTACATTTCTTTTTTTTGCTGCGACGTAAATTGGACTCAGTTGCGACTTCGAAGTTCGATTCTTAAGTGAAAGACCGGAACATTTTGAATACTTGTGATTCTGAAACCAAACCACAGGTTGCATACTAAAACTGTTGCTCTGTCTATCACTAATTGTGATTGATACATATCATATGCTTAGTATGGAAAAATTCAAAGCGCTGGGTAATAGTTTTGTTGATGTACTTCCAATTTTTATTCTTTAAATTTTTGCCAAATTATGATCGCAACAGCTGTGACAATAAAAGAAATACATACATAATATATATGGACGTCACGCGAACGATCGTCAGGCAGGTTGTGTCTAGATAAACAGCAATGGCGGCTATGATATCTGCTAAAGCAACAACAATGACAAATGAGAGATAAAACAATCAAAATAATCATCCATTAAAAAGCAACTGAATTATGCCAGTGTACGGTGAAACAAGAATCAAACTGACGTATTTAATTTTTCTACTTGAAAATTTGTTAAACTTTGTCTGATTTTCGGAAATTACTCGACGGATCCACTTGAAAAACATGAAACACTCAAACGCCATCAGGTCACTTGACTGTTGTTTTCACTTTTTTTTGACATGATTTATTTCGTGTGTACGAGTACGTAATTTTTTTTTTTGTAGATTGCATCATCCATGCTGCATTTCATTGTTATTAAATTGTTTACCTTTATCTAAATGATATTTTATTGTTATACTCTAGCTGCCCGTCCCGGCTTCGTGCAGATAGTGATAGTTGAGGTATAGCTTTATGAGATACATCTGTATCTCGTATGGGAGATCTCACGTCAACTTTTTGATCAATTACCAATTTCACGTTGAAGTTAAAGTTAGCCGGGCAGACCATGGTATGCATTTGACTCAAATTTCTTCCTTGACTTCTGTTGAGGAAAGATAGGAGAAACATATGTGTTTGTGTTGTTGATTCCCTTGGCAAATTTTGGGCGAAATTGATTGAATTCATAGCCCTGACAATTAGTAAAAGTGTTGTTTTCGGCCAGGCTTCGAACTATATTGAAAGTAGCATTTCAATTCATATGACTTATGTGGTTATGATTGTGTGCCTTATTAATTTATTTAATTTTTAGTATAAGTAGTAAATTACGTATGTATATTATAATAGATATATATTTACTCCCACCTGGAAGAATACGCCTAGCTCTTGTCCAGAGTCTTTCCGAAACATTCCTTCAGTTTGTGTGGAATTCGATGCCATGGTTCTCTTGTCAAAATTCGCTAACTTTTTGTTTAGAGCTTGTCCGAGTTATTCCTTGTTTTTATAAGAAATTTGGTTACACTACATCACATAACTCTCTCAATACACCACTAATTTTTTATTTGATTAAGTGGTAACCGTGTTCGTGAACATACTTCACCCATTTTCATGTTTGATGGTGTAGCCAAGTCGTGATTTTCATAGGTATACCCACGGACATCGTTAAATCGACTCAGGTGGTGACGCTGATAAGAATATGTGACTAAATGATAATGAGTATACCCTGAGTGCAGGGTATAATAATATTACTGAATACTACTGTGAGTCCAATCGAGTCCAATTTTGTATAAAAAAATCAAAATCATCGGGTATACAGCCGTATAACTAAATGCTACCATACCAAGTCTGGCAACTTTGCTTAAATATTTATCATAGCGTTTCAAAGGCTTTGCTTGTGTAGAGGGTACCACGCCCAATTTTTAACCCCAATACCAATTTTAGATTGCATGGGAGCTGCCACGCATACTCGCAAAGTGACATATTCCCGTATCTAGTTTAGTAAAATTTACTTGAAAAAATTTCTGCGCATTGGATTTTAAAGTTTTAACTTGCATGTTAATTGCCACGCCTTCTTGGCGATCCTCGTCCAGACTTTGTCCGATGCTTGCCTGTGGCACCAAATGTTCAAATACTATGTTTGGCTACATTGGCTTAAATGCCGCGTAGTGTTTTAAACTGTTCGCTTATAGGGAAACTGCCACGCCCCTTTAATTTATCAATAAACTCTTTTTTTTAAGAAAAATGAGGACAAAGTACATTTTTCTAAACGTTGTTGACTTTGAATGTTGTGGTTAAATAATTTAAATCTTTTTCTATTTAGCGACCGTCTAGAAACTACGTAACTTTCTATAACGTGACATTTTTACCCTAACTCTTCCATGTAGAACATTTGGCTTAACACTTCCATCTCTCCTCGCAAAGATAATACAAAATACTTTAGCTATCACACATTTGGATGATCACAACAATTGAGCATCTGGAATTGGTAAATACACCACGTAGACTTTGTAAGGGTTTTCAGGTTCTTAAAAGACATAATAGTTCCTCATTGCATTGGGTAACTGCAAATAGGGGTAGAAATCCCATTTACGTCGCTTATTATGCGCTAACACGCTCTCATTCGATGTGAAGTATTTACCGCACTGTCTGTTCCTACGATCTGCCCTGCAGGCGAAGTTGTTCAAAAATAAAGAAACTATCTCAAATGTGTAGAATTGAAACCGATTTTCTCAGAATGTAGGTTTTAAAAGCTTTGCCAGCACCAATCCTGGAATTTCTTAAGGATTGGTGCCTTGGTTTAGCAGAAAGAGTGGAATGATAAAGTCATCAAGTAATTCTTACCGCGGACCACTACAGTGCGGACTGCAGTACTCTGTGTTTCGATATTTGAGAATCTGCACATAAAAAACAAGAGTACATATTCGAGTAATCTAAACAAGCTTACATTCCTATTTGCTGTAAATAATTAAAGAGTTAATTATTATTATCTTCATTTAGGTATTGTGCAAAGATTTAGTGATTTTCCATAAAAATGCACAAGCATGGCAGGAAAAAAAATTATCTCTTTCGGTTTTGATTAAATAATTTTTATAGTCAAAGACTAAAAATATTAATTAACAGAGAACTATTAATACAGAAATTAACTGAAAATAGTTTCAGTATTGATGTCTTATGGGAGAGACACGTTTAATTTTTCAGTAAATTTTCCGGGAAGATTTTTGCAACCGAGAATACAACAAAAGTTCGATAATATTTGGATAAAATCCAAACATACGACTGTAAGTCAGTCCCATTGACGCTTTGTGATTAATAGATTCAGGACCCCGATCAAAGCTTTGACAAATTACCCATCGCCAAAGTGAAGAAAACTCCTTTATCTTAATCGAATGCATTCAACCAATGCAACTGCAACGACAACAACAAAAGCTTAAGCCAATAAATTGGAAACAAAAATCAACCAAAAATTTGAAATTTTTACCTTCAGATGATTACAACTGGTCAAAGCTTCAAATGCATGATGTGGAGGTGTCATCAAAAAGAACGTATGCTTTCCAATTAGATGAGATCTAATCTCTCTTTACCTACATTTTTTAGACTTGCCGTGTGATCAAATGTTTTATCTTTCTTTTTTTTTAAATTTGCTGAAAACTACAAACATTTTTTCTACATTTCGTAGGATTTGAAAAAAAGGACACTCTCGGTATCCAAAAGGTACATTTGAACTCTAAATTCACTACATTTGCAAAAAAAATTCAAATGGCATCACTGATTCGGATTCATATGAAATGTTAAAAGATCTTCCAACTTCGTTTGGCATTGCAAAGTTGCATTGAAGCAATCTGCTAAGAGCACATATTAGTGTGCATGTATAGTTTTTTCATTTCCATAATTTATTTAATAAGCTTTTTACTTGGCTTAAAGCTTCAAGCCTAAGAATGCTAACAGTTGTAGTAGCTAAACTCTATTATTATTAAAAAAGAGGACTTTAATATTAGCTAAATCATAAATGTATGAACTAAAATCACACTAAAATGCTTTAGTTTTGTAAAAAAATTAAATTGGTTTAAACATTAGATTTTTTATTTATTAAAACGTTACTAAAAATATCTTCAATGTAACATAATTTTTTTATATGTTATTCTTCAATCAATCCTAAGGATGTGTCTGCTTTCAAATCGTTATTCCCGACATAGCTACACGGAAAAAACAAGAGCTCGAAATTCTTGTAAATATTAATCTAAATTACAGAAATATTAGTAGAATTTTTAGTAATCTGGAAACGGTTCGAGTTTCTAACAAAAATTGCTAAACATAATATAAAAATCGCATCTTTGTTATCATAAATTTTTCGAATGCAAGTTTTAAATTTTACCAAGTAGATATTGATTTAACTAAATTGACATACCGCAATAATTTATTGTATTTTAAAAGGACTTTGCTATTTTTCATTAAAAGATGTAATAATTTTAAAAATTACATTATAACATTTTTATGATGAAATAAATAACTGAAATTTTAGAATTTATTATATCAGCTATGTAATTTTTTAATTTTATATTAAATTAAATCATAAGTGGGGTTATTATACTCTACAATAGAGCTTTGACTCTGTAGAGTTAAATTTACTAATAATATATTAAAAATTACATGATACGAATAAAATATTTTTTCCTAAAAATTATATATTCTTATATACATACATTCATGTATATTGAATGAAAGACACATTATTTCCCAACATTATTTATTTAATATTTTTATCAATGTTACACAATTTGCAGCTACATATTTTAAATAAATCAATGCGTAATTTCGAAGACATCTGCATTTATAAATTTCGCATGTAATATATAGATAAATAACCTTCAAATGCATCGATGAGGTGACATAAATTCGACGCACTTAATAATTCTGCTGTATTCATAATGTCTTTCACTTTCTTCTTCCCGTCGAGACTTCTCAAGTAACTGACTAAGCTAAACATCATAGACTAATTAGTTAGTCTATGCTGAACAGTATACCTTTACTTTTTAATGTAAAAACGGACAGAACTTACAACAAATAACTACACATGAAATATTTCAGAGGAATGACAAAGGCATGGAAATAAAAACACTGCTTCTGTGATTCTAGTGTCATTCTGTTACTTTATTCAAGCCCAATAACGTCAACATAGATTTGGTGAAATTTGTAAAAAAACCCGCAACAGGGAAAAAATATATGACACAGAAATGATGAGAAATATGATCGATACGTTTTAAAAGTAACACGAACGCTTTATTGTTTACGTACAAGTGGTACACAACGAACGTATTACAATTTCAAAAGTTTCGACCTAATTCCTTATCATTAAGAGGATTTTTTCCCCGTGTGTACTAAGTCGTCCTCAAAACTTCGGCAAAAGTACTCATTAGTTTACATCCCAACTTCTTTTAATATCGCAGTCTGTCATGATCACAAAGATCCGTCAGTTTTTACGCCGTTCGTTCGTTTGTTGCAACAGTTTTCTTTTTTTGCTATCGCATTATGCTGCTGCAAGTTCCGTTTGCACGCCACTGCTGGATCTCCATTCAACTGCATTTTATACATGCAGACACGACACCACATAGATATACTCACACAAATACACACACATGCTCCACATCAGCGGCGGCACTTGCATGCATTCGTTGCATTGCGTGGTCGTCTACTGCCTTCCGTTACCCGCTCCCTCAACCCCCTTTGTATTGTGTGTGTGTGCTCTCTCTTTCATGTTGCTGATATTCAAGTAGTTTGCTTTATAATCGTTGCCCGCCCACCTCCCTTTGTTCCGTTCAGCCGTCGTGTGCTGCTTTGTCTCTCTGCTGTTTTGTCTGTCTGGTAAAACGTTCGTCTGCCCTCTACGTCGATGTGAACGTCGCAGTTTTGTTGTTTCTAAAAATAGCTACAAATGTCGATTTTCAGTCGGTATTTATTTTTTTTTGTGTTTTGTAGTTGTTGTTTTAATACTCATTTTATAAATAAAAATAATGTTCGGCTCGTGTTTTTTTTTTGTATTCAAGAGTGAATTTTTCAAGTAGTTTTCTCTGCAGTGCGCAGTGTACTTATTACATATATTGCCATCTTATTCGCACAACAGAATACTCTCACTCGAACCACTTTTATTAACTTTAATATTTAAACTTTAAATATCTTAAGCAATTGTAAAAATTATGTGGTCTACAACGATTGGAGTGGATCAATACTTGGAACTGTCGCATCGGCGACATTCGCTTATGGTTTGCTCGTACTTCCTATTCCAAGACATAGCTATATAAAAAATCTAAAGGAGACATTTCATGTAGCCTAACCAAAATTTAGGCAAAATTTCAGTTAACGTTTCCGAAGGTTACTATTGATCAGGGATGTAACTAATTAAGGTTTTTACCAAAAATAGTTAAGAAGAGTCACTCATTTTCGTAAGTTTAATTTTTTGTATTAATCGATAGGGAAAAGTCGAAAATGAATATTGGACATCGCCAGGATCGGTCCCAGGTAAGAGCTCGTATTCAGCGCAATTCAAAATAAACTTCTAATATCGACAGATTCTCATTCGGACCTCCATCCATCCTGGGACTGCGTTAGCATTGCCCAGGGTAGGGCGCTGCGTCCAGCTCCCACGTCTTTTTTCTGAGAACGTCCTCAATAAATCCTGCAACTACATTCCAGTTTTCTTCGCTGTGCAGCATCCTTTCCATCGCGTTGTCAGCGGAGCACTGGTCGACTAATTCCTATAAGGATGTGCGTTCGTTATTCTATCGAGTGCAGAGAGCAAAATCCGGGTCTCCAAAGTTACGGATGTAACAATTTTTTTTTTACTCTGATTTGAACACTGCAAAAAAGTATCGATTGAGTGTAAAAAGTGGCCTATGAATTTTATTTGTGAGTTATAGTATGATTCAGATTTGTTTTTCAAAACTATCACTGATCTCAATCTTTTAACGGATAAGAATTTATGGCTAAATTCATTTAATTTTTCTTTCATCAAAACGCTGTTGCGGTTCGGCTTTGTTACCAATCGTGAATTGAAAAAAACAGAATAATTTTTTTGTGACACTTTTTCTTTATCAACAGTTTTTAATTTTTTTTTTATTATACTTTAAACAGCGCGTCTCTGGAAGTAGTAATATTTTTTTGAATATTTTAAATAGTTTTATCATTCAAAGAAAAATTCAGGGTCACTAAGCTAACGCAGAGCCATACTATCGATGGTTTTAGAGATAGTTAGGTTTAAACTAAGGCTTTAATAATAAATAATTAATTTTGTTGTTACCGTCTATCTTTTAATTTATGAATAGCTAATACTTAAATTGATAATAGTAAGTAATAACTATAAGCTTACTTACTTAATTTGTGTTTTATGCTAAATATCTCGAAAACCCTTGGAACTTTTTTGTACCTAGAACTTTCTGAAAGACTATGCAGAAAGATATCAACTCTTCTATCGGTATTGTGTTTATCAGTTCGATGCACCATTAGTCCGAGACAGAGTCTGTTTCATTCGTTTTTTATCGTTCAGGTTTTTCTTATGTTCTTTCGCGGACACCAATACTCACGTATCATTTCGAAAAAAAGTAAAGGCCTAAAGCATAATAGTATTTTTAAGACTGGATCTATAAACAATTCTTATTAACTGATGATACACTCCAAAACGTATAGTGTGTGATATATAAATATTCGATGTTAACATGAAATCTTCGTCACTTGAGAAATATAAATTTTTGCACTGTGCTATCACTACTAACTAATCAGCATTATTTTGATAAAAATTCAAGAACACAGTCCTAACAGTCCATTTACATTTTAAGAGTAGCCAATTTAAAATTTAGAGGAGCTAAAAATGGCCATGGAATATCACATAGTGCAAAGCATTGAGTGCATATTATGCAAAAGCTTTACAAGCGTTCATTTGTTCACGATTAAAAATAATCGGCAGAAACATTAACTTGAATTGTTTTTAATTTTTGTTGCGAAATTAGTACCGTCCCACCATTTCGAGTGCCGATGATCGTATGTAATTGCAACAACTCAAAATACATATTTTTAATTTTTTACAAACCCGAAGTTTCACGCGTTCGAACATGTTTTTCTAATCAGCACTACGTATGTTGTCCGCCCTTCCTACCCCTAACCCTTTTACGATTTTTATTGACTAACGAAATTAACTACTAACTTACTTCTACTACTAAGTAAAACTACTACGCATTAATCGAGTAGGAGCTCAAATGTGAATGCTCTTTTTCTGTCCAGATAGAGAACGACTACGGACGTTCACTTGTACTAAGTATGTTGTTTGTAAGAGGCCCATGCTTGAATTAATTAAAAACTTTTATGACGGTTGTTTTCTTATCATTACTGTTGCGTTGTTGTTGTTCTTGCTATTGGATCCTAATATCTTGAAAATAACAGAAAACAACTATGTAAAAGAAAACGTAATAATTTTTTTTTTTAGTAAATAAATTCATTGAACTCTTGCGACTTTCGATAACTTTGGCATTAGAAATGAAACCACCACAGATACAGATAAACGTCAATATATCACATTAATACAACAACATTGAATAAAAATGCTTGAATGAATGAAAAAGAAGTCGGTTTTTGTTGTTGTTGTTGTTGTTGTTGTTATGAACTGACAGTCGTCAGCTTGGTTGTCCATTATTGAGCCAGCGTCGTGTTGTAGTAAAAATTTCAAAATTCATTCATTTCACACCTCAATTAAAATTTTAACACCCGTTGTTGTTGTTGTTGTTGATTGTCATTACACTTGTTGTAATCGATTTGGAAATATTGATATGGTAAGTAACTACAAAAAGAATGCAACGTTTTATTTGTTTTTCTTTGAAGTGAATTCCCCTTTTGATGAATAAATATCTGTGTGTATTTTTAATGTATTAAAAATGTTAATGCGAGAGTGTTGAGCGCAATATCTTTCCCGCGAAATTATTGAGCATTAAATTCAGAAGCAAAAGTTGAAAGTAATAAATTGCTGCTTTTTTATTTGTTTTTGAGTAAAACATGGTTGAAAATAAATTTGACAGAGGTAAAATAAATTTTTTTGAAATGGTAAATTTGTGTTGATTACCTATCCCAATTAACGCATACCTCTATCACTTTACATCCTTTTTTCTGCTTTAAAACGCACTCAAAGTTTAAGATTTTACACACTTTTTGCGCTGATTCCAACAGCTATTTTGATTTCTTCAAGGTTTCATCCGACTGATAGAATCCACCATAAGTCTGTTGTGCAGAAATACAAGTATATGAATAAAAATTACGTCGAAAGCGATGCATTTGTTTTCTCAACAGAATATTGTACCTTAATATATTTGATATTTATATATTTTTTTTTTGTTTTTCGATAGGACAGGGAATGCTGTTTTTCATTAACATTGATTAAATAAATTTAATAAATTGAAAAATACACTACATAAATTTGAAAAAAAAAATTCACTTATGCTCTGTTTCAATACGAATATAACACCCTTTATTTAATAAAAATCGTCGTATTCACTCAAAAAGTATAAGGTTTTGAAAAAATTTATTCCCGGAATTTCAATTGCCTATAGCAACAAAAAAAAAAAAAAACAAAAACAAATCACTTCACATATTTTTAGCACTTGCCACTATCTAAAAAGAGGCGTACCGTAAACATCGGGCGCCCGGGTTAAAAAACTACTAGTTTCCTCAACAAAATAATAAAAAAAGGCGCTAACTTTTCACATTCTAAAAACTCCCAAAATGAGGTTTATTTCAGTTGAACTTTCAAAATTTCCACCTATACATTCAAATTTACTGTATCGATTTACTTTCATTCAGTCAAAAAAAGATCCTCATTTTTGACTTTCAAAAATCCTAGCAAAATTAGATATATTATATATATTTCACAACCATTTTGCAGCCCCCACCCCAAGCCCGAGACGACCGCACTCTTGGCCCTCCTAGGTACGCTACTGCATCTAAACATTTTCGCATTTTGGGCTTAGAAATGGCCCACTTGAGAAATTCTTACCCTATATTTAAAAATCGTAATGTTAAATTTATTTGCAAATTTCAAAAGAAATTTCATATTGGCTGCAAATTGTTTCGACAAACGGTAATACTGATTAATTTTCCGACTTTTCGAGCCTGCTTTCTAATCAGATTTGCCTCGAAAGATATCGAGGCTTGCGTAAGCTTTGTTCCATAAATTTTTTTTTTCGAGGCTCGAAAATGTCCTAAGTGTACAGTGTAATAATAAAATCTACGTTAAAGCGATAAATCTGCTAAGTTTCCTAACTGGCGTTTACGTTCATATTTTTATATAACCTTCGACCTCTTCGCCGACTAACAATTTTCCAATTAAAGTTCTCTTCATTTTAAAGCTAAGAGCAGACAAAGCACAAGTCCAGAGAAAAGCTTGTCTTATTTAACTTCAGAAGCAATGCTTCGCTCGACTTGCGACATGGGGATTCACAAAATTTTTCAAAATTTGCTCTTTGACAAAAAAAAAAAACGATTTGTTAGTGCTTAGCATAAGTAACTGAAGTAAAAAAAATTAATGAGTCGTATCAGCAGCTTTTTTCTTCACAAAAAAAAAAAAAAAAACGTGGATAGTACTGTCGTAGTTTATTTCGAAATCCTTCCTTTAGTTGGCTGTTTAAAGTTAAAAAAAAATTATAGAACAAATCGTTTATGGAAGAAATAAAAAATAATACCATTGAACTTATTTGCAAGCTCTATGCGCTAATAATGTAACTTGTAAAAATATCTTTCACATGACACTAATATTATTGAAATTAATCCGTCGGCCTCCCCACTTATAACAACTTTTACTCAAGGTTACGATATCTGTTGTCGAATCCTTTTGAACAAAATTTAGATTTGCAGTTCGATTGTGGCGTTGTAGAGACCATTTATTAGATTATTTAAAAAAAAACCTTATGATGTCAAATAATCTAAAAAAAAAATCACTTTTTTGCCCTCTATGTGTTAGTATCCCTTTTTTTTTCTTTGTTCAAGGGTATTCACTGTAGGCACAATCCTTAATTAATTATGATTTTTAATCTCTTTTGAACTAATTGCGTAACTTATGCACCATCCTGCATTTAAAAGAAAATGTTATTACCTTTAACACATACATACATAAATTTGTTAAACATTGAAATATCTTTGGCTGATTTTCTTTCTCTTTTTCTTACAGGTAAGCCAAAGCATCAGTCAGAGGTATATGATATAATACCAGTTATGTTCTAGCTTAATTTTCTTAAACAAATCATCAAGTAATCTAAACCGAAGATTTTATTTCATGCAAAAAACAAATATGTTTAAGTATCCAGTAACTTTCGAACGAAAAACTATCAGAAACAAAAAACTGGAACGAAATGAGTTGTATATCATTTAGACGGGCTACGAGGGCTCAGAGAAACAAAAAGTCTTTTTTCGGCAAATCGAATTTTAGCTATCAACTAATCCACTAATACATAGCTCGATGTACTTATTACAACAATGCTCAAACTTCTTTAAGCCTTCAAAAAAAAAAAGGTATCTCAAGGTCAAAAAATAGATATTTTCTCACATATTTCCTCAGGAACTGAGCAATTTGTTCAAGACTGGAAATACTAAACACTTAGAATGAACTAAATTAACAGAATTTGTGGGTGGAAAATCTCATTTATACCGTATGTGTGTAGTTATGTAAACCAGATAAATACTTTAAATCAGCGGTGGGCATGTAAATCTACCAAAAGGGCGCAACAACAAAATCAAGCAACAAAAAACGAAATTTTAAAGTTTTATTGCTTTCATTCCCAAATTCGCCAACAGCACAAAAAAAAAAATGAAATTGCACTACGAACAAAAACAATTGCTACATATTTGTGGAGACGCAATGCGGCACCGTCGCTAATGCTTTTGTGTGATATTTTTGTTTTCATTTGAACGCAGGTCAACGCTGTGCGTCGAATTGTTTTTTGCTTGTTTGTGCCTCGAATAACGTTTCGGGCCATGAGGGCGGAAAGTGCCCATCTCTGCTCTAAATTATCCGCATATTTGCTTTCAAGTTCAAAGTTTTGCGAAGACTCTTCAAAAATGTGCGCAAAACTTGTCGTAGAATATATTTTATATTTCGTTGGCAAGTTGCTATTGAGTACTTATTTTTTGCCACAATAAGATCCTGCGCATCTTATAAAAATATTAGTCTCACCGAGTACCCTTTCCAACTTGTCACTGAAAAGAAATATAGAATATTTGCAACATTTTACCAAAAAAACTATTCTTAAAAAAAAAATACTTAAAAATTTTGATGAGATTCAGAGAAATACCAAGAAATATATTAAAAAAAATAAAAATGCATTCATATAAAATGTTCTTCTGCTACTTTTTCTTAATTAAAAAAAAAGTACGAAGCTACTACTTAGTAGTTAAGAAGAAGTACAAAGGAGTACATTTGCCTGTACTTCTGAGGGTAGTTCCATCTTTAAA
Source organism: Meiosimyza decipiens (assembly GCA_963680825.1). Lineage (NCBI taxonomy): Eukaryota > Metazoa > Arthropoda > Insecta > Diptera > Lauxaniidae > Meiosimyza > Meiosimyza decipiens. The sequence goes on from OY804260.1 coordinate 49,214,472, forward strand.
TAGATAATAATGTTGAATAGGTGCTGAGGATTTCATAGGTCGTGCATCTGACAAAGAACTTAGCTTTGCTAGTAGATCTTCCTTTTTTACTTTCTATAATTTCGCAGAACCCAGGTACCCACTGAAGATATACTGTACTCTCCTTACTTAGTGTACGCAAGGCATTTAAACATTCTAAGACTCTTCTAGATTTGATATAATTCGGTTTTAGGTGTTTTAAAGCGGCCTAACTGTTTACATAAAAGTAGACTAGAAACTTGCTCCTACTTCTTCATAGATGTACAGATTTTGGAGCTATCTGTATGGACGTTTATTGCGTCTGTTGTGCCCTCACCCTTGACTTCCGGCTTTCTCTTGACGGAAATGTAACCAAAAATTTCCTATCAATGAAAAAATGTGAGGGCAAGGCTCCTGTTCCAGCGCTGTAATCATGCAACTCCAGAGGAAGAAAGAAAGATAAGATTACAAGCATATGCTCCGTCAGTAGCTTCCGAAAACGAAAAAAGCACCAGGCTTTCAGCAAATTTACCTCAACCTTCAAATTGGCAACAACATGAACATGTCATGATTAAAGATGGTATTGGACAACAGAGAGAGATTGCAACTTTTTGGTAAATTTCTATAGTGTCCACAAACTTATAAGCTTCCTCTTCATTCAAACGATTATATTAGCATATCCTGACGAAGCATTTTGCTCGTCGTTCGCACAACAAAAAGCTCATGCTCCGGTTCTGATGATATTCTTCTTTTAGGTAAATTAAGTCTACATTACGCCAATGCTTTAACGGCCTAACTAAACTATTACTTGTCGAAATTCTCAAAAAGATTGATCTGAAGGTACCTGAAAGTGTGACAAATCACCATTTTGAGCTCATTTTCTATTGTATTCACTAAATTTATTGTTGTTAATCGCATTGAAAGCAAACTTGTGGGATCACTGCGCAAACAGCGAAACGGCTTCCGTACAAATCACTCATGTACGGACACTCTGTATTATTTTGCAGCAATTATGCGATTGGCAAACGACCCTGCATGTATGGTTTGTTGACGTAGAAATCTAAATTTTTTTCAATTCTTAAAAATTGAGTTCATTGGCTCACTTAATCAGTGCATGGTCAATTCTGCTTTAGAAGAATGTTTAAATTCTATAAATTTCCATTCCACCTGAGAATTTATCGCTTACTGTGCCTTAAAATCCAAATAATGAGAAACGTTTTGAAAAAAAAAGTTAACGAACGAGAAGCAAATGACTTCAAAGTTTCTTTTCAGTTTGTGAGGATCCAATCTTGTCACGTGAACGCCACTCTTCTGTACTCTGCCTCTGCTTCTCTTCATCGCATTACCTGTTAACTCGTTATCATTGCTGAATTCTGCTATCGAAAAATCGAGATGCTAAATAAAGAAAAAGAGAGAAGTGTTTTCATAAAAGAGTGAGTGGGATACCGAATTATCATTCAGTGATTATTGTGCGCTTAGTTCCGATCGATGCGATCGTGCTTTTATCAGTTGTTATAATTAGAACCAGCATGTGCGATAAAAACCAAAATAAATAATAGGTAGGCAACACAGCTGCAGCAGCAACATCATATGAGCATTTTTATTTTATTGGATTTTTTTGGTTTCTTTAAGTTTTTTTTTTTAGCGCAACAAATAAACCAGAAATGAACCAACGTCAGAGGCGCGTGAGCGATAAAAAAAGTGAATAATTTATAGTTGAGCTGCCAGAAAAAATTGTTTGTCCACTCTGGGAGGTTACGAGCTAGAGAAAGACCGTCATATTTTTGTAATTGTAAACGTATTCTCCTTTTTTCCTACACGCCGCCAACCCGCTTTCTTCTTTGCGTGGGCATTAATGCGACAACGTCGAAAGAGAAGGAGGCAGAACCGTTTTAATACTCCCACGTTTGTGGCGCCTAGACACAAAAATGGTTCGGCATTTTTGCTTCATCTCTTTGTTTTCGTTTTGTTTTTAACGTTTAACCTTGATTTTACTAGAGGATTATTTTGAATTATTTTCCACACACACAAGTCAAGGCGCCTGATGATAGCAAGCGTTCGAACTGAAATTAAAATAATTGCATTTCTTCTCATAGTCTTGTTATTTTCTTTCTTTTTTAGTTCTTAATTAATTTAAAAAGAAAAAACTAAATGTGAACAAGAAGTTTTATGAATGAAATTGCATTAAGAAATCATTTCGATATGCAAAACTTGCTTAATTTTAATTGCGCTTGTACGTCCTCTTACGGATCCTACGATGGTGAGAAAAAGCTACGCCTCTGTGTTCTGAACGCAAAAATACCAGAGTCAATTTAGGTTCAATTTTATGGTATCAAGAATCTCACGCACTTTCACTTTCCGATCGGAAAACACCATATCGTGAATTTTTTCGACATTTTTGGGTGTATTTAGCTCAATCGTCCGTCTAAAACGTTCAGCGTCACTAGTGCTTGTTGAAGTTAATGGTGCAGAGTCTTCATAGTACTTATCAAGCTTTTCCTTGGTTTGAGTGACGGTTTTTTTCCGGAAAAAATAATGATTTATGAGCATTTGAAATTGATTTTTTCCATTTTTAAAATAATCCACGAGGTTCTATGCTTTGAACGTCAAAGCCTGTTAAACGTCAATATATTGACGAAAGAGTTTCAAAATTTGGCAGTCTATTAACAGATTGTACTTGACGGGAGCAGTGTTACATTTTATGTATGTCGAAAATTCACGGACTTATGGATCCGCTCTCGTATGAAGAATATTAATTTTTCGTTAGTAGAAATCACATAAATACCAAAATAAAAAAGTTTCCGAAAAAAAAGCAGTCATTTTGAAACTTTGGCTACATTACTTAGGCACAAATTCTTGACTAACTAACGCAGCTCCACTGAAAAATATTTCACCAGGGAATGACTCATCAACAACATTAATGCAGATAATAAGCTCTGTCTGTTTTGAAGTGGGGGGGGGTTAATTTTTGTTCAACTGACCCAAATCAAGTAAACTTCTGAACCTTGGCCGTCATAGATCGCGCTTGGTTTGAATTTGCAATGAGATTATGTATCATTGCACAGACATTGAAATGAACTATTTAAATAATTATCAAAGTTTAAAAAAACTAATACTGTACCACAATCCATCGAAAATTTAAGTTCTTGTTTAATGAATTCAGAGTTTGTTTCGATATTTTAAAATCGCGTTCAGCAGCCAATCTTGGTAATCGATCTTTCGACTTAAAAAAAAATTTGCCCGACTTTCCCTTTCATGTGAAATGAGCAATTATTATTAACTCAAAAGAACAACATATAGTACTTATTGTTAGGTTGGAATGGCTATGGTGCATAACAAGAATAATTTATTCAATGCAGTAATCCTTCCATTTCTGTACATATGTAAGTGTCAATTTTTCAAAATTGAGTTTTGGTTCCACGCAAAAAGATTGCCCCAATGGCATAAAATCAAAAAATTTTTTTCGATGTAGTCGTCCGAAAAAGGTTCACATTTTTTTGGTTTTTTGCGTTTGTGCAAAAATAAAAATCCACCCTTAAGGCATTAATAAAAGTTCATAGATTTTTGGATAGAAGGATGATCTAATTTGACAAAGAAGGCAAAAGGTTCTTTTAAGCATCCTTATGTTATTTCTCAAAAATTGTCAACCAAATTTTACACCAGCAGTAAATTAAATTTTATTTTATTGTGCTCTGATTGAATGAGTTAATTAAATAAAACTTAAATTACCAACTTTTGCTTAAAAAATAAAAAAAATTGATTTCCTTTTCCTCTCGGAAATACGTTGGTTGTAAATAATCGAACCAACAAATTCGTGCCAACAACTGAAGTTCATATTTATTTAACTTTAAAGTGTTGTTGCTTTTCTTGATTTAAATGTAAAAAATATCTTGCACGAAAGGCACTGACAGTAAGGAAGTGCAATAGCAGATACGAGCACGGTATGAGGAGTGGGGGTTGTAAGGGGGGCTGCGTAAAGTAAACAATGTATGAATAACCTTGACAGTGAAAAGTATTGCAAAAAATTTATATATTTTTCAGTTAAGTTATTAAATAAACTGAACTTAAGTTGCTTAATAAAACCCTTTTGTGGCATTTAAGCGCCTTGTATTCAACTCAACAATCAAAATTTTGTTTCAAATTCAGTTTTCTAAAAACATGTACATATATGTATGTATATAAAAATAAGCGATGTATACTTTTTTCATATATGATATTAAATAAAAAATTTAGGTTTGAATAATTTTTTTGTAAAAGAGTAGGGGAATGTAACCTGTTGTGGGCCGGGTTTCGTTTTTTGCCTGTAATTTCTATGCAAGTAAAAATTTTTCGGACTTTTTGATACTAATGGAAAGGTAGAGTCAATAGCTAACTAAAAATGGAAAAATTTTTCATTATTTTCCAAAAATCAATTTTTTCCACACATATTGTAAAAGAGCTTGTTTTTTACCAAAAAAAAATTTGTAACCGGTTGTGGGCCACTCCGGAAAATCAACTAGAAATGCGAAATCATAAAGAAAAACCAACAAAGAAATATAAAATTTTGGAATTTATTCATCGATGAAGCCTCTAGGGGCAAAAAACATCAGGAAAATGGCACTTTTTCAAATTAATTATCCTCCTCGTCAGTTTCGCAATTTTCGCATGTGAAATAGCTCTTTGTCATAGCAGCGCATTTCAAATGCACAAATCGATCGCAGCCACCGTTGCATTTGATGGAATTAGCTTTTGTCAATTTCGATGGCAGAAGGTCTAAACAGATCAGACAAAAGTCCAAATCTTCTTCGTCAGAAGAATTCGGCTTCTTGCGTTTGGCCGACGGTTTGGCTGGTGGCGTTGCCTTGCGTTTAGCTTTCTTAATGGGCGTTGGAGCAGCTTGCTTTTTTGCAGCTTTTTCATGCAAAGTAGCAACGGTTTCTGGAGACGTTAAAATGGCGCTTTTCATTGGCTTTCGGCCGCGATTTGATGGTTTTTTGGGTGCAGCGGCCTGTAAGGGGCCGATTTCATCCAAAAGACAGCTAATAGAAGTCGATCGAGATGACGGTCCAGGTGTTGTCGGCACAACCTCCTCACGTCCAACAAATGGCGCAACCACGATTCGACGCTGATCCTCTTCATCGATAAGCCCTTCAGCGGAAACCTCTGCCTCATTAGCCTTAACGACTTGAACAAAGTCGGCATCAGAAAAAATGTCCGGATCGTATGGACATATGCCGGTCGCTCTAAAACCAGACTTAATCACCGTAGGTGTCAAAGCCAGATCAAGAGCCTTACACGCCAGGCCAGCAATATGACGTATTTCTAATACCTAGAAAAATTTTGAACGAAAACAGTTGAAAATTGGCGAAAGAAAACAAGTTTTAAGAAGAGTGTTACCTTGTTTGCATTGTTCTTCTGCCAAGCAGAACACTGGGACTTGTAATAAGCCTTCACTGGTCCAAACACAGACACGTCCAATGGTTGTAGTCTGTGACTACAGTGCGGAGGAAAAGTGACGATATGAACGCCATTTTCAATGGCCAAGTCAATGGCTTCTACAGACAAATGTGAACAATGATTGTCCATCAGAAGAATCACTGGCGAAGCGAGCGATGGTTTCGCGAAGGCGATGAAATGGCGCATATAATGAACAAACTCTGGCTGACACATCCAACCTGAACCGTTTGCATAACCAACTGTTCCAGACGAAACACTGTCCAAAAAGCTGCTCTGCAATTTCTTCCTCGGGAAAAGAAAAAATGGCGGTAAGCTATTGCCGGCAGCACTCACTGTCAATGCCATCGTGACCATCGTTCCCCTTTCTGCAGCTTCCATTTTTCCCACGCGACGCATTCCCTTCAAAGCAATCACTTTGCCTATTTTGGACGGCACGGTAGAGAAGCCACTCTCGTCCATGTTGAAAATATTGGTTGCCATAATGTCATGCTCCGAAGTGAGAACCGAATTAAAATTTTGAAAAAACAGATCGACATTGGATTTACAAAATGCTTTAGCTCGATTCATTGAGGTTTGTTCAGGTGTGCGTAGTACGAGTTGGGGGTGGCGTTTCATGAACTTATAATACCAATGCCGTGGGGCCATCATTTCATCTTCCCAACCTTCTGGGCAAACATCAATTTTTTTGGAGAGCTGATATGCTAATTGACGGAGCTCGGTGATGCTGAGCCCGTAGTAATGACCAGCACATTTCAAAATGTATTGGACGAGACTCTTTTCTTGATCCTGGTTGAAGATCTGTTGGAAAATTAGAGAAAAAAAAACGTTGAAAAAAGTCTGATGTGTTAGTGGAAAGTGCAAAAAAAACTACAAGCAAGCTTAAGACTTTCAAACGCTTTCATAAAAAGTGTTTGAATTTAGAGTGTTTACATTTAAAAAGCCGCTTTAAATTCACCGCTTGAAAAGTTTCACTTCAAATACAAACCATATTCAAAGGTGTTCGTTGGCTGCATTTACGGAGGTATTCCATCAATCCACTATCTTGTACGGTAGTAATGTCATCAAATTTGTCACTAACTTTCTTAAGATACCGCTGCAAATTGGTGCGGGGAACATTGTAGGCTCGAGCAGCCTCTCTGACGGGCATATTTTCTATCGAACAACGCTTAATGGCTTGTACGATCGCATTAAAATCAGTTTCCTTCGGTTCGTCTTTTTTTCCCTTCGGAGTAGACATGGCTGAAAATGCGTAAAAATGCATAAATTAAAAAATAAATGCGGTTACAACAGGTGGCCCACAACCGGTAACGGCGGCCATTTCTTAAGTGACTGTCAAAATTCGCGTAACGAAAAATTGTAAGCAAACCCGATATAAAATCGAAAAATCTAACGCAAAAACTGCATACAAATCCAAAACAATTACCTTTTCGCAATATCTCACTTCACTATATCACGCTCACAACATAATCAAAATTTACTTTCTTGTAAATTTTTTCGTCGATTTTTTTCGTTTCTTTGTAGCGCGCATCAAATGCGTCCTTTCACTTGTGTGTTCGCACCAATACTATCTGTCATTGTATACTACACAGAACCTCATACTCAGATCCGCCATATTTGGTAAACGTCAAAAGATATAACGGGTGGCCCACAACCGGTGATGGCCCACAGCCGGTTACATTACCCTACAAGTAATTATTGCGCGCGTTAGAACAAAAAACTTTCTCCTAATGGATTTTGGTGTGCTATATCTAAATCCAGCAGGTGAGAACTAAAATTACTGGATTTAAATTTAGCATACCGATAACAGAAGTGGTTTTTAGTAAGCGCGCGTAATATTAACGCATAATGGGTCGTCTGATATCAACAATTTTTTCACAAATGCGTTTTGCTTTCCGAAAAGCTGCAAATTTAAGTGCCAAGCCAGCTTGTTCAATCATGGTCATCTTTTTATAGGTGCTTGGTATGGACAATATGTATATGCAAATGTACCGAATTTCACAATTATAGTTCCCATAAAAGCCGAGATGTAGTGTTTTTGTGGTATGGGAGGTTCACCGTCCTGACATTCTGACGATTTCTTTTTGTAGAAATCGGTTTAAATTTGAAGTAGCAGTTAGGATCGCACGAATATATTAGGTGCGCAACTAAGTTCTCGCTGTTTGTCAATAGATGGCGCTAGCGGTAAGAGCTGATCGATTTGGTTGATATCGAAACGTTATGAATCTAGCCTAAGCATATGGTAAACAAACCGATTTGACACTTTTGAGATTTTGTGTGTTCATAGTCTGTTTGTGGTTGCTCGAAAAATGACTGATTGTGCCAAATAATCGTCATTTGCGGGAGGTGTTGATTTTCTTCTTTCAATCGAAGAAAACGGCGGCTGACGCGCATCGAGAGCTACAAAAAGTTTACGGAGATGGTGCTCTGAGCGAAACAACGTGCCGAGATTGGTTTCGTCGCTTTAAAGACCATGCTTTCGTCATCGACGATCGACCACGTGAAGGAAGGCCAAAAACCTTCAATGATACGGAATCGGAGACATTGCTCGATGAGGATTCGGCCCAAACGCAAGAAGACCTTGCTTCAGTATTGGGAGTTACCCGACAAGCCATATCCAAGCGTTGGGGATGATTCAAAAGCAAGGAACTTGGGTTCCTTATAATTTGAAAGCACAATAAAGTAACCCTATTGCATGACAACGCTAGGCCTCACGTTGCTAAACCAATGAAAACATATTTGGAAACTCTCAAATGGGAAATCCTACGCCACCCGCCGTATTCCCCAGATATTGCATCGTCAGACTACTACTTGTTTCGTTCAATGGCATATGGTCTGGCTGATCAGCAGTTCAACTCCTATTAAGACCTCAAAAAATGGCTTGATTCGTGGATAGTCTCAAGAGACGAACACTTCTACCGTGATGGCATTCGAGCTCTACCAGAAAGATGAGGAAAAGTTGTATCTAGCAATGGGCAATACTTTGATTGATTCATATGTAACTATTTTTTGACAATAAAGTAGCATTTTCTAACAAAAAACAGCGAGAACTTACTATGGGTTTTTTGAACAGACTAGAAAAGTTTTCGCGACAATTTGGTCGCGCAAATTTGCATATGGTGCAACTCAGTAAAGCTCTCACCATCTCTCTCTCGGCATTTTAATGCGTTAAACAGAATATGAACGGGGTCGGGAAATCGGCAACGATGAACTCAAACCAAATAAAGCCTCGTCGAAAAATCGTTCGTGTAAACACAATTGCGTCGGACAACGATCGACGGAAAAATTCAGCTGCCATTTTGTTTTAATCGACATTTCGAACGTAAATAAATAAATTGACACAAGCTGATTTGAAATGCAACACTGATTCTCGTACTATACGCCGACGATGAAAATATGTAGAATTAAAGCTAAATTACGGGTACCCGTCAGCATTTCATACGATCAAGTGTTTTATTATTTTTGAGAGCGGGTAATCGTTGCCAATTTCCCGACTCTGTTCCTATTCTGCTTAACGCATACTTTTTATATTTTGACAATTATAATTTCACATGCTCATCCTCAAATGCCACAACTGGATAAAATATTCGAGGAGGCGTTCATGAAACACATCGCGCTAAATTGCCTATTTACACATTTGTGCAAACTTGCGCGTTTAGATGAATACCACTATTGTTCGTCATTTTTAATATGTTATGTTAGAGTGGCGTCTGAACAACCACACATGGACCAGGGTAGGTTCATAGTGATACCAGACCAAACTGGACAAGATTCTTTGAAAAACAGAGAGCAATTATTTTACGTACAATTCTGCCGAAAGCAGGTTTAAAGTTTGCTTATTCTAATGACTTTAAAGCATTGCATTTAATTTTTAATATCAAGTTTTACAGGGTTTTTGCTAGACCTTTAAAGATATTTGCTATAAATCTTTTACGATTACTGACACTGATAGCGTGTCATTCATGCAAGTTGTGTTTTTCATTCTAAAAATATAATTTATTATTGATTTTTCAAGTAGATTTCATTCAACCAACCGAGACAATTACGAGTACAATTTAAATCAAAATAAATAAAATAATTGCATTTTGCACTGATTTTATTTTAAATATAAAATTAAGTAAGCACACGTAAAGAAGAGGCAAAGAGAGCGCAAAAATATAAAAACAAAAACTGCGCCACAAATGTGCAACAATAAAAACAATTCAAAGTAGGAGGAGGAATCGCCAAATTGTGATGATAACGAACAACAACAAACATGATAGCACATTTGAGTTGAACCAACTCCGTTTAAGTTCAACCACAAAAAACTCAGTTTCCGATTCCTATATTGAATTCAACCCAAAGTTTTGCAGTGAAACTGCGCGCGCATTACTTAGCTGGGCTACGAATAATGACAAGGAGATAGCGTTGTTTAAGTTGATGTTTAAATGAGGCATGGGGTTGCCTTAGGTGGAGCAGCTTTGCACTTCTCACTGCTTTTTAACTTTTTCTTTGTCAAAGTCGCTTGTACTCGTGTTTTTTATGATGACTACGACACAGAGAAGGAGGTCGTTAGCCTAGCTCGCTAGGCTGATTAGGTGCGAAAAAGCAATAATAACAAACATAAAACAACAAAAATATATTCAAATTAAAAAATGTGACGGGAACGCCATGAAAATTCTTCCTTGTGCACTGTTTTCACCTTTCACACACGCGCAAGCACACACGACAATTTCGTAACAAAGTTTCCAGATTGTTTTAACCGCTGCTACACAAAATTGTGACTTGTTCTTGATTAATTAACATGGCTACTGTGATACAAAATGCTGCTTCTTTCCATATCTTTTTTACTTCTGCAGATGTCAAAATCAGCAGTTCGAACAACACAAAACGTGATACGCGCTCTTGAATTACTTCACAATAAATAATTTGTGTACTGATTGTGATTTTGACAGCAGCGAAAGTTAAGACTAAATGTATCTTTTCCAACTTGCATCAATCTTATCATTGTATCGTGCATTTTTGTAACGTCAACGATTCTGTCATAAATTTTATTGATAACTAGCTGCAGTTCGTTCAATTTTAAGAGCGTTGCATTAGAATTAGGGTAACTGAGACACCTTCGCTAGGGTGCATTGATTTCTAAAATTAAAAAAAAGTTTAAAATGTCTCTACTTATTTTGAGAACCTACCTTTAGAGTGTATCAGTGCCACAGAATTCTCTTCACCCTGTAAAAACTTGCAAAATCCATTGTTTAAAATTCCTATGATGTCCGATCGTCAAATGCAAATAAAAAAAGAAATTATACCTGGAGGATAAAACCCACTTTCACCTCCTTCTCATTCATCTACAGTACAACTATGTAGCAGACATCACTTAAAGATCAACCCTGGCCAATGTAAGTCGTGTCTTTCTTTTATTTCTTTCCTTGTTTCTGTCTTTAAATTTTTTCCATGATTCAACTAAGATGGTTGCAGCGATGCCAAATGTTGCCTCTTTCTCTATTATTTTTACTTCTTAAGTTGATAATGACTAACTATCCATATATATTTATATTTACACGCTTTATGTTCCAAAATTTTTGATTTGTTGTGATTATGATATGGACAGTCGAGAAAGAAGTCGTCTGTGCTCTTCAGTGTTGAATTTAGACATTTTGACAGCTAGCGGCTGTTCTATAAAAATTACTCTGCTCGTCACTATAAAATGTGTGCAAACTACATACATTACAAAGAAGAGCGTTTCTAAATAAAGCTCCAAATTTTCACTTCCTCCCACTCCGCCAATGTTTGATAAATTTTCAAAATATCTAACTGATAAATCACTAATCTATAGGACAACTTATAACAATATTGGATTGATCAGACATATTTTTTTTGTGTACGAAATAACTCGTAAAATCAAGCAACCATATGATTTTTCTGAGATAAATTGGGAAAAGTTAGGTAGCAGGTTAGTTATATTTAGGAAAAGGGCTTTAATTTTTATATGATAGCATAGTAGAAAGTCTAAAAGAGTATGAAGTAATTGTTATGGGTACAACACATTCGTATCAGCACCATGTATCCAGATTTGACGCTTTTGCTGAAAAGAAAAAATTCCATGTCGCACTAGTTATAAATCACAAACTTTCTATAAAATTGTACGGTATAGTAATTTTGATATATTTACTTTCTGATAGCACTGTAGGTAAATTTCCAACTTTTGAAAAGACACACAAAAACGTCGAGAAACGTGAACTTATTTTTCGGTCATAGAATGTAGTTTTTCCCAATCAGATCAAAAACTCGAGATATTCGCGATTGAAATTTAGTCAGTTTTTGACCCTTTTTTTAATATTTTTGGAGAAAAAGGCATTCAAATATATTTTGAAACAAAATTTATTCTTTGTTAATGGAAACATAACTCTTACAATGACAACCGTTAATTTATATATATATTTATGTAAATTTTTGTACATTTTGTTAATATTTTCTGGCTTTTAATGTTTAAGCGTTGGCCTATGGGCTTTTGATAGGAAATTGCAAAAAAATGGTTTCAAATAATCACGCCCATATTTGGTACCCAACTAAGAATTTATGCTAGACATACATACCAAATTGCTTCTCCATAGATAATTTATAAGCTCTATTATTGAGCAAACACCATTTTGGTTTTCAGATGGACACTGATGCTCCATACACACATAACAAATTTTATATCTATAACACATACGCATATAAGACCTATTATTGTGTTTTCACTATTGTGGGTGATATGGGAGGTTTTTCTACATATGTAAGAAAAATACACATAGCTGAAGCAAGGGGTTTAAAGTGACAAAATATCAATCGCGAATATCTTGAGAATTTGAAAAAATTGACGGCGTTGTGCGCCTTTCTTAGGTCCCTTCAGTGTAATTTGACACTACTTCGCGTGTTTTCAATATTTTTCGGTAGAATTTTATCCGTAAGACTATCAAAACAGTGTTTTGAAGTAAAATAATACACAAAAACAAAAATAGTAGAAATGTTTACTCGGGAAATATCATAACAGGAAATCTTTTTTTGGATATGGTTCATTAGTAGCTCACTTACAAATCCTTTAACAATTCACGTCGATAAGGCTTAGTGTCGAAAATCTTGATAATGAACTAAATTGGACTTTTCGCCAATTTCTCTTAAAAGACTCGTTTTACAGAAAAGTTGTCCAGGTAAAACTATTATTTTAAGACTGATCTGTGTAGGAGTTACCATTTCCACATAAAGTGGCTTTCAAGTTTGTACTTCTTGTATGAATGTAAAAAGAAATAATTTTTATAAAGACGTTCATAATGTAAAAAATTGATTACCTTGTGGAGGAGGTCAAACTTGAACGTAAAATGTGCAAATGTGAAGCAACTTAGCTGCCAGTTTTCAAAAATATAACCTCGTGTAGGTTTTTTGAAATGAATAAAAAGTTGGACCTGTTATTTTAAATTGAGCTAGTGTTATTTCATTATGATAAAAGGAAATTAGAAAATATATAACGTGATGCATCAGTATCTTAGTAAAATCATTGACAGTAGGATATAATTGATATAAAGCAAAGCTTTTATTTCTTTTCAAATTTGAATGTGGTTATCTCAGAGCAAGATTTTTCCATAAAATTTGTTACTCAATACATCAAAGATCAAACCAAAAGTCTTAGCTAATAAATTTAAACAAAATCCGTCTAAAACTATTCATCCTCGACCTTCAAAATTTTATGGGTCGGAAAGTTTCTTTTGAAAATTGTTATATACTATACGTACAGTCTGTCAAGCAATTCCTTGGAAAAAAAATTATGCAATACAATTTTCACTTTGATATTGAATTAATATAAAAAATTTATACAATTTTTGATAGTTTTTTGTATTCTATTCCTTATTCCTCATTAGAAAACAACAAAAAATTTATTTTTTAATAACAAAAAAAGACTATGGAACATAAATAAAAACAATAGCCATTTCATCATGTCAAATAATTCTCTGCAAAATGCAAGAAAGTTGGGAAGAAACTAAAAAATAATATCAAAAAGTTCAATACTTGCTGTTTCCACCACGAACACCAATCAGGGCTGTGTTCGATCGCCGTCAATCTTTATTAGAATTATCGTGATAATATTACATGGTCTTAGTTTTGCCGCAGAAAATTACGTCTATTATACCCCATTGACCCTGCAGTAGAAGATTATAATACCCACTGTGAAGTGTGGAAAGTTGCTCGTATGGAGTTCTTACCGATATTCTGACGAAGGAGTAATACTTAAACACTCTTCAAAACTAATTGAAAAAAAGTGATCAGAGTTTTGGCTTCACTGACGTTCAAAAGGCCGAAAGGTTAATATACAAATCTTATCAGGACAATGATCCTAAGCGCGAAACACTCTTGTGCAGTTCCTGGGTGCTGTATAATTGCAGTAAAGTAATGAGCATATCATCCCAAAGCCCCGATATGATAACATATCGGGGCTTTGGGATGATATAATTAAAAATAAATGGGCACGCTTAAAAAAAAGGTTCCATAACGGGCTTTCACAAATAAAAATGCTTAAGTAAGAATTATTAAAGAGAAGTGGACAATAAGATACCGGAAGGGCATGATTTACAAAAACTTATTGTGTCTTTTCCAAGAAAGCTACAAGCCGTGATTAATGTTCGTAGTGGAAACAGCAAATATTCAACTTTTTCTAATTAGTTTTTTAGTTTCTTCATATGTTGCTTGCATTTTGAAAAGAATTATTTGACACCATGAAATGGCTATCGTTTTCATTTATGTTCCATAAACTATTCTTTTTGTTTTAAACATATAATTATTTTATAGTAATCTAATGAATAATGATTAAAAGAATTGAATAAAGAAAAATAAAATTGCTGAAGAATTGAAATTCCTGTATACCACAGAAAGTGATTAAAAAGTTTTACTCTTCCTGAATTTGTTGTCATCCGGCATCACTTTTCCGCTATTGTCTCTTGCTATAATACTCATACTGATGGAGAGAGAGCTTTTGTTTAAATTGGTGTGAATGAATTTCTCACACTTGTAGAATGTCTCAACGTTTAAGTTGACGTTGCTGTTAGCGGCTTCGCTTGTCATGCAAACGAGCATTGCGAACTTTTGTTGTTGTTGTGGTTAATAATCAACGAACGACGAATGTGTGACACGAGTAATTAGCAAAAAGTTTCAAACACGAACGCAAACGCCATGCGAACCTGCTAAATATTTGGAACAAATTCTTGAACGCGGAAGCGACTACTTTCTGGCGTCGCTGCTGCTGCTGCTTGTTTCCATGCCAGTCAGGGCAACAAAAAAAAAACAACAACTAATGCTAAACAAACGAATTAAATTCTTACTTTTCATTCATCGGCCAGTGCAAACTTTGACGTTGCCATACTATCGAAATCAAAGTAAATCGATACGAAGTTTTACGATTTGATCGTGCGCCAATTAATTATTGTCGCTTCAGAAGTAAAATTGAAGCTCATTAATTTCCTTTAATTTATGTTTTGATTTATTTGGGCGCTAACGCTGCTGCTGTCGTTTTAATGAAGTCACTATTTGTTTTTGATGGAATCTTTTTGCACACATATGTTTTGTAGCTGTTTGTATCTAAGTAGTAAAATATTTTTGAAATTCTCTCATATTGAGTTTTATCATTCGGTTTTGGTAGTGGTGGCAGCGATAAAAATATGTCGCTGTTAAAGTAGGTGTACTGGAGATCAGCGGCGTAGGAAATATTTATCAACAGGGATCCGATATTTTCAGGTCAAAGCGGTACAGAAAAATGCCATTTGAAATGAATCACAACCTGTTGCTGTCAATTTTGAAAACATAAATCCTTTTGCGCTTTTGGAGACCCTATGCTCCGTGAGGAGACAAAGAATACAAGAAAGATATTAAATTGATGATATCCTGCGATATCCCTTCCTAGGCTATTTTCAAGGATTGCAACAGATCTGCAGTGGTTTTGCATTTTTTTTTTCGATTTTCATGTTAACGATCTCCCATAAGCTCTCAATAGGATTCAGATCAGAACAGGCCAACTAAGAACTTCTATACTGTTGCTCTGCAACCAGGCCTTAAAAACTTAAGAGGTGTCTTCTGGATCGTGGTCCTGTTGGAACTTCCATTTAAGTGGTATCTCTTGATCGGCATATGGCACCATCACATCACATAATTCCATCAATCCTATGAATTGGTCCAATCCCATGACCAGAGAAGCAACCCCCCACCATTACACGTCCTCCTACGTTCTTTACAGTGGCTTTTCAATACTTAGAATTCAATCTAAGTATGGCTTAACAAAGCCATAGAAATAATGCAGCGAAAATTCAATATAATTGCAAAGTGGTCACATGATAATGGTCTATCCATAAATGCATCCAAGACAAAAATCATGCATATACGTCCACCACACATACCTCGTGGAGATGTAAAAATAACTTTCCATGATTATAATTGTCTCCATAACGATAATAATCGTACCATCTGCAATACCTGCAACATTGTTATAGAAATTGTAGACACATTTAAGTATCTGGGAGTGACTGTTGACAGCAATTTGAAATGGCATGCCCAAATCAACGGACTCCAAAAAAAGTTGCGAAGCGCATCCTTTATGTTACGGCACTTGAGCTACTGCAGTAACTACTCCGTACTTAAGCAGGCTTACCTCGCACTAGTTGAATCATATCTTCGACATGGAATAACGGCTTGGGGGACGTCAGCACATTGCAGACAATTGCAAGATTGCCAAAATTACATATTGAAAATTTTAGCAAAAAAGAAGAACATTACATGCAACAGCCATTCCCTAAGTAAAGAACTTGATGTATTAAATGTAAAGAATATATTCAGAACCACTTTACTGATTGAATTTTATGATGAATCGAAATATAGAAACACAATTGATCATGGACATAGCACAAGAATACGACTCGAAGGAAGATTTAAAGTACCAAGCCACATGAATAATTATACCAAAAATACATTGGAAGTGTCTATTCCATCACTGCTAAATACACTTCCGGTAGAACTAGTGAACCTGCCGAATACTACAAGACGGAAACAATTAATAAAAAATCATTTATTATCGAAACAATAAAAGCCAAATGGCAAATGCTTGAGTACCTGCTAACCTAAAAACTAAACTTCTAATTTCTCTATTTTTTTTCCTTTTTAATACAAATACACAAATCAAAACATTATTTTAAATGTATTTACATATGTGCAACTATTTTTAAAACTATCGCTTATACATTAATTATATTTGAGAAAATTAAAACAAAAAAACTCGCATATAAGCCCTAAGGGCTTCGCGAGATCATCGAAACTGTAAAAATGTAAAAATATTATATAAGTATACAATAAAAATTGAATTGAATTGAATTGAATTGAAAAAAAAAAAAAAAAAAAAAAAAAACCACTATTGTGTTAAAACTTGTCGCAATATGTATGAGATATAAATTAAAAATGCAATTTAATTTATTTCCCATCAGTGAAATTTTTGAGGCGTTTTTGCATTAATTACTTTTTAATATATAATAAATCTAAAAAAAAGTTATTCATGTATTCGTTATGATTGTTTTTGTATGTGCAGTGACTTTATGTCTAAATTAAGAGTTCCAGTTAAAATGTATGATAAAATAAAATTTAAAAATAAAAAGAAAGATTTAAAAAATCCATGACACATGAATTAAATATCAATAGAAATTTAAACAGATAAAAAGGAAGGGGGAGAAAGGCGATGGAGAGAAACTATAACGAGCGAGTAAATGATTCGCACCAGCAGCTGTTGAGGCGCTTTGTTCGCGAATGCCAAAGCGATGACTAACAAACAACTCAGAGCACCCCATAGTCACATACCTACGTTGCTTGCACACTTTTGAACCACAGTTGAAACAGGAATTCACGATACTCAGCTAAAATGTATCGATATCGCTATATCGACGTATTACACAAAAACTCGCACGTGTGAATTTCTAGATGAAAACCTTAACTTTTTATAAATCCGAGGCCATAAATAAAATGTTTCAATTTTGTTGGACGAGAACTTTTGACCCACTCGGCGCTATTTCGTGTTTAGGTAAATTTTTCAAAATTAAAGGTTTTCTTACGCATGATTTTCGTTTAAATTTCTACACGTGTCGAAAGAAATCTATCGAAAAATTCATCTGCTATAAAAATTATTATAATTGAGGAATTAGAAGTAGTATGAATTAAATTTCGTATTGCAATATCATTTCTCCATTTTTTATTTCATAGAACACATGCAATTTAGTATGATTTTTAAGTCATTGAGCTAAACAATGCGTTCTTAAAGTATTCTCTTTTTCTGAAAACATAACCTGCGTATCATGTCCTGTGGTAGGTGCACCAGTTACCGTGTCTTTCCCATGACCCAGCCTGAATCATAAAAATTAAAAAAAGGTTTATTACTTCCATGTGAAATAAGAATGGCTCTTTGCTTTTGGCGAATATAACTCGGATTTGTGAAAAAAAATTCAACGATTTTGTGGCATTGCTCAATTTGGTTTGAGAGCTATGAATATTGGAAGTACAGCCACAATTTAAAAAGCAGCCTTAGCACCTTTAAAATTTGGTGCGTTAAAATAGGTATTTTTATTATTAAAATTTTATCCGGCTCTTTATTTGGTATTTGATTCCTATAGTTAAGAAAAGGAACTTCAAGCATAACACGTTTGCATTTAAGCATTATTTTTATAAATTGTGCCTTTTTGAAACTTCAGTACCTTCACTTCACTGTCCAGATAGCACCCAAAAAGGTTCATTATTTTTAAAAGCAATGACGCTTTCCCTTTTTATACTCAAAATACACTTGTAAGATTCGAACAGGCTACTATCCACAAGTTTAGAAGTTAAATGTTTTGACGGAACATTTTGACCCATGTTCCAAAAAATAATGAATGTCACAAACTGCAGGCATTTTTTTCTACAACCATAATCCTCTTCTGTTGCACTGCGATCTGTATGATCCTTATTTTCAAATTCTTTTCACACTTAATCTTTTGCGGAGGATGCTTCTTAATCTTTTGCGGAGGATGCTTCTATTCTATTAGAACCGAATCGCAGTATTACAGCGGTTTCTAGCCTGGATGCGAAATCTTTCGATGCTTTCATTTTTTTTAGGGTACCAAATTCGAAACGCGTCCACTTTGGACCTGACTGGAATTTTGCAAATCTCATTAAAACCAGGCATGGTCTTTTGGTTAAATTTTAGCATTTTGAGAAACTGATTTTTATTGAGACTGCAACCCTACAAATCTCTTTAAATCGGTCATGGTATTTTGGTTTAATTTTAGCATTTTGAGCATATTTTAGCATATTCCATAAAAGCCGTGACATTCGCAACAGTGCAACACAATGTCTAATTGAAAAACGTTATCACAAAACCATGCAGTTCGCTTCGAATTACCCATAGGTGCATGGACAGACGTCATATGTATATGGTATGAAGTTAGAAAGAAGTCTTGTGTACTTAAACCATGCTCGCCAAGGCGTTGGGGTATTTGTGAGCTCAATTGCTACTCGAATCAGTTTATTCAACTCGGTAAAGGGGCTATAAGGCAACAACGATTTCCCTGTTTAGGTGCGACTCCAAATCGCAGGAAGAAATTTTCCTAAATTTGTGCTCAAGGAAAACAATAGTACAGGAACTTTTAACTTAACCCGCATAGAGCTAAATGTGGGTGAGGTTGTCTTTGGGCACTGCTTAGCAACACCGCTATGAATCTTAAGTGTTTTTTTTTTTTGAGTCAGTATCGATATTTTTTTATTTGTACATACGAGTGTTATTGTACTGCGACAACTCTATAAAGTAGGATGCATAGCAACGCAATGAGTGAAAGAAGCATGTGGGTCTAAGCAGGCGTTCAAGACTTAATATGGCTAATGGATTTGGCTTTAAAAGAGAAAACCGGCTGCTTTTTAAAGCTTCGTCTGTTAGTTGCTGATCAAAGCAGGGTGATGTGGAAAAACGGCAAACAGACGAAGATTAAAGACAGCTGGTTAGAGATAAAAATAAGTCGGCAACAGTAACAATTAACTGTCTGTTGTGTGGTGCATGCAACAATGCAATTTACGGTGAAATTATTTCCCACTAATTAGGAAAACATGAAAAATTTTTTTAAAAAAAACTTCATTTAGAAGCCAATTTTATTCAGTATTCATGTTTATTGAATACTTTAATTTTCATTTGATTACAATTAATTCTTCACACATTTGAATGGTGCCCCAAATTAACGCCCTTTAATTTTTTTTTCTCTATTCGGTTACGTCAGTCATATTGCTGTATATGCGAATTAGCGTATTTATTTATTTGTCAAAATAATTACTTCATATCATTGCAATTTTTATTAATAACTCAATTTATTTATTAGTTAATTTGTATAGTACAGTAATGACTTCACATGAATGACTACATGCAACCTTAGGGCACTACAGTTGTCTTTATAGACTTTGTTTAAAAATGTTTGGCTGCAAATAAGGCACGTCATATGAAGACGAGCGTGTTTTTTGGTCTTTCCAAATATTCGTTTTAGTGTTATACTCTGAGATCGATAAGATTTGATTTTCACTTTTCAAATAGTCAAAATTTTAGACTTCAATATTTTGAAAACCAAGCGATATATAAACATTTTTCTTCAATTATAATTTTAGCTCCATGAATATTGCATTTAAATTGCAAAAATTTATGCAACATTTCGACAATAAACTGTAACTCAGTCGAACTACATTCACATGTGCCACTTTTTCATTTTACTTTTTTAAAGGTTGCTTACTGTTACTTTAATCATGTTATCATTCACATAGAGTCGTGGTCTGAACTTAAGAAGCTTTCCGGTTTCCTCGACCCCTTACCAAATTTGCAATCCGACAAGTCTAGTGTCTTTGATCAACTGTTTTATTTAAAGAAGCTTTGTCCTTCCTGTTAGGAGCAATATTTTCTATTCTGTTGTTGCGCCGATTCAAAGAATTTGTTCTACAATCCTGCGCATTGTTTAACCAATGCATATGCTCCCAAATCGAGTATTTTGTTTCAAAAATCGCTAGAGAGCGTTAATCTTGTCAGAAATTAACCATTTTTGTTAAAAAAAGAAATGATTTTTTATTATTCTTTGATATATTTTGTTTTAAATCGATTTTTTTTATTTGTTGGCGCTTTAGTTAGCTTTAATAAAAAAAATTCTTCATCTCCGACAAGATCGGCGCCCTCTGACGATTTTTGAACCAAGTAACTCGATTTAGGATCATTGTGCAACGGCTTCATAAAGTCTTACACAGAACTACTTTTACAATAACGACTGCTCAAAATTATAGATATCGATGGCAAAATTTTGTAAAATAATCATAGTACGCATTAGCGAGTTTGTACTGTAGTATTAATTCTTATTGCCGCATTTATGTATAGCTTTTGTAGTTTGTTTCCGATGACAATCTGACAAATGTACGCAGCTACATACATCCGCCGTTGACAGTTTTTTTTTTTTGTGGTTTATTGGTATTAATGTTCACACACTCGAATTTTTCTGCAATTGTGTGTAACGTTGTTGTATGAATTACGTGATTTCCTGGTATACATAAAACAAATTTGGTAAAAATTGATTTTTTTTTTCAAAATTTGAGCACTCATGGAAGTCATATTCATGGAATGTAATTTAATTAGCTCCGTCACATATTTTTGATTATACTGTAATTTTAGAAATATATGCATTAGGACTGTAAAAACGATTTTTCCAATTTTTGATTTGGTAAAGCGATAAAAATTTCTCAATTATATTCACATAAAATGTTTTGGAGTTGATTATGTATTAGGTCCGCGCAACAACCTTGAAATTTGCTAATATGCTACGAATTTTTTTTAGGTACTTTTTTACTAAACCCTATTTTCCTGACGTGAACTTGAATGCTTATAGTGAGTATGGATTCAAAAGTAAGGATATTCATCTTAAGAAAAATGTGTAACCATTGGAAGTCCCAGATATATCTCTTCAATATATTGTTATAAGTTCAGAAACCCTAATTTACTTTAAAAATATCAAATAAAACGTATTGCTTTAAACGCGAAAGCTCTAAAAAAAAGTGAAACTCGAAAGTTTTCCAGTTTGTTTACGGGAATACCCGTTTTGAATTATGCAAAAGCTATTTTTGACATTTCTAATTTTCTATTTGCAATTAGTCGAATTGAAAATGAGAAATGCTAATTAGAAAGAAAAAAAAAAATTATAGTTGAGTGATCTTTTTCGCCCTTCGACATATCGCAGATGCTGACACATTCCAAATTAGGCGCGTTCGTGAAACTAAGTTTTCAAATTGTGGACAGCAAATACTCGTAGTTTTCGGATGTAATGAAAATCCTGTTTGAACATTATTAGTCATCAAAGTTTTGAATAAAATTTTCTTCCATCAATCGATAGAGATAAGTCTAAAATGGATTTGGGATATCACCGAAAGTCATTGCGGACCACGGGTGAGCCCGTTCGGACCCATTTTTGGATATCAAAATTGCAGAAAGTTCCAAACTAGATTACTCGGGGGCCCCCGACCAGGTTCCGAATACATTTTTCGGTAAAAAATGATATTGCACCAATCGGTGAGAAGATGTATTAGGTGCGCAACTAAGTTCTCGCTGTTTTTTTGTTAGAAAATGCCACTTTATTGTCAAAAAATAGTTACAGATGAATCAATCAAAGTATTGCCCATTGCTAGATTACACTTTTCCCCATCTTTCTGGTAGAGCTCGAATGCCATCACAGTAGAAGTGTTCGTCTCTTGAGGCTATCCACGAATCAAGCCATTTTTTGAGGTCTTCATAGGAGTTGAACTACTGATCAGCCAGACCATATGCCATTGAACGGAACAAGGAGAAGTCTGACGGGGCGATATCTGGGGAACACGGTGGGTGCGGTATGACTTTCCATTTCAGAGTTTCCAAGTATGTTTTCACTGGTTTAGCAAGGTGAGGCCTAGCGTTGTCATGCAATAGGATTACTATATCGTGCCTCTGTTCGTATTGGGGCCGTTTTTCACGCATGCAAACGTTTGGAAATGTCTTGTCGGGTAACTCACAATACTGAATCGAGCTCTTCTTGCGTTTGGGCCGAATCCTCATCGAGTACTGTCTCCAATTCCATATAATTGAAGGTTTTTGGCCTTCCTTCACGTGGTCGATCGTCGATGTCGAAATTATGGTCTTTAAAGCGACGAAACCAATCTCGGCACGTTGTTTCGCTCAGAACACCATCTCCGTAAACTTTTTGGAGCACTCGCTGCACGTCAGCCGCCGTTTTCTTCGATTGAAAGAAGAAAATCAACACCTCCCGCAAATGACGATTATTTGGCACAAAATCAGAAATTTTCGAGTAACCACAAACAGACTATGAAAACACAAAATCTTAAAAGTGTCAAATCGGTTTGTTTACCATATGCTTAGGCTAGATTCATAACGTTTCGATATGAACCAAACCGCTAGCGCCATCTATTGACAAACAGCGAGAACTTAGTTGCGCACCTAATAATAACAGACGTTTGAAAATCACCAGGCGAATCGCTTGCTTCCTAACATGCATTTTGTATCCATTTTTCTGGAATCGATAGCAAAAGGTCGAAAAAGGGTATTGGAAGTTACCACATCATCTCCGGCCACCGGGGACCCCATTCTAGTTACCAAAATACATTTTCGTTCTCTTCCCATCGATTGGTGCAATTAAATTATTTTTATCGAAAAATTGGTCCAAAACACTCCTTGGAGAAAAAAATGCATATTCTTAGAACTTGTGGTGGGAATTTCGAATTGAATGCTGATACAGTCGTAGGATTGATTGAAGGATAACGAAGTTCTTTTGGGAGAGATTTCTATAAATGAAATAAATTAAAAATTTTTATAAAATTAAATCATTTTTAAACAAAAATTATTACAGTCGTTGGCATCATTTTTTCAACTCTGCTTGTGCCACTCAAAATATTTAAAAATTTTTGTTTATAATTTTTAGATATGTAAACTGTTTTATTTAAAAAAAAACTCATATTTAATTGACCCCGTCTTAGTCCTTGTAACAGATTTTACTTCACAAAGCATACTGTCAATTCTGTCATACTGTTCTTATATTTTTTTGGAAAAATTACTCCACTACTTTTTTAATGCATTCAACCAATTGCTGCTTCTTTGAATATGACCTTTAGTTCACCTTGCCCTTTAGAAATTTTCACAAATGCTCGATCGGAGATATGTCCGGTGACTGTGCTGGTCAATCAAGTAGCTACACTTTGTTTTGCCTGCTTCGGGCGGAAATAGTACATGGCGCAATGTCCTGTTGAAGGAAAAAATACTTTTTTTTCCATAGGTTGAAGAATTTGGTCACACCCTGCTGAGGAACTATATTCGACATTGATGTATACTTTACCGAATTCATCTTTCTCTTGCATATGAACAACTCTCCGACGCCTGACGTATTTATACAGACCACACCACGATAGTACCCTCCTTGTTTTACTTTTGGAATCAAACAATTCAGTTGATATGCTTCGCTCGTCCTGTTTTACTTTTGGAATCAAACAATTCAGTTGATATGTTTCGTTCGTCCTGCGGCGAACGTACTGAGTCCCAGCGTCACCAAAAAACTTAGATTTATTGTAGAATTTCAAAACTTTTCAAACTATATTTCTTATATGAGATACTGAATAGTTATAAAATGTTAAATTGTAAATTTGTTTAGTACTGATAGCAATATCTTACCTCAATATTACTTTCATCAGACCAAATAACCGTAGATCACTCGGTGGTGAACAAATTTTGGTTGGTGAAGATTACGACATTCAATTACGGAAGCCAAGGCTCACGTCGAGACAAATTCATCGCTCAAACATACGATCTGATTCAGTTGAATATTATTTTCGTATAAAAATCTACATAGCACACATTGATTTGCTTGTGAGACATTTGCAAAAAACTTCACATAGTTCCTTAAAAAAAAGAAATTCACTGAGCTACATAACCTCAAATATGTCAAAAAAGATGTTTTTAGCACTTTTAGATTAGGATATCTCGAAAACCTGTCGTTATGGATGGATCAATCCTGAGGTTAGATTCGAATTCAGCGTACCGAAAACCTTCAGAAACATATAGTCTAGCCTCAGGGTATGAAAATGTCAGCCTGTGTAATTCACGTACATGTAGATAAACGAAGTTCAACTTTGGCATCATCGCGTTACAGTGAAGGGCATAAAAAATTCACTCGTTGCAATGAAAATGCGTTCGCAACGGTTCATCAAATACTTCGCGTTAGTTAAAGCAATATATACTAACATTTGAGCTCCCATTTTCAACGCTGCGTCACCTAAAAACGCACCTTAGATCAACAGATTAGCTTCTTACATAATGAATGAATATCGAGTCATAACATATTGTTACGATATTTCCTGTCTCTTTTTAGGATAATTTCGATCTGTTACACTTTTCTGAGTTCGATCACTGGATTGTGTAGCAATTAAAAACACAAACTTTATTTAATTATAAAATGGTTTATTTAAATCAAAAGCGTTAGTTTTTAAACGGTACAATTGTTTATTTCCTTTAATTATCGATATTCAAACTCTAATATTGAACAGGCACTGTATAGACAATTATTTCACTTTATCGCTTTGAAATCCACTTTATTACTCTATTGCTTAAGAACAACTCTGTCTCGACAGCTCAGATGACACCCTTTTATAGCAAGTTCACTTCCTTCCTGAAAGTTCGACCACTATCCAGAATGTCATTTCCGGTACCTTCTAGATGGCGCTTATCGATTTTGATAATTGTTCAAGAATTATCAAGCAGACTGCAGCGACATTCAGTTTATTCATTACCTTCTAGATGGCGCTTATCAAGTTCAAGAATTATCTAGCATACTGCAGCGACATTCATTTTATTATTTCTAGTACAGAAACCACATATGACTGCCAGAGGGTGTTCGAGAACTGGCATACTGCAAATTTCGCTACAATATGTATACCTTTGCATGGATTTAATTATAATTAAATGCCTTTATTAAATGTAAACTGTTTCTTGACTTTTTCTGAGTTTCATGACCTAACATGAAATGTCCGAGTGCAAACTATGTAGACAGTGTGAACGGAGCGGAATAATTCCAGCGCTCTTCTTTGAAATTTTGGGCCTTATTTAATTTTTTGTTGGATGCTATTTCGTATATAGAAATCTATTTTTTAACTCCTAATTTCGTGTTATTTGTTTTTGTTTTGAGTGTTATTTCCGTGAACGTTATTGCCTATAGCGGAATAGAGCTGTAATCGCCTAGTTGCCTCTTTAAATGTACAGATAAAGTTATTTTACAGCAGAACTTTTTGTTTTGTTTAAGTAAATATGCCCTCTTCTTTGGGTAAAATCATATTTTGTTCCCCAAGTTTTAGGCATAATTTTAAAATGTCTCAGCGCCCAATATGAACTTAAGAGTTCCAAATCTGTCGTGAACCCTTGCAATAAAGTTATTTCCAAGCATTTTTCTTTTTATCGGATATTATTGACACCTTTAAATATCAGTGTGTTCACAATTCGTAGTTCATGCAAATGCGTGGGTACTTACATATCTTCAATGTAGGATCATAGATTTGTGAAGTTTTTTTTCTTCACTCCCAGAACTGTCAGTTAATAGCCGTGTTTTATTCGTTTTGGTCAAACCAAAATTCTATAGAAGTGCGTGAAGCAGCTCTATTTCTAGTCCATCTGATAGAACTTTTTTCGTCTTTGCTAAATTTGAAGAATAGATTTTGCTTATTGCAAGTTGCTGTAGACACAAACCTAAATTAATCAAATATATAAGGCAACTTTGCTTGAATTTGTAGCAGCAGTTGTAAGTCACACGAAGCCCTATGCATAAGTAGGTGCTTGGCCAAAGAATTGAAATAAATTCTTATAATAAAAACAAATTCAGTGATAAAACAGCACACATTGACCTTTGGCTCTGTTTTCAATTTTTCTTTTTAATACAACAACAATTTTTTTTATGCTCGGCAAACGGAAGAATAAACTTAGAAATTAGCGTTTAGAACGCTATAAAAAACAGTTGAAAAGCGTTTTTTGAAAAAAAAAATATATATATAACGCAAATGCACCACTTACCGACCACTTATCAGTACGTTTGTTTCAATCCCCTAGAAGATATATAAATATGATATGTAATTTCACTAAAATTGACCTATTTATTGTTGTAGATGTTTCTCGTGGAAAAAATAAGATAAAAATTATTTAAATGATAGTTTTTATTTCCAAATTTGTTTTTTAATAAACTGATACAAAAAAACACAAGCTGCACCGTTTTCCGACCGGCCTGTGATTATTTTGCCTGTTTCCGTCCTCTGAAGTACCTGATTCCGACCGCTAATGTCGCAATAAGAAAACCGAACATTAAAACTTGTTTAAAATAAAAGCAAAGTTATCGTTTTTGAAATAATTTACGATTTTGAATAAAATCTTTTAGTTTTAAACAAACAAAGTTAACTTCTAAGTATAACAACTAATGTTAATCACATTCTTCATTGAGACCTTTATGATAAATAAGAACAATAAAGATCTGAATAATTTTAAACTTATTATTTCACTTTTGAAAACATGGAAACACAAAAAAGTTTTTTAAGCATAAAAACTAACATTAATTAGATTTCTTACGATAATCATTAAGTTCAGGGACGTTATAGGAACCACGATTGGAAATTAGTGAAGATGGAGGCATTGCACAATCGGCAGATATTGAAAGCAAATCTGTTAAACATTCTTTTTCATCATTTGCTGTACAGATATATACTTTTTTCGAACCTCTTTCTACCAAGACTAGTTTATTTTAGGGTGATAAATATAAGCCACTTTCATCACAATTAAATATTCTTTGACCGTCACTCATAACGTGTAGTAATTTGCTTTACTCCAGATATTTTCTAATTTTGGAAAAGCAGGTGCTAATGATATGCTCAGATACCAGTACCTTGCACGAAAACAGCGATTGTGGTACTGTTTTAGCAATTTCTGCGTGGCGCGCAAGGAATATTGTACCACTTTCTACCCGGCTGATCATCTTGAAACAAATTTTTTCTTCCCATGCTTTTCATTACTTTTGAAACCGAATCAACTAACTGAGATTTTGTTACAGAAAATACCAGATCACCCATTTCTATAATCCATTTAACCAGAATATTTTCTTCCTCTATTGATAACACGGGCGGACCACAGACATTTTCAGGACTTATGTATTTATTTTGTTATAAGTCTATTAAAGTAGTCTTTGGAACGTGTTAATTTTGCCAGCTTGCCTAATGCAACATTTTTTCTCTTTTACATCAATAAAAGCCTCTTCTAAATTTTTGCGAGGATAGGTTGAGCATTTTTTGGAATCCATGATGATTGACTGAAACAATAACAAGCGGTCGCATAATAACACTTTGTGGTAACTAGTATCTGACCAAGGCGGACGGAAACAGGAATATAAACACAAAAAAATGAACCCTGTTTCCGACCGTATTCAATTTGATTGTAATAATTACCTAGATACATTTAGATGTATTTTTTTAATAAATAACTGTAGTATAAATTTAAATGTACCGTGCAATATCAAAAGATACACAGAAAGAATATAAATAAATGTAAATTTAATTAAAATCCAAACTAATAGAGCAATTATATGTTCAAACAGGAAAATAATATAAAAACGTATAACATTCATTAACTTAAACTAGGTCGTATACAGGCCCTACATCGTAGAATTATGTGTAGCTTGAATAATCTAGCAAGAATTATATGTTTTCAATTTAATTAAACACAAAAACTATTTTTTTTTGCGAAACTTAAAAATCCTGTTACCGGACAAATGGTCGGAATGAGGAACGTATGAAATTTTTACGTAACCACATTCCGACCGCTTTTATTTACTTTATAAATCTTTTAAATTAATTAAAAAAGAGGTTATTACTTTGTAATTATGATAATCATATATCAATGCATACAAAAAAATATTAAAATATTTGCAGAGCAGTTTATTTCCGCTGAAAAATCGATAAACTTGAAACTCATTATTTATCTATTTTTACACTCGTGGAATCATCGAAACGCACCGTTGCGTAGTTTTGACTCATTTGACAAAAAACCCGTTAAGATTTTAGAACGATTTTTTAACAGTCGGCGTATCAATATTGAAAGAATGAAATGAATTCACTTTCGTAAACTATGCGCGGAAAATTCTTCTATGGATTTCTATAGAGTTTTTTAAAGCGGTCGGATACATGAACCCGGTCGGCGACTGGTGCATTTGCGTTACTGACGCGTGAGGTCCTTAACCGCCGTAGGCCCTACGAGTTTGTCGGCTCTGATTTTAAAACAGAAGCTCTGTCAAACACTTTCATGCCTCCTAGTGGATAGTAGCAGAGTTAAAAAAGGTTAAACCTATGCGTTTTATTCACTTTTAGGTATAACCAATACGAATAAATCACATCTGATATCAATTTTTTCCTACGAATTGTAAGTTACGAATCATCGTATATTCAATCAGATATGACTGCATCATTCAGTAAATTTAAAAAATACATCGCAGCTGTAGCATTAATTTTGTTTCATTTTGCTATTACTATAACTATTAAAAAATCATATTAAATATGACATAAAAATTAACACATTTTTTATTACTCTGTGTAACTAATTTTCTATTTTAATGTTTCAATTTTATCTTTAGTTAAAGAGAAGTTCATTTTTGTACTTTTTCAACATAATTAAGGACTGTCCCAGAAGAAACTTACGTTTTGCTTTTTAGTTATAAAAAATACCCAGTAATTTGTTTGGTCTTTTTTCGTTTTTTATTAATAGTGGCTAGCGTTCAGAAGATAAATAACTAAAAACTTAGTAACAATTTTGTTTTTCTATAAAAATTTCTTCCTTTTTTCGTAAGGCCCTTCATTAAATTTTGCACAGTTGTTTCATCGACAGTACGGTACGATCTTTTCCACTTATGTCTGAAGTTTTGTAAATTTTTTGCAGTCTTACCACTCTTTCGAAGATCTCTTTTCATAAAAGCCCAATATCTTTCAATTGGGGGAAACTCTGGGCAGTTGGGCGGATTTGCAATTTTTGGAACAAAATTGATCCTTTTACTTGCGCTTGACCTTCGTCGCTACCTTTGGGTTAGAAAATTCTGATTTTCTGTCTGAACCTTTTTTTCGTGAAACAGGTAGACCCTTCTTATTACTAGAAATACCCATAAAGACAGTTTTTTCTGATGCACCAACTATTTTTGCTATAGCTGAATTTTTTAACTCTGCAGGTATGTGGACAAAATCAGTTCGCGAACTTTTTGTTGCTTGCTAGACATCTTTGTAGTTAAAAGTGCTATCTTCAAGTGTTACACAACATATTAAATGTTACTTTATATAGAACAAATATTGTGTCTTTTTAGACCTATAAGATTATCAGGTAGAGCATAATACAAAAAATAAAAAACATAAGTTTTTTCTGGGACAGTCCTTAGATATTAAATTACCTATGGTAAGCTCTAGCCCTGCCATTCCCGCAGGCGGACCTCTCAGGCCCCGACGAATATCTTAGACCGGACTTATTATTTCTATATATGGACTAAATGTTACAAAACTTTCTTGAGTTTTGTTTATTCAATTTGTATTTATTTTTTTTTAAATTATTGTTTATTTAGTTTTTTATCTTAGGTTTACAGTTTTATAGTTTAGTTTTATATTTTCACACACTTAAATTGTTCGTCTTTACTCTCTGGTAGCTGATCTCCGACTCTACTCTCCGTTCGTTTTAATTTTTATGTCTGTTTTTTAAGTGTTTTCCTCTTTGTGGTCTTAAATCCCCTATGTCCTTTAATGCTCTCGTCCACTTCTAAGTTGTTTTCGTCCGTCTTGCCTCAATTCCACATACATTTCACACATGGGTTTCTCGCAGGTGGATAAAAATATCTTTGTAATGAAAAAAATCTCGAACAGAAATTTCGTGTAAATCGGTAATTCCCCTTTGTTCGCTTTGAACATTGATGCTCGCAGGTGAGTGAAGCGTAGCGCTCATTCTTATGAAAACAGCTGTACTGTGGGCACCTCACAAACATCATATTTTAGTGAAAGCTATAAAAAAGGAGACTATTATTTTTGTGTAACGTGTTGATAGCTTGTGTATTTTTGGTTACTTTTTTTTTGTCTTCCACTGGCTTGTCGTACACATCTTTTGCTTAATGTAGAAAGGACGTTAAATTTTTCAAAATCGGGAGTAATTACAATGAAATGGAGAAACATATTTCCTGCCTCAGTAGAGTATTCAAGCTTTATTCAGTTTTTATTTATCTTGTAAAATAAAGTTCTATGGGATAATGGGTTTTTAGTAACAATTATTTGAACAATCTCTTCTTGGCAAGATCTAAGGGAGAATCAATTTCATTAAGAGAGG
The DNA here is from genome assembly GCA_963680825.1 of Meiosimyza decipiens. Taxonomy (NCBI): domain Eukaryota; kingdom Metazoa; phylum Arthropoda; class Insecta; order Diptera; family Lauxaniidae; genus Meiosimyza; species Meiosimyza decipiens. The sequence goes on from OY804260.1 coordinate 49,245,334, forward strand.
AACCATACTTTGCCATTTTAGCAGCCTTTTCGCTACCCGCGTTGTTCGTATTTTTGTTTGTTTTCAAACACTTAATGGGGTTACACCCTTGATTGACACGTGGAGTGCTCGCTTTCAAAGGGGGACAGAGAAGTGGGAATGAACTACTCTGGAGCAACGGTAGTGTTCTGAAGCTTTGAAGCTTACAGTAATGTTATTATGTTTTGCCGAAATTTCGTACTTTCTTATCACAGCACAGTACACTACTACTGCGACACAAGCCAGCAACCAAATCAGGCGGAATGATTCTATTTATCTTGAATTTTCGTACTAAGGTCGATTGTATTATGGATATGTCAGAAATGATTACCGACTTCTCGGTATTGCATTTGGTGCTCCATTTTGACCTTAGGCTTGAGAATGGCAAAAATCTTCCGTCGAAAAGACTCTAGATGAATTGAATAAGCGGACGGATATTTTTGAATACAATGCCGCATTCACCCCACTATCCATTTTAGAGGCATCAGTGCATACACCACATAGGCGGTTTTATAATTTAAATTGAGTTTGGTTTCTCCCCACTGAGCGAATTGAATGTCAAAATGTTTTGAATTCATTGCAACTTCTGCAGCAATATGTAGCGCAGTTGGCAACTGCTTTTGTTAGCTGTGTTCCCGACAAATTTGTTTGAATGTGAGGCATGTTCAAAAATTATCAAGAGTCTATTTTGATAACTTACAACATGTGCCTGGTAGGTAATAATCCGTCGAATTCTTTTGGCACCAATGAAGGATTTCTCATGGACGGTGACATATGACGACGTTTATGGCCTAAGCGATAAATCGAGCATTTACGATTGACCTTAAACTTTAGCAAAGTGCTTTCCTATTGTATAGTAATTATATCCCAAAATATTTTTCTGTTGAATTAGGGGGTCGTCATTTATAACAGAGAGTCGTAACATTTTTGACCTTACCTCACGGGATAGAAAATCCTTGATGAGCACCGCTCTTCTAGAATATCATAGAAAAAAGGAGAGCTACAAAGCGCGCAAGAAATGAAGCGCGAACAAGAGACAATATGAAAGTAAAAGCCTCCTGGAAAAAGGATAAATGAGAAATATTCAATAATCTCGCAGCTGAAGTTCAACAAGCTGCACAAATGAGAGATCTTCGTATAGTTTATAACTCGCAAGATGGCTGGTGAAAAAATTCGACGAAATCGGCCAATCAAAAGTAAAAACGGGAGGCTATTTACAACTACAGATGACTAGCTAATCCGTTAGAAATATAATTTCTTGAAGACCATCTACCGTCCCCCTCCACCCGTTAGCACTCGCCATGTATCCCTAAGGTCACATAGACGAGTCTCGTGTCCGCCTTCATTAGCGGAGATAACAAAAACCATCAAATTTCTCAAAAACAACAAACCAGTGGGAGCGAAATATTGGAACCTTCCACGGAGTTCACCGCTGCACTTGTGTACTCTATTCTTATTCAAACTTGGGAAGAAGAAAGAATACCTGGCTCATAGGAACCTTAGTGAAAATGCTTACAAATTTGAACTTAATATGCCAGAACTATAGGGTCATATTGTCACTTCCGTCAGTGGTCTTAACACAAATCCTCCTCACCAGAGTCATCGTAATGTTATGGAACCATTTATCCAACAACAGGCTAGAATTCGCTCGAACAAATCTTGTATTGATCAAAATAATACCCTTTGCATTAGCATGGAGTAGATAAATGAGTGTCAGGCTTCGTTACATCTAACTTTCATCGACTACAGTACTGCTTTTGATAGCATGGACCCAAATTGCATCTGGGATGCATTGAACAGAAAAGCTGCCGCACCCAAGATTATTAATCTCATCAAGGCTCAATACGAAGGTTTCAAATGTAGAGCCTTTGTAGCTGGAATCTTGTTTCTGACAATACTTGACGATGTTCTTAGCAGAGATCTAGACTACAAACCGCGGCATTCAATGGCTTTCCAGCGCGCATCTGGAAGACCTTGCTATCACAGCCAGACAAGCAAGAAAATCGTTGCTGTTAGATCTGCTTCGAAAGAACAAGGTCTGAAATTCGACATCCCGTGCCAGCAATAGCTTCATGTTAGGCGAATGTAGCAAAGAAGAAGTTAGTTGCTTAGGCAACATAATATCACCTGACGATGGTACCATTTAGGGCATTCATGCTAAAATAAACAGAGCGAAATGTACTTTCGCCCAACTTCGGGATTTCTCGCCACAGGGTCGCATTCAGAAATCTGAGGCGCTGGGGCCAACGTCATGTGGTTGCCCCAACAATTTTTCATGTTGCTATAAACTCAAAATTTAATAAGAAACTTAAAACACTTGAATATAATAACTTAATTTGCAATTATGTTTACAATCAATCTTAAGCTCTAAAAACTTTGCGACATTACAACAGAGAGGACGTGGATGTGTTGTTAAAATAAAACTCCTGCGTGCACAAAAATCATTGATAATAGATAATTTTTAACAACTTATAATCAGATAACGAATCAACGGAATCGCGTCAGTCACTTTCTTGAACTTTTATTTTTTTCATATTTTTATTGTATTATATTTTTTTCCATCATTGTAACGTGCTGGTACCCCGGGCCCATGGCCCCGCTGGACTCTTGGTGAATCCGACCCTGTGTGGCCATCCTAGTTCTTGTCAACAACAACGAATCTCAACATTTTTGAGTCAGACGTGAAGCCAGTTCTTTTGTACGGCTGCGAAACTTGTCTTACCAACAGTGCCGTGTTACAGAATTTACAAGTGTTTACCAACAATTTCCTTCGCCAAATCCTGAAAGTTTAGTGGCCTAGGACCAATACCATCACTGTTGTAATCAAATTAGAGGTTTCCAAAGAAATGTAATTTATATGAAGGGTATATTCGATCTTTGACAATGCTAAACATACATATGTATGTTCAAAATAGTTCGGGTCGCCAAAACTATTTTAAGGTTCGTTTTGTTCGCAAAATAAATTTCGAAACATTTGAACTCAACCAGCGGTTTTTCGATTTTGGATTCTCATCAACTAAAATTAATATCATCGATATCGTACTAAAAAAATAAAAATGTCCTACACATTAAAAGTTACTCATTAATTGGCAACACTACTCCTGTTGACGTCGAAGTTGCGCTGCTTCGAAACAAATCACCACAATGAGCTCTTTTTTTGTGTGTTTTTGTTGCTCTTTGTCTGTCCCGATGCTCCCTTAGATTTATATGTAAATGGCGCCAGTGACGTGTGTGAGTGCAGAAGGCGCTTATCGTTGCTTGCCAAAAGCGTTGCCATACTAAACGATTTCCGTATAGTAATGGTTGGGTAATAGATCATAGAAAGAGTGATGTTAATGCAATTTAAATCCATAGTAAGTAAATTTTAAACTTAAGTCAAAATATGAAATGTACACAGTTCAGTCTCTTTGTTCCTCTTACTTAATTCTTTGTTTTATTGATGTTCGTTTGTTCTCTCTTTTATACAATTGTCGTACATAAAATGCGATTTATTTTCATTTGCATTGAGAATTGTTGTTTTTTTCATTTTCTTATTTTGTTTTGTTTTAAATCCGCGTGATTTATTTTAATAAACGAATGACAACAAAATATTCATCACAACAACAATATTATTGAAAATTAAAAACGAGTGCATTTAAAATAAAAGTCAACAACAACTAAAACAATGGAAAAATAACGACATAAATAAAAATAATGCGCAAATTGCTTTTTCTAATTTCTCGTGTTGCGTTATTTGTAATTATTTGTCTAGCTCAGTGACTTTCAATCTTTTTAAAAACGTAACCATAAACAGCATTAACACGAGGCAATAGCTTGTTGGTGAACGAGTCAGAGCTTAACCACAATACCGACGGACGGCGGAAAACCCGTCACCACGGAACGACGGATATTCAGCTGTCATTTAGTGTTAACAAGAAAATAATTTTTGTAAAGAAATATTTTTGATTGTGATAAAGGGAATTTTATTTTTTGTGAGAATATAGTTTTTCTAGTTATTCATATCATCATTCGTTTTCTTATTTAAATTAGTGATAATTCAAATATAAATTAATAAAGTAACACACGCTGCTCAAAAACTTGCCGTTCTACGCCGATGCCTTAAATACTTATAATTAAGCAGGTAGCAATTTTTCTATGGTCCGTCGGAGTTCTGTTCTATTTCAAGCAGTCAAGTGTGTTGTAATTTTGAAAGCCGCTAACCGCTGGCGGTTTTTCGGTTGCTATTTTCCGGCGCTGTGTTTTGATTTTTAGAAAAAATTATGGCATTTTCGGTACATTTGTACTTTTTTTAGTACATTTTCGTCGTGGAAAATAATCGTCAGTACATTCGACAAGTCGTTAGTACCTTCGGCGCATTTTCAGTACACTTTCGGGCAGAACCTAATTTTTTCACATTAAAATGTTGTCTTTTTTTTCAATCAAAATATTGATGTGTCGAGCTCCTCGATTAAAGACAGACAGCTGTAATCTTTTAATTTTACCCTTTAAAAAGAACAGCAAAAGTATTGAATTTTGTCCCAAAATGAAGAATGAACGATACGGACAAGTAAAGAGAAAACAAATTGCTTGTTTTGCAAGCCTTGCAGTTGATTGAAAGCAAAGGGCAAGTTTAAAAGAAAATGCAAAAAAAAAAAAATTGACAGCAACCAATACTTCATCGGAATCAGGAATAATGATTGCGTAGTTTAAATTTTACTATATCTTAATAATTAAGGAATATATTTCGATGTACAGTACTACCACTTATTGCCTCTAACTCAATTAGGGTCTGAACAAAGTTCTATTATACTTAATTTCCAAATCTTATTAAGCTGTGTAAGAACACTTTCCTGTACTTTCGCTAAAAGTGAGAATAGTGTCAACAAGTCGATATCTTCAGCTTGAGTCAATTTATTCAGACGACCCTGCAAGTCCGTTCCCGTCTAACTTATTTAGAATCAACAGAGAACAATCAAGCAACACTGCATAACTCTGGCTCGAATACAGACATAATTTTACTTTCTCTCGGGGGGTTGCGCCTATACTTTTCGTTTACTTCACACATTTATATGATTTTCTATGTAAAACTTCCATTCTCGGAAAAGGCCAACACCTCCAGAACTCACCCCTGGTGTACCAACTCGCTTCGCATAATCTCAGTGTAGATTTCGATTGGTGGTGAGAAGTTGTAGTTGTGGACGACGTGAACCTATCAGCAAGTTTTCATTGATTCCAAATCACTGCACTTTGGAAAGCGCTGGAGCCTTTAGCTTTTTGTTTATTTATTTATTTTGCGCTCCCTCCCTCTTCTCTCAAGAATTGATGGAAATGCGTTTCAAATTGAAATTCAAGTAGGGAACAAATCAGAAAAGCGAAACTCCGATTGCAGTTTCATTTTGTTGTTGTTTGTTGTTTTTGCTTATAACTTTTTTCTTCTTCATCATCATCTTTGTTTTTATTGCAAAATTTATTGCTAAATGTTTAGAATGAAACAGCAACAACAACGTCTATAACGACAGTGGTGGCTGTCTTTGACATTTTTGTTTTTATTTTTTTGCGTTGCAAGTTGGTACGGTTTTCTTTTGGTTCAAGCTGCGCAGTTTAAGCAAAACAGCCGCCCCGACTTTTGCAGTTGACATACATCGACGTCAAAGGCTACGCTGTCGTTAACTTTGTGCTGTTTTTAAGTTAGCTATTCTTTAACTGCATGTGTTTCAAAATTGAACATAACCACAGTAGGATAAATTTGGAATGCAGAATTTTGAAAGTGTTGGGAAACATATCTTGTTTTAATGATAAACTGAGCACTTCATATTTGCAAAAGTGAAAACTTTTTTCGAAAACTCTTCGCTTGCAAATGTGGACCATATTTGCCATTGGTGGTCCAACGATTAAAATTCTGCTGAAAGTGTTAAAGGCATAATTTTTAGAAAAAAAAAATCGGGTGAATGTGTACCACATTAAATTTTTAATTGTATGTCATTCACTTGACAGTAAAGAAGAACGGACAAATTGATATGTATCCGCAACCAAAGTTATCAAATGTAAATATCAAATCAAACTCGCTATCAACTGTCATCACTCTGTGACATTTATTCATCTTAATAATGGCATTCGAATAAACTAGTATGCATTGAAAATTAATTTAAGGTACTAGTCAGGGTTGCCAAGTAACCGTTATCGACGCGGCCGGCCGTTAATGGAATGCCAAAGCCGTATGCCGCGTAGGATGCCGTTTATTGGAGGTGAAAGCCGTTAATGACCGTTAAGCAAAAAAGGGGCCATACATTTCTCCTCAAAAATGAAGTACGAATTGTACAAATTATTTAATATTGCTCACGCAAAAAAAAACCTAGTAAAGGTGTTATCTTCGGCCAGGCCGAAACTCACATACCCTACACTGCATTGAAAGTACTTTTTGAATAAATGTTAAAAAGTCGAAAATAGTGTAAAAAGGTTCAAAAATTTTGAAAGTGTTGGAAAAAACTGAAAATGTTGAAAAAATATGAAAACCATTAAAGAAAGTTGAAAGAAATTGAATAAGTCCAAATATATAAATAATGCTGAAAAATAGATGAAAAAGTCCAAAGAATAAAGAAAATGTCGAATGAAATTGAAGGGGAAAGTTAAAAGATTGAAAATGTCCAAAGAATATGGGAATTCTTGAAAAATAGAATAGATATGAAAAACATGAAATATGTCACACCCACTTCTCCAATGCCGCCCACTTTTGTTTCAATAAATGATATTCGTGATGGACATGCACAAGCCATATTTTCGCACAATAGCTTGTATAGTGTGCGATATGTGCTGTAATTATTCCTAAAATTAAGGGCGGCGACGCACCCACTGGTATAATCCAGTCCGATTTTGATCCAGCAATAGCTTTCTATAAACAAACCTCTGACACCAAATTTCAGTATGGTTGCTCATATAATTCGAAAGTTATGCCACTTAAGGTATTTTAATTGTTTGGGAGGTACCACGCCCACTGTTGCTATTTCTCCAGCTTTTGACTAATATATACCTAATAGCCAGTGAGCCACTTACATCAAATTTCAGATCAATTGCTTGAATAGTTCATTCAAAATAGCACTTACAACTTTATGTTAATGAGGGAGGTGCCACACCCACCGGTACTATTGTGCCAAAATTTAGCAAGAAGACGCCTTTTAGCAAGTGTATCTGTCATATTAAATTTCATAACGATTGCGTTGTTAGTTCTCTTTTTATAACGTTGATAAATATTGTAGGCTGTGCCACGCCCTTCAACGGAATTTTCCAGTATATTGACGATGACTACTTTCAGTGGTGTCATCCCTAATATTTTAGTGAAAATCGTATGTGCCAATTTGGAGTTGTATGAAATACAAATTTTCAATTGCTAAAAAGTGTCACGCCCACTTTTACAATTCCGCCCACTTTAGGCACAATTTAGGATATATAAAATCTGTATTCGTGTACCAATTTTAATCACAATATCTTGCACGGTTAACGAGCTATGTTGTTATAATAGTTAAAATTTAGGGCTGTGTCACGCCCTTTTAAGAGCTTTTGCAAACTTCAAACCTAGCCTAATCTTAATATTGCTCTCATCACAGCAATTTTTTTCAAAATGGACTTGTGTATATTTACATAGAGTGGGGGCGGCAGGCGTGGCTGTGAGCCTATTTTGCCAATTTTTATATGCTAGCAGCTTGCAAGTGTGCCAAATTTCATTGAGTTAGTTTGCTTAGTTTTCTCGTAAACGTGACAGACGGACATAGCTATAACGACTCAAGTGGTGACGCTGAACAAGAATATATATTCTTTTCCGTACCTGCCACGCCCCTTCTATGCGTTACAAACGGAATGACAAAGTGAATATGCCCTCTACGTATGGTATAAAAATGTAGGTCTCTTAAACAAAAAGAAAACTGTAAAAAGCATTTTTCTCAAATGGCGGATAGTAACCCTCCGGATTTGCTTGGCCAATTCTGAAAAAGTTTGTTTTATTAGCTTAGAACGCGCAACTACGAATGGCAGAAAGTGTGTTTTGATTCCACAGTAAGGTTTTAATTTTTATCTGGTTAGTTCAATTAAATCATGTCATTTATGTTATTTATGCGTTAAAATTTCAAATTGATCGGAGCAAAACTTATTGGTGGATATACTGCTTCGCGAAATATCAACCCAATAGCACGATACGGTTTGGCTAAAAGTACCTTCTTTGCAACATGTATTAAATGTTATTCAAGTCAGAAAATTCAACCCAAGCTTACATATTTTTAGAGAATTTTTGAGAAACTTTTATCTCTTTTCTTTCTTCTAAGTTGATGACTACGATTTTCTTTTCAGCATTATCTGTTTTAATTCGTACTTGGTTTTTAATTCCCATTGTGCCTAAAACAGTTTGATGTGCACAATTGAACGGATGTGAACTAAATGGTAAAAAGCTTACAGTTAGAAAATTACTATAATAATAAACTTTTCTGCTGGTTGATGTCTTCGCTGAAAGCTTGAATCACAAAAGCTTTATGGCATTAACATAAAGCTTTTCTTTACTTTATGCTTCTGTAAGGTGCAGATGGCAGTGATATCGAATTTATGCCCGTGCTGTTAACAGTTCTTATGAAAACTTTTCCAAATACTCAAAAGCTCTAATTCTGGTTACATGAGAAGTCGAGATTTCGACGGAAAATATTAATAATTTTTTTGTTTTGGTATTCTTTTTACTTTTAAGACCCTCAATTTTCTATTAGCTAAATTTTTTTTATTTTATTTCAGGTAAGTGATGATACTTCAAAACAAAGTGGCTAATAATGTAGTCTACATGAGCACAGTGAGTAAACGGAATTAAATAATAATCAGTTTATTAAAATATAATTTTCATTTTATGTTTTTTAATAGTAGAACATATATTGATATTAGGTGCACAATATTTTTCCAAATACTTTTGACTATATTTAATGGTAAATTATCGTATTGAGCAAAATAAAGGTAAAATCCTCAAAGAAGCCTGTAAGCTATGATAAAACAAGTTAAAAAAAAAAAAAAACAAAAAAAAATTAAATAGAATTTAAAATTTAAACTTTGAGTCCAGTGGGTGTCGAGTACATGCAACGTTTTATTATGTCTCTAGACTAACGTGACCAGATATTTTTTAACCAAAACGCGGATCAGAAAAAAACCTGATGAAACTTTTTGTAAATTCGTTTGTTTTTATGTACTAAAAAAATAGATCATTACTTTTCACATCCCGGAAACTGTAGCAAATGAGATATTTCGAAATATTTTAAAGAAAAATCAGATATATACCCATTGCTTAAATTTACTAAAAAAAATAGAATAGGTGCCCACGTTCACCGAAAACCCTAGCAAAATAAGATGTTTTATTTTCAATGAAAACGTCAACCATGCGGAGCAAAAAACAAAAACGCGAACTTGCTCCGCGAAACGCGGATCATATGGCCACGTTACTCTAGACTTTTTGAGTACTAAAAAATCGTACTCCTAAACTTCTTTTGACAAGTAATAGCTGTTATTTTTTTTACCTCCGATAAGTAGTGGGTATCTGGTTTGTCCGTAAAAGAAAACTTAATCAAAACCAAATTGGAAAATGATATAAAAAATTTAAATGGACGTTGACCATTGAGTACATTCTAAATATAACCAGTAGCGCAGCTAGAGGGTTGGCGAGGTTGCGGGCGCCCCGGGCGCTAAGCTTGGGAGGGCGGCAAAATGGTCGTACAATATAACTCACTTTGCTATGGTTTTTGAAAATGAGGACTGTTTTTAGTGAATGAAAATAAATTGATTTAGTAAAAAATGCGAATGTGTAGGTGAAAATTTTCAAAGTTAAAGTGAAATATATCTCCTTTTGCTAGAGTTTATGAATTGCAAAAGGAAGACATTTTTTTTTTCGGTGAGGTAAAGAAGTAAGTAGGGCGCCATCTATCCTTGTTTTTTTTGGTGATTTTTTTTTGCAAAAAATAAATACCACTTAAAAAAAATTTGATTACTTGTTTTATGCCGATTTTGGCCCATTTTCTCTCTGGCAATAAAACTTGCGAAAAAAGTCTACCAATTTGAGTCTTATGAAAAATGGGCAAATATTTTTGAACCATTATTTCAGGGTTTTGTAAGTCTTTTTTCCGTTTTAGCTTCCGTGCGATTTTAACTTCGGAAAGTCCTTCTGTAAACATGCTATCAAAGCTTGATCTACTGTTATCTAGAAGGCAACTATCAAAATCTAATATCCATTCAATCGACAATATTTTGCAAGCTTTGAAATTTTTATTTATTTTAAATTATATTTAATTTTAAAATAATTTTTCTCTTTTTAAGCATAACATTTTTTCTTGCCTCCATTCACCCCCATAGACTTAGCATAAAGATGGCGGCTTAAGGCAAGTGTGCGTGAAACTTTATGTAACCAAATTATTAAAACTATTAATACCATGAAGTTTTATAAGTGGAATAAGAAAAAAATATTAGGAAAAAGAATATGGCGTCTCAGCGAAAGTGTAGAGATGAAGATAGCAATTAGACAGACTATGGCCACAAATTTAGCTAACAGCTGGCAGTGATTGCACAAAATTTGATTGAACAATTAATTTCGGACGAAAATAAGTTAAGAAGAACATACAAAAGTAGCAAATGTCATTTAATAACAAATATCCATAACAACTGCAACAGTAGCTGCAACATGACGAGTGAAATGAGCAATAACTATTGCATCAACTATCGGTTTTGCTGTTGCAATGCAACAAAGCGCCTGGTAACTAAAGCGTGTGATTATCCAAGTGCTGTTACAACAACTGCGCCTGAAGTATCGCGTACGTTGATGCAAAATTTTCGTAGTTAATTCGTTTCTTTTTTGCATTATGGGTTTTTATTGCTAATTCGTGTTGAATAAAATTTTTGTTTTTTTAATCTGATGGAAAACTCAACGAGTAGCATGACAGTCACCGATGTGGCTAACACAAACGAATTACAAATAATTCACCAACTCATTTTGCTGCGATCCATTCACCCAATTACCGGCAACAGAAACAGCAACAGCTCAACACAAAAAAAAAAAAAAAACGACACGAAAATCCACGATGACAACTCAGCGAGCGGAAAACTTTATTTCCTTGAATAATTGTTTACATTCAGGTGGCAGCTATGAACAGTAACAACAGCAACAAACTTCGCAACCAGCAACAACAATTTATTTGAAAGCAAAAGCGCGCCAAAAACTTTTTAAGTTGCATTCACTGTTGTTGTTGCTATTTAAATGATGGCAACATGAAAAGTGGAGAAAAAACAAAAATGTGAAACACTGCAGCAGCGTGCAACAGTTGCATTGAACACAAACAACAATGTAACGGGAAATACGGCAACATAATTGTTGCTACTTATTTATGCCAAATCGGCAGCAAGTTTTTGTTGTTGCTTTTTAATTTATGTGAAAAAAAGAACATTTATTTTTTTGTTTGTAACATATTTGCTACTGTTGTCATATAGCCACACACATACACACATACACACACAACACAAAATTTCCTCAAATTTATTTTGTTTTTGTGAAATCTCAATTTTTTTAATAATGATTGGTGATAAAAAATGGAAAAACCGCCTGGTTAATTTCATTATCCCAACCATTTGTTAGTTTCCATTGCCTCGTGAAATGAAATATATCAAACCTATACGAAAATACTTACACCCATGGACATATAAATGGCTCACATTTTTTTAGAGGTTCTTTCTTATGCTACATTATTGTAAATATTATTAACAAACAAAGAGCGTTTGGTTTTTTGCAAGGGTACTTCAGGTATAATTTATTAATATAAAAGCAAAATTTATCAAAACGTAAAATATCCGATGAAATGAGCTGGACATATAAATGACACAATCTGAAAAAAAGAGAAAATATCGTGTTAAAATTGCATTTGTTGATTTTTTGGTATGCACAAGAACCTAAATCATTAACATTTTGTTCTGAAGCCCCGTTTTTGATGACAGCTTCACATTTGCAACCCATACTCTCCATGGTGTTTGGGCATTTGGTTTTGGATGTAGCACACCTATCTTTCTGTGTGACACACCAAAGATCGTTCATAGACGATTTCAAAAATGACTTCGTTCTGCAGGCTCTCAATTGGATTTAAGCCAGGGCACTGGGCTGGCCAATCTAAAAGGTCGATATTTTCCGCACAAAACCCATTCTAAACTACTTTAGAGAAGTGTTTGGGGTTATAATAGTGCAAAAATGTCCATTTAATTAGCATGGAATGCATATGGTTCCATTTGGTCTTTCAATACGTCCAAATACTGAAACTTGTCCATTGTCTCATTGATTTTTTTAAGTGGTCCTACGACATACCAAGGAAATGCACTACAGACCTTAGTGTTTTCTGGCTATATGTTAACTCCTCAATCTTATTCCTTGTGTGATTTTGTCTGAATTTACATATGTAGTTACTTATATTTAGTACTTAACCGATTTCGTCGCATGAAGTGTCATTCATTTTGTACAACTAAGATTAGTACAGCTACGTTTGTGTAGTTAAGTTTCAAAAATCAGTTAATAGAGGACGCTGCAAACAAAAATAAATCAATAGTTAATCAATCGATTTTAACGAAATTTTGTGAGTGTAGCTTTTATACATTTCGCAAGCACTGAACTTTAAACAGCTAAAAATTTGGTATATTTCAAAACTGGTTAGATTTTCATAATCCTATGCTGAGTACCTTTAGTAGTAATTTTAAATTTTTATGCATTGAGTTTTATGAACTTTTTGAAATTTTTTCGACTCTTTCGATATTTTTCCTTACAACTCGATGCTATAGGATTTCACAACTTTTTCGGTGATTTAAAACTTTTGTAGAATTTACCGATTTATTTTTGGTACCATTCGTAACTTTTCGACATTTATGATCAATATTTTTGACTCTTATGATCGCATCAAAGGAATCGGAGTGAACTTTTCTAAAATGGCAAAATTTCTTGAAGCAATCTTTGACTTGAAATTACACTGAGAACATAACATTCATGCAAATGGGTTCATTTTTGCAATAGCGTTAATACGATTATCTGTCGTTGAAAATTTTTTTGGTCTTCCGCGGGTTTCAACTGTTTTTTAAATTTTTAAAGCATTTTGGCCGAAAAAAAGCGAACGTAGTGTAGAGAAAGAGATTTGGTTGTGTGCATGGTTATTTTGTGGACACCCCTGCGTATCATTTGACAGAAAGCAGATGCGGCTTTTCTGACAAATGTCTTATGTGTACTCGTATTATAGCAGCAAGTTCTTTTTCTGCTTTTTTGTTTGCTCTGTTTTTCGATGGTGTTATAGATCGAAGTAAATCAATCGATTTTGCCATTTCTCACGATTGCTGCCAAATTCGGTTTTGGGCACCCCTTTTTTTGAAAAATTGTAGAATATCGTCGTGGATGTCAACATAACTACCCAGTAACCAATACATGAAATATCTGACTTGCTTGATGCTCTTGCCACGCAAATTGACCGCCGCCAACTCCATCAATTGCAACAAATGCGATCGGCCCGGCCCGCCCATCTTAAGTGAGCAGGCATTCGCGCCAGCTACTTCACATGCAAACATTGTGTTTCAGACGATGAAAAATGCCAATAAAGGATTCCAAAATAAATAAACTTTCATGTTTTCTATATTTCTGGTGGGTTTTCTTCATATTTTCCCATTTTCAAAGGGTGCCCACAACCGAAACAAAATAAAAAAGGTTGGCCAAACATTGGCACTTCACAAAACTTAGCAGTAGTTATCTAAAGGCTCTAGCTTTCCATAGATACTCATTTGTCCGAATAATAGGCACTTGGTCGAAAATTATGAGCCAAAAACGAAAGGGTGCCCATATCCGAACCCTTTCCCCTACATATTATTTTGACCATATAATTACTGTAAGCCAAAACTTCATCTTGACAGAACACTTTCTTTATTCTATTTCCTATTCCCTATTCATGATTACGTTATATTTGACGTTTCAAGGGACCGATTTTTTGTATAGGTGAAATCGCACAAGAAAAAAAAAAGTGAAATAAACAAAATCGTCTAATAATTTCGATGCGTTTTCATCTTTTCTTTCGAATATTTCTTCAATATTTAATATGCCTTTTGACAGTAGATTACTTTGGGCAATTTTTTCAATACTTTTGAGTGTGAGTTAAGGTTTTTTGGATATTTCTAACCTTGCCAGGATTTTGTGGAATGTCCCCTACAAAAAAAGAATTAACATTGCATATGAATATTAAGATGTTTTGCTTCCGCCCTTCACAAATAATATTCGACTAAGACACCATTTTTTCATCCTTCGTTAAGTGGGCTGACATCTTTTCTTGTTATGCGAAATCAAAATGCAACTAAGTACATACTTAACAAACTAAGCAAGCGGATCGCAAATCGGACAAAGAAAACAAATGATACTTTCATCCGTGATGCCACAAAAGGAAAGCAAACGATGCAATTAAAAAGAAAAGAAAACGTTTACTTCTTATTTTGATGTTTTATTTATGCTGCCAATTTTGTTTTAGTGAAATGTGAAAATGCTAAAAGTACAAAACGATGCATTTTCCCCATAAAAGGAGGCAGTCAGTAGTGGAGTAACAACAAAGCAGCGCAACAGTGGCAGAAAGTCATAAAACTCGCACAGGAAGTTTCGTTCGTTGACACAGTTAGTTGCCGCGCTGACCATCGACGTGGTTGCGGTTGTTGCCCGCACTAATGCGTCGGCCTCCATCGACCTCTATTTGAAACGCAACCAGCTGTCATATAGTTGTTTTTTTTTATTTTTTATGTGCTTTCTTTCAGTCAACGATTTGTTTTTATGAGAAAATCACGCACGTAACTGGAGCAGAACGAGTGAAAATGTTGCGCAATCGCAACCAAGTTTTTCTTTTTTCAGTTGTTTGGATCCAAAAGCGCATTGCAGCAGCAAATTAGGGATGTAGAAGCAAATGTGTTCAATTATAAATAAATGTTCCAAAAAGATTGTTAATAGAAATGTTATTTGTTATTAGTCGACTGTTATTATTAATTAATTGAACATTATTTGATCGAATTTTACAGTCTTAGCAGAAACCGATATTTTATGTGAAATTTCACAAATCGGTCAATGCTTTTTAACAAACATGACAGAGACAACAAATGGAACAGTTTAACCTGGTAATTGGTGACATATGTTTCGGCTATTACCACATACATATATACATATTCACATACATACAGTGGAATCTCGATAATTCGTAATCGCAAGGGACCAGCCATTTTTTACGAATTACAGGGGTTTTCAATTTAACGAGGTTTTGATTTAACGAGGTTAAAATAAGGACAGTACGAATTAACGAGATTTCGATTTAATGAGGTTAAAATAAGAGTAATTTTTTAAATAGTTGGCCAAATTAAAATTAAATTTTTTAAATTTTACATTGTTTCGATTTTTAAAACGATCGAGCCAACCGCTGCTTGCTTTGAAATTTTTCACGTTTAATTTTTTAGCAAAAAACAGCGCTTTTTCCATTAATAATGGGCCTCAAACAGGAATATTAGACTGTCGGCACTGATTAAATCATATAAGTAGAGACTTTTCTATATCCAGATTGCATTATAAATTTTCTTTTCTGTAGCATTGAAGTAATTGTTGATGGAGCGATTTCAAATTGTTTAGCCACTTAAATTTTTTTTGCTCTATTATCAATGGCTGAAATGATGTTTTGCTTTTGCAACACTAATAAAGTCTAAACGAACAAACTGACCACGAAAATCAAAAAAATTCCATCAAAAAAAGTGAACGAGCTGCCTACTATGATTGATTTTTTTTTTTTCAAACCATAGTTCCATAGAATTTTGCTTTGCAATACGAATTATAAGAGGTTGTCAGATACAATTACGATTTATAAGAGGTTAAACAGACTTTATTAAAAAAAAAAAAATACGAATTATCGAGGGGATCAAAATGTATGTAATTTTTACGAATTAAAGCGATTTTTTCAAGGGACCAACAGTTTGTTACGAATTATTGAGATTTTCGAATTATCGGGGTACGAATTGTCGCGATTCCACTATATATACATAGCCTCATCAGACCAGTTTTGGTTAATTTTGTACACGGATTGCTAAGACTGTAAAATTCGATGAAATAATGTTCAATTAATTAATAATTACAGTCGACTAATAATAAATAAAATTTCTATAATCGGAAGGATCATCCATTTTCATATACATAAGTGGTGCAAATCCACAACTATACGAAAAAGCTCATCATAGCAAGTCTTTGAACCGACGGTTCAACAAAGCTATGGCAAACAAGAAATGACAAGAGATTGTCATCTCTTGTGGCGCATTGTGTATCTTGGAGAACACCCTTCATGGCTCAAGTGTTAATAGCGGCTGTCCAAACATAATTCATGGAATGGTCGGGGTTCAAATCAACATAGTAAGCTAGATACATATTTAAGGTGCTTTACTTTTATGAGATGTGCCACGCCCATTGGTGCTATTTCGATGGAATCTATTTTCTTTGAATGTTCATATTTTCAAATATCTGAAAAATTTTTGTATAAAATAAAATATCACAATATTATGCCATTGTTTTATCAAAATGCCACATCTGGATATTTTTCATCACGAATAACTAAAAAAATTAACATTGAAAACTCGAAATTAATAGATTGCATCGTTTGCATATTATCAGACTGTACTTTTTTTACAAAAAAAACATATGTTTTTAAAATTGCTGATATATTTTTGAAGCTTCAAAATCTCTTTTTGAATATCTTTTCCATTTACAAAAATATACAAAAACTTTGAAACAAAAGAAATTAATATTGGCTGATTATTCGCGGAGAAAAAAAATTAATAGTCGTAATATTTTAAAAATTTACATCTCTTAAATAGCTCGATGAAAAATGTAATAAAATTATGGAAAATACTTTCACCAGTACTAAAAGCAGAAAAATTTTTAAAACAATCAGAGATACAAAATGGTGCCCGATTTGGCGTAGAATGCCCCACGTACATTAAATTTTAACTCGTTTAATAATAGTAGATAATTTAGTAAGCAAAAAATTAAATAAATTTTAGTTACAAGTAGTTTTTTTTCTCATTTTATTTTTTATGTGAGTTAATTTTGTTTTATTTTATTTGTTGATATTTAATTTTATTTTATTTAAACATTTTTGAGATTCAGCATAATAATTGTGAAATACTATCGTGTTAAATAAGGAATATAAAAATCTTACAATTGAACTTTAATAATGTGGTGCAAAATATGAATTAAATATGTTTAATTTAGAAATGCTAGAAGTTCTATATAACACATACATACATATGTATGTATGTAAGTATATAGAAATATCATTTCAAATATATATATATATTTAGCTTTGTCAACAAACACACAGGCAGCTGTCATTTCGTCCCCACACAATTCCACTGAAAAGCCCCGATAGTAAAGCAATTTAGTGCTGCGCTTGAATGACATGTTCTACGAACAAGGACGAATGCCAAACATTCTTTGCAGTTGCATGCGATGCCAATTAGTGGAAGGAAGAAAGAGCCTTGCTGTTGTGTCAATGACATTTTTTTGCTGTCATTGGGCACATTAATACTGACCCCCAAGCTTTAAATGAGCCAATTAGTTTGTTACAAGAAAAATAGAATTTTTATTAGATTTTCTTATATAAATTTTTTATTTGAAGTGAAATTATTTCAAATCCTGCACCAAATATTCATTGAAATTCCAAACCTGACATAAAATGTCTTCATCACATTTAATCCTTTTTTAAAATAAAATTAACATTTTTCCCTGGATATTTTTGAACTTAATTTTTAATTGGTAAATTTTCTTCTTCTCTTCCACTTTTTTTGATTTGAAAATTTCTTCTACGTCATCAACCTGATCTTCTTCATAACACACAAAGGACTTCCCGACTGTTACGAAATTTGATAGCATCCGGCAGTAATCGTAAGCGCGCTCTCAGCACGCCTCACATTTCGCCCGCAATATCAAATTTTTTGAACAACAACAGCGCCAATTTCGCAACACTGAGCCCTAATCAAATAAGCAGTAGTGACGGCAACACTACTGACTCCAGTCCTCAACTCTATTACACACATACGGCCACAGGACGAGTCTCGTTCTGTGTCGACGATTCGCAATGGCCCAACACACAGGGTCGCTCTGTTGGCTCGAACATTTTCACGAACTTGGCGCTAGGAGACGAACGCTTCCGGCTGCCGTTGAACACAGCTGACTCTAATAGCACTACCAGAGAAAGTTCACTGGGCCTTAATGAAGAGTTTCAAGATGCTTCAGAAGGTGTAGTTGAACTTGATAATGTCAATGAAAACTACGATGAAAATTATGAATCTGTAGATCAGTTCTCGCCTACGATCTATGCAGCCAACCTAAGTCGTTCCGTTCCGATACCCATTAGCGCAGGGAATAGCCCTCAACATATGGCGCCCTCGGGTAGCGGCGGAGGCTTGCGAACGCCTCAGCTGATGTCTCCCACACGTCAAGCTGTAGCATTTAACGCCAGCCCTACCACCGGTGCGCATTTGTACTCGCCTTTCTATTGTGGCTCACCAGAGGCGCTGGCAAGCGCCCCGCAAATGGGCGCTCAGGACGGAAGCGGCATCGGCTTTGATACAACCAAACTCAGCTTCAGCTATGATCCTGCTCTAAGTGCAGCTATTCAACGTTTACCATTACCAAACTCTAGCCGCCAACATTCGCAACGCACCAGTCCTGTTGAGGAGGGGTGCACTTCACCCGCAGTTACCGCCACTACCCTGGTATTTCCAGTATATTCTTCGGCAAGTGCTTCGGCAACAGTTTCGCCGACAAACAGGTCAGCAATGATTATGTTCGGGGCAATAAAATCGTGCTTTGTCGTTCGTACGATCGTTTCTTGTTGTTTTTGGTTAAAGTTTGTTGTTAAACGAATGCGAATCTTTTTTCTCTTTCATTCTTATTGTACTCCATTGAATTGCGTGCATTTTATTCTTTCATTCTGCACTCGTGCTCATGACATTTATAACTGGTGCAATTGATATAAATCATTCCCTCTCCGTTGCTCATACGTACATTCATCTCTTTTTTTGTTACTAATTCTGAAGTCAATTGGTTCTTGAAAATTTTTGAATATAAAAAGTTGAATTTCTGATTGACTTTACGTCACTCATTTCATTTTCATTATTGAAATGTTTTATTTTTTTTCAGTGCATGAGGTGTTTTTTTTTTTAGTTTATCATTTTTATTTTTGGTTTCTATTTTGATTTGTACAGCAATGTTTGCCTTTGTTCTAAAAATTATTTTATGGGCTAAGTTTTCAATTGGGGTCTACGTTGAATGTTTTTATTAATATAGTTTTAAGTTTATTTTATGGTTATTGAAAAAAATTTTGGACTATCAGTTGGTTATGCAATTTATGATTTCAGTTCGTAAGTTATTTATAGAATTGCTTATTTTTTATATAAATTACTCTCTAAAATGAGACTAAGGTTGTGTAAGCTTCTTATGATGAATTCCTAAAATTAACATTGTTCTAACCTATGAAACAGACAATTCACTGTAAAGTTTGAAGCTATTGCACGCACTGTATATACAAAATGATTTTTCGAATTAACAGTCCTACACATAAAATCTTATACTTTCCTTAGCTTTTTCTTACACAATAATTGTAACCGTTACAGTCTCCACATTATTTACAAAGTAAAAAATATATAAATCATTACCAATAGGCATTGGGATTCTACTGCAAATATCTTCTAAATGGTTAGAGTAATTGATTAACCCTTGAGACCTTTTTTGTAGAGCGTTCAAATTTCTATAGAAATAATTGAAGCTCATTTGACAATAATTATTTTTTAGCAAGGTACAAAATTCAAAACAAAACAATAATTTTCCTTAAAATACTTCAATCTTTGACCTTGAATATCTTTCAAATGGTAAGAATAATGAAAAAAGTGCTTGAGATCATTTTTGTAGAGCGTTTCATTTCCTATAAATATTGACCATGCAACTGGTTTAGCAATCTATTGTTGATAAGATATGACCATTTTTATATGAGACTGAATTAAAAATGGAAAACTATGATGCGCATAATCTTCCCGTTAATATTAAGAGATCAGATTTGGTAAGTACTTTCTAGAGGTACCTAGGAACTGGTTTTCGTGTGTCGCATCAAAAAAAAAAAAAACTATTTGATTTTTTCGACCCACCCTAATGTATGTACAATGTTTAAGAACAACGTGTACATTTATTTCGTGCTTATTCAGTTTAATAAAATCGAAAATGCAGTGCAGCATATACCTAATGGCATACAACAAAATGGTGTCAAAAATTTTATATTTTTCTGAAAAATAATTTTACCAAAATTATATTCTACATACACACGTACATTACTACGTCAGAAATATTTAATTTAGATTTTTTTGGTTTTAAATAAAGAATGCAGTATTTTCAATAAAATACTTTTGCTCTCTTGCCAATTGCGAGTTTATTTTAATCAATAATATGCATTATTATTCAAAATCAGCACCTTTGGGCGAAAACATTTCTGGACTCGGTTTTTGCAACAACCTCAGTCGTCGCAACTGCCCGAATTTCTATTAGTCTGAAAATCCACAACTACAGTACAGAAATCTTTGTATCCGAATAAAGTAACTGCTTAGTGTGCAATGACATGGTGCTACCATTGGCCCGTATTCCTTTCAGAATGACGAAGATGCAACCGTTACCGCGAATGTTGACCTTGAAGATTTTGATTTGGACGAATTATGGCTTGAAAAAGACTACTAGCTATATAACACTACCGATTTCGGCTTTATTGCGCGAAAAGTTCCCAGTTGAAAAGTTGTCATTTGGTCTACAAAATCATGGGATTCGACACAGTTTAACTTTTTCTTATGAGACTATGCGAAAGGTTGTGTCTATGCAAAATTCTTTTAACTTTAAAGCAGTGTCAGGCATTCTGGCGCCAGCATGCAATTGCGGCAGAGGTTGCGTGTATGTATACTCGCCGTGTACGCTGCGAAATACGATTTGGCACGACTCGATTACGTTCGGCTGCTATTTTGTGTATTATATAATAAACAACAATATTATTGTGCATCACGCACACATTGCCATGTTTTGGTAAAATGTGGGTGTGTAGGTTTGACACTGACACTGCTCTAGCACCTACATGCGCCAAGCTATGACCGAGATATTATCCGAATTGTGCAGAAAAGTAATAGAACATATCCTCAAAAGAATTGAGCTCTGCAAGACGTCTCGTATCGGACACTTAAGCGATTGGTGCATTTCATACATGACTACAAGGTCCAAGCAATATAATGGAATTACAAATTAATCGACTCCGTTTTTTAAACTTTCTAATATTAAAAATAATAAAAACATCATTATTTTCCGCTAAAGAAATCTGGCGCATAATTGAGGGATTTCTATTCAAAACTCTTAGCCATTAGAAAAGATTTCGATTTTGTAGCAGAATTTCCATTCCGGATCAATCCAAATCTGGATTAATTGTCCTCAGCATTCTGATGTTGATAGAATGGAATTTCATTTGAATGCAATGAATTTTAACTATAGGACGTTCATTTAAAAAGGTAACAACGCATTAACCAAATTATAAATGACGACATCTTCACAATATTTTTGCTGTGATGTTTTGAGTCATACCGGGAAAACATTTTTTATTTTTTTTTTAAGGCACGCTTACAATAAACCACGTCACCCTTAAAAAATCGCATAAAACTCAACAACAACCACCAGGCATTCAGTTTAGAATCTTGCGCAAATGCAAACCATTTCAAGGGTTTAACATTTAAATGACTTTTGTTTTTCTTCATTTATGTAGAGCGTGCTGAGTTGTGGTTTTTTTTCTCGATTCTCGCAATAATTTAGCAGCATATTACGCCGAAAATTGCGTCGCAGTAAATTTAAGGTCATGTTTTTTTTTTAAATGCTCAATTGCCTCCAGCCCACTTCATTCTATGTTTTTATCTTTGCTTTCTTCCATGTCATCGCTGTAGTATTTTACGCTCCAAGGCAGAGCATAAACATTTTTTAGTATTAAAAATATCTTTCCTTAAAAATGTAAAATCAAGAACTATTTAAAAACAAATAAAATTCCTGTAAGGTAGTTTAAGATAGGAGCAATTTGGAAAAGACTTAAGTTTTGCGTAGCTCTTTATTATACACTTAAGGAGATATGAAGTACCAAACATGGGAATAGTGATTTTTCATTTAACATAGTGGCAGTGAAATTTTTTCCCACTATCATTAATTTGTTTTGTAAATTTTGTTTAGTGGTAGTAAAAATTGTTGTGTACTAAAATCTAAGTGGTATTACAGCTCTAATGGAATAATTTTAAATGAAGTAAAATTGCCATGATTTTGCAACATGAGGTTGACTTAAATTTTCAATTGGAATTTAAAATTGTTTATGTACCAGAAGACTTCATTGATACCATTGAAAACTTAAATTTCTTGTTGTTTTATTTACTTACAGTGCACATTGGAAAACGTGAATTAATTAAAACCGAGGGTGTTCACATATTCGAGGTTGTTTATGTTTCTGAATATAAAATTTTGAGATCAAAATTAAATTGCTACCATATTTTCTTACTACTGCTCTTTAACGAAAAGACATTTTTCTAATTTTTTCTTCTTTTTGCGAAGTTTTTACTCTTATAGCACAGGTTCATGAATATTTTTACGTACATAAATGCACATACAATACATAACTGTTTGAATTAGTGAAGTTTTTTTAAGTTTTTCAAAATTTCTGCATTTTTCGCCTAATGTTAAAACCTTTGCTTTCTTTGAACACATTTTTCAACAAAAGCTAAGTCGGTGATCGGTCCATGTGATACAAAAGTAAAACAGGAACTAAACAAGGGATGGTGCTAATACGTATACGCACAAGTATCATTAAAATAACATATATTACGCATTGTCATTACTATGGGTTTCCCCGAAGTCTTAAAAAGAAGCAGTGCATTTTAATTTAGAAATGTTGAATAACTTTGTGTTCACGTTTTAGAGCTTCTAGCTATGGTCACGTTTTCGAGTATTCAATGAAAAAATGCAGTGTTCACGTTTTGAAAATGTTCATGTTTTCAGAGGTTCATGGTTTTGAATATACACTGTAGTTTTTTTCTTATTTTTTAACATTAAATTCCATACAAAGCTGAACTTAACCGAAAGTAACAATTTTCCCAAAATTTGGTTATAAATAGAGGTACCATGGAGGCCCTAGCACTAAACATAGGCAATTTAACCTGGCACTTTAAGCCTCTGGTTAATATCAATAAACCTTAGAATTCTTCTGAAGGTCCTTCAAATCGCAGTCATAGTTTTAAAAACTGGCCCTACCGAATTCTTGAAAACGTAAAGAGAGTCCTTGACACATCTGAGAAAGAAATGTTCCTCTCCACATTTAATGGTACAAAAATCATCAAAATTTAGCTGACAAATCGAAATAGAAAATCACTTCTATTTTAAGAGTACAACGATCATAATCAAATCCAATATTCAATAAAAAAGTTTTCGTCGAAAAGCAAAAATGTTTGTGATGAAAAACGCTCCTCAAATATAACTTCACATTTCCAATTTTCATCCTTTGCTTTCCCAACGTAATATGCTTGAGTTTTCAAATTTGTTTTTTTAAATTTGTTTTTTTAAATTTGTAAATCTTCTTTTCAAAATCCTCTTTTCTAACGGTATACCGTCCATAGAGTTTCTTTGAGTTTTCCAGCAATTTAAGCGGAACATTGTCGTGGTGCAAAAATTTGCACTTTCCCAGGATGTTTAGCATAAACAATGGAATTGCTCACCATAAATGATTTCAAAGTTTTTTGACGTTTCTTTACTTAGAAAACAACAGTTGTTATTCGTAATTTGAGTTCTTTGCTATCTCAATTTGATTTTAGTGCATGTTTTAACTGTGGCCGACCTCTTTTTTTCAACAATTTTGAAATTTAAACATACATTTCTTTCCAAAAGCTCAGTCTCTTGTTGACTTCCAAAATCAGTATTAATTATTATGTAAGAGAGTCCTTTCCTCTCCGTCAAATGACATACAGTGGAACCTCTTTAAGTCGAACCTCGATAAGTCGAAAATCTCCCAAACTCTAAAAAATGTTGTATTCCCATGTTGTATTCCATTCAAGCCCCAAAGCCTCCATTGCTTCAAATCCGACCTCTCTATAAGTCGAAATAATTAGTGAGTCCCTACAAGTAAATTCAGTACATATTTTCCTTCTATAACTCGAAAAAACAAGTTTGACCTCTACATCACGAACACATCAATGTTTGATTTTACAACCTTTACAACTCGATTATTTGAAACAAATTACCTCTAGAGCTCGAAGAAAAATAAAATACCGACTTTAAAAATATGTCGACAATGTTCATCATGTACAATAAACCAATTCTATAAAATGATATAGGAATTTATGGACAGGTGATTTCATTTGAACTTTACCGAAGTTACTTTATTGTTGTCGATTGAAAAATGATCAGAAGTAGTTTGGTCCTACTGCAATATACACCAATTGATTGCTGTGAAACGTTTAATACCTCTATAACAAGGATATTTACTTATTATACCTCTCTAACTCCAAATTAGTTCGAATAAGTCGGACGTTTGCTGACAAAATTCGCTTAAGTCGAAGTCCTCCATAAGTCGAAACCTCAATTACTCGAATCTTTTGGCGTCTCCCTTCAATTTCGACTTACAGAGGTTCTACTGTATATTTTTATACATATATCAACGACTTTCATATATTTGTATATTGGAATTGCCTCAAAATTGAGATTTGCCACCAGTTGCATCAAAATCAGCCATTGCGTGGCACTAAAAGTAATTCCCAATAATAAAGTTCTCATAATTTTAGTTTATATAGTTATGAAGGTAAAAAATAGATTTCAGCTGCTGTGCTTAAAATGTCAAAAAACTTGAAACTTTTTATGAAAATCATTTCGTTTTTTGTCATAATTTTAATTTAAAATCTTGAATAAAAACTTCTCCTATCTTGTGAAAATTTGCAACGATCGTGACACGAAAAAAAAGTTGAAAAGATAAATTAGTGCCATAAGAAGCCACCAGATTTCTCTATATTTTCAACAAAATTTTCCTATTCAAAACCAACAAGAGCAATTAAAATAAATTGCAGCATCGAATTCAAGATCTAAAATCGTCATCGTACTATCAGACCTTAACTAGCAGAGGGAGCCTTAAGGTAGGTTAATGTTAATTAAAATTTCAAAACCCTGTGGCGAGACAGGCAAAAACGAGTTGCATATTTTCATTACTGCGTGTTGCTTTTGTGTCGGCCAAAAGACTTTTTTCAGGTTCAAGGTTATGTTCTCATTTGCTCAAAAGCCAAAAAGGATGATGATGTTGGCGGACGGCAGTATTTCGAAGTTTTGACAAGCGCTGCAATGCCGCCAACTAAAACGCAAAAAAAAATTAATTTCTTTTACAATCGAGAAGAAGAGCAAAACCAATACCAGTATCGTTTTTGATTTTGCTTTCCACCTTTGTATTTGTTTTTTCTCTTCTTTTTTCCTTTTCTTTTGTTTTGTTTTTGAGTTTGGTAAGGCACGATGATGTCATGTTATATTTTTGGTTGTGGCGGCATAAAGCAACAAAAAATGTAAAAGTGTCAGTCGCATTAAAAATAATTATCTGCCAGAAAGCAGAAAAATCGCTTCTCGCTAAGAAGCGATACTTAAAATTCAAACCTTAAAGAAATAAATAAGAAGCATATGGCCGAAACGAAGCCAAAACAGTAGCGGCCGTTGCAATAAACGATGACTAGCAAGCGTTTAACTTTGATCAGTTTTTCAACTACTCACTCGCGTTGTTTGTCATCTAAGGAGCACCCAAATATTTAGACAACGTCCAAAGGCTGTTCAACGGGCATTACTTCAAAAATGTAACCGCAACGTTTTTAACATATGTATTTACAGATATATTATTTATTTATTAATTGAACTATTAACAATTACGTTATACAGCTACAATTTTGATCTAATGAATACATACAGAAAACGGTTAAGTAAACAAAGCACTCTTATTAAAAGCAGACCTACCTATTTCGGCTGAAATCAATAGAGTTACACCTTGAATTGAATATAAGGGTCATATCATGCACTGGATCACTCTTACCATTATTGTTCCTATGAAATAGTATATAAAATACTTAGTTGCCTTTACCTAAAATTTCTCAGGGGAATGTAATTCAAAAAGATCCAGAAGTCGTGCACTAACAATGTTGTTCAACAATATGTCCCGCGGGAAAATACCATGAGAAAATACTTTCGCCTGAACTTAAGGGTTTCTAATCCTAGAAGAAGACTACGGGATTCCTATGTTGGCATAAACTATAGCTGAACGCGTTCGTTTGCTTTAAGAATACCTCCAATTGCTTTGTGGATGCATGGTTTCCAACGCTTTTGCCACCAATTCGGGAGTCGGTAATCATATTCCGGCTTCAAATAAACATAAAAAAGTATTATCTAGTCCTTAATACCTTTCAAAAAAGTTAGCATTAAACCGAAGGTCCAAACGAGACAACGTTTCAATAGATTAACTTCAGCTCTCTTAAAGAATGGTCAAATATTCACTGACCCTGTTAACAAAACTAATTTTTCCAAAAAATGCTTCACTTCCAGAAAGCGTTCAGTCATTATCCTACGTTGAAAGTAAATTTTCGACAGTAGTGAGTATTTCCAAGCCTCAACATAAACAAAGCCTCATGGTGTTATGGCGCTAAGAAAGCGTACCTCAACACTGCATCATTCATTAGGTTACTTATCTCCAGCCAGTTTTCAAAAATATATATCTTATATAAGTTGATACAAAAAAAGAAAAACTTAAAAAAAATCAGAGATGCAAAAGTAAAATGGTGTCCGATTTGTCGTGGAATTCCCCCTTTTCTCGGAGTACGTTGAACTTATTTTTGCGTGAAAGGGCCCATATGTCAAAGCATGTAGCCAGGGCATCTTGCTTAAGGGTAAAACATAAAACGGTGTTTCCAGGCAATGTGCCCTGAAGAAATCCGACATTACTTCGTGCAAAAGGAAACATATTCATTCCTTTGGTATAGGGTGCTTAAAATACTAAATTTGGGTGAAAAAAATAACACAATGAATGAATGGTTTTATTGTTATCTCCAATTTTTCTTTCTTTCATGCTTCTTGCTCATGCAATCAAAAAAAGTTGCGTGTAGCCATAAAAAAAAGTAAACTAAAATCGAATGCCAAAATTTTTATATTTCCAGCGATGACGTCGTTCCCGGCTTTTAGACACGAATGCTCCATTCATCCTTTCTCTTTCTTTTTTTTTTGTTCTTTTGCCTACCAAAATTAAATAATTTTGCGTATTAGCATTTGATATATTTCTTCTTCAGCTTACATCTTTTTTTATTAAAATGAAATTGCGTTTAATTTTATATAAAAAACTGACTTTTTCCAGTTTGAGGCAGTTTTTGCTTGTTTTATATCTTAAAGTCATTGCATTTATCACATTGTTTCGGTTTGTTGACTTTTTTTTAGTATATCCATAAAATTAGAATTTTGTTTATATCGTGTTAGATTTTTTTTTTTCTTTAAATTACTGTGGGATAACTAATTGGGACTTGAATCGTTTTGGAAACAAGTTTAATGTGTGTCGTTTTCTTTTATACTTGATGTCCATGTATCGACAGACATCTACGTACAAATCTATCAATTGTGTGTATCTATGTATCTTGCAGTAATTCAATTTATCTTTATCTACTACGGTCGTGTTATTTGAGGCGTCCAGTTGCAAAACCGGCCAAGTACAAAAAATCAAATTTTGAGACATTCTCATATAATTAAACATTATTACATTGAACTTACAGCCATTCAGCAAAGGCCAAGTACAACTTTTACTAATTGATCAATGCTTTTTTATAATTGGTGACATATGTTTCGGCCATTACCACACATATACATATATACACAGCCTCACCAGACTAATTTTTGGTTAATGCTGTACTTGGACTCGAACCCCTGACCGTTCTGTGCATTGTAATTTTATTTTCGACGGCCGCTCTAGCACCTGAGCTATTTCACTCCGCACATAATGTTCTATTTCTTGTTATCTATATACTTGTCACTTTTCGGCTCGTTGCCATAGCCGTTATGCCATTGCCATCAAAACCTAGAAAGAAATACATTTTTTAAATTTTTTTTTTGTTTATGTATTTATGATGTATAGATTTCAAAACAGGCCAAGTGGATGACTTGGTTTCAAAACCGGCCAGTACATTAAAATCAAAACCGGCCAAGTCCATTTTTTTCAAACAAAATTTGTTTCTCATAACCATGTTCAATGGATCATAGCCCGCCAAGTCTAAAATTGTTTTAGACTGATGACACTCGAAATACGTTTTAGCTTTTCAATGAACATAGATGAAGATAAACAACAAAATATCACTCTAATTCTCGCAAATTTTATAGATCTCTTCTAAGCGTTTTCAATACCAATATTGACTAAAAGATGGTAATCTGAAAGTTGTCTATAAGGGGCCATCTATTAATTACGTGAGTTAAAAGAGGGGGGTCCGGCAAAATCTCACCAAAGGGAAGGGGGGTCAATGAAAATCTTACGTCAACTTTGTAATGCAGAGAGTATACATTATTATAGCACATTACATTTTGTATCATATCAACATATTAATTCAACTATGCACAGCAGATGCTGCAATATACTTTGCATCTCACATGAAGTTGCGAAAACACGGGTCGGTGTTGCATGCAGCCCCGCGTGCACCTGTGGTCAGTGTTCGCCCAACGCGTGTTGTCACCCGCTGGCCTAAAGAGCTGCTGTGCGCCGCGGACAATAGGCTGGAGTGGCTGCACGAGGTATCTACATACGTCTACTTTACCAAAAGACATGGACATCATGTGTTCAATCATCACAATAGAGGAAGTAACTAAATGTCCATCTAGTGAGTGATCTCGCCAAAGAGAGGGTGGTCCAAATTTTCAAAAAATCACTTATCTTTCTATTTTGAAACTTTGATTAAGATAAGTCTCAAATTTGGGTATGATACAGAAAAAAAATTGTATGTCTTAATGTTATGTCATGTCGGCCCTTTAAATTATCACTTTAATTTAAAGAGCTTCTATATTGTGATCGAAAAAGTTCTGTGTGTTCATAAAAAGATATATGTCTTCTAAGTGTTATTTATCAATTAGCTTATACCCTGGACATCTTGACCATTATGAAAAGTAATATTTACAATGCATCCCATAAGTTTTCTATATTTACATATATGTGAGAGTAGGGCTACGTTTAAAATGAAGTTAAATAACTTAAAATAAATTTGGATAGTTACTACTTACTAAAATGCTGATATATGAGGCACCTTTGATATGATATGATATGATATGAAAAACCAAAAAAAAAAAAACAAAATAAAGAAATAAATTTCAAAAAGTTTCCAGTATTTTAATTAATCAAATTTAAATATTATAATAATAAAATAAATTTGATCATCTTGATGTTTGTAAATTGTTTATTGTGTGTATATTGGCATGTGATGTGTAATAAAACTAATAACCAAATGCTCGTACTTAACTCTTTTACTAAATTTAAAACGAAATTTTTATTATTTTTTTTTTTATATTTTCAGGTATGTACAAATCATTTTATAAAGAAGTATGGGTGAGTTTGTCTTTATTTCAAATATATTCACTCCTCACAGTGGAATTTTGTGGTCATAAATAGGAAGAAAATGAAAGTGCTAGAGATTGAACATTTTTTTAAGACAATCGTCAGAAAATGCTTATTGAATCAAAAAAAAAACTACAGTGGGCATCAAAAATGTCCCATGAAACTTTCTATAAAGGCAACTGTTAGATAGTCCACTCTAGTTAACTTGTTTGGACCAAAATGCAATAATGCAGCATATTGACGGAAATTACATTGTTTCCACTTAATAAAAATCTATTTATTTTTTTTATCGCCTTAATATAAATTATGCGGATTTTTCAAAAATTAGAATGAAAAATGGTAAAATTGGAATATATGCAAACTTTGACAGAAAATAAAAAAAAAAAACATTTCACCGGATGTCGGAAATTTTTTTTATATATAATGTGAGATAGTATGGTTAGCCAAAAGGCAAAGTTTCAGCGGCATTTTTTAACAACTTTTTATTATCAGGTTTTTACTAATGTAGTTTTAGAAGGAACAAATCATGTTGACTTTTAAGAAATGCTCTTATTAATTTATTTGTATCGGAATTTACCAAATTTGCATATTGGATAAAAGTTCATAGATTATACTTTTCAAAAAATGTTTGCTCAAGGTTTTTTTAAAATTTGGGTTTTTAAAGTCATAATTGAGAAATTTTGCAAACTTTTACAGAAAAAATTTAAAAAAAATGCATGCCTCTAGATTTCGGAAATTATTATATATATAATATAATGTGAGAAAGTATGGCTAGCTTAAGTCCAAAGTTTCAGCTGCTTTTTTTCACAACATTTTTTTGTGATCATTTTTCTACTGCAACATTTGAAGGAAAAATATTTTTCATTCTTCAAATTATGCAACGCTTAGCAATAATTTTATGCTCACAGTGTGAAAGAAGTTGCTTGAATTTGGAAACAAGTTCCCTTAAGTAGAGGGGAACAGGTAAGGATTATTTTTTCTGTTTTAATCCCCCTTGGGGTAAAAGACATAATCTTCAATGTTT
Organism: Meiosimyza decipiens; assembly: GCA_963680825.1. Taxonomy (NCBI): domain Eukaryota; kingdom Metazoa; phylum Arthropoda; class Insecta; order Diptera; family Lauxaniidae; genus Meiosimyza; species Meiosimyza decipiens. The sequence continues at coordinate 49,276,078 of OY804260.1, forward strand.
TTCAAAAACACAACAGATTAGCATTTGAAACTGTTTTTCTCCAATTTTGAAACATTTTTGAAATCAGCATTGCTAAGTTAATGAGAATTAATACCCATTTTGAAAAAAAGGTCTCAACCATATCCCAACATTGTATGGGAGCTAGGCGTGTTCGTGAACCGATTTATTTCTTATTCACAAATTTTTGTTGTTTTCATCTTAAAAACATCTGTACCAAATTTCAAGAGTCTAGCGCAATTATTACCATATATGCATATGGCCGCCATTTCGCCATATACTAAAGTCTAAATATATGTGGATAAAGATAAATATATGAAAACTTGGGCCTGTATAATTTTTTGTGTTGGTTGTCATAAATAACATAGGTACTAAGAAATCCTTTGAAATGAGGCCACTTGAATTCACTTGAAGTCGTTTAAGACACTTAAAGTCAGCTGCACAAAAATACATGCGAAATATGGTAGATTTCAGGATAAGATCCACAACTTTAAAAATCATTTTAGATGATAAAACTCTAATAAAAATTAATTGTTTTTTGTGTAACAAATAATATGGATTTCCTTCATTATTACATTTTTGCACGGATTTGGGGAAAATATTTCGCATGTATATCCTTAAAAGATTCATTTATGCAGCTGACTTTAAATGTCTTCTGCGACATCAAGTAACTTCAACGACTTCAAGTGACTTCAGCGACTTCAAAGTGTGATTTGTTGTGACTTCAATCCAATCAAAAATCTTTCAACCATGTATTCAATCCAAAATGTGACGTCACCAGAATAATTGCAATCTTTACGATAGAAAAAGCTACAGACTTATGGCATTAAAGTCTACGGGCGACTTCATTTTTAAATAGCTGCACTCTGAATGCAGAATTTCTCATGAATTAAAATTGAAATTCAATGCACTCTCTCACAGCTCTGTCAACATCATTAGAATTTTCACTGTATTCCAGTGAAAAATGAATCGCATTACATTTCCAAGAACTCGAAGTTAAGTTTTTACAATATTGAAATTCTAAAATCTTTTAAATTCAAAATACTTTAATTGCAAATAATTAATATAATACAATGAATCAGAAAAGCGCATATTCTGGAAAACTGTGTAAATGTCAAACAAAAGTGGTTACTGCAATTTCATTCTCTCTGCCTCTTAAAAATATTAAAAAAAAAATCATGGGAAAAACCCATAATGACTAACGTCAGTCAGTGTTGCAAATAGCACTTCCAAACAAAAGCGAAACTTGCCGCCGCCATTTGGTCTGCCATGTGTCGCATGTGGCGGCGGCGGCGTCTTTGGAACATAAGCGCGCTGTGCTGTGGCTTCTCGGAAAAGTGCAATAAAAAACATAGTATAAATAAACTTTACATCATACAGTAGTACCTTAGTACAATGCAATAACAACAAATACGAAAATTATACTAAAGTCATAGACAGCTGAGACACAGCGATTTAGCAACACGTGTATTGAGAATCATTAAAATTACTGATTACAATCTAACGATATTGTACTTTTTATTTTTTTATTATTAAGGCAAGACAAAGGCAACTATTCCTTAGTAATAAAAATGTAATTATTGCATCAGTCAATTTAACCCTTTCAGGGTGATTTTTAAAGTCCAATTCTAGATTTTCTAGGAGAAAGTGTCGAGTGCATGACATTTTTCACACAATTGGAATTAGTATATTATGTAATAAGTAATGTCAGAAGAATGTATTTCCAATAAAAATATTATTAGAGTATAGTTTTATTCATTAAAAAAAAGTTGATATATACAATTCCCTAGCTCGATTTCGCACTTTTCATATATGAATGGGTTAAATGATAGAAGTAGAAAGATATTTCTCACATGTGATTTGTATCTTAAAATCTTGTTTAAAGTGCATTTTATTTTCAGTACAAAAAATTGATAAGCAATTAAAAAGTTGCCTTTCTTCAATATACATTGAATCGCCAGATGGCGACTGATTGTCTAACAAAGTAGTTTGTGTTTTGTGTTACAAGTTGTCACATTAAAAGTTGATCTGGAACTGAACCAAATTTTTAGGTATTGATGTTGGACCTCATAAAATTCAAAATTATTAAATCAGTTGTATCATCGTAAAAGTCAATAAAAGTATAAAATAAGTGAATTGCATCGGAAAACATCGAACAAGTCGACTAAATTCGAAAAAATATAAAAGTGGAATGGTACAAAAAAAAAGTTAAAAAACAGTAACTTAAGCGAAAAATTCGTTTATTATTGAAAATGTTTGAGGGACAAAATATTTCAAATATTAAAATACCTACTTACGTCAAAGTAATTATTTTGGTCAAAAAATTAAGGTTTTTTGTGGTCTATCAGCCAGAATATCGATACGTTGTCATATCCTCTTTACCTTTAAACTTAATGTGTTTTTCCCATATAGTCATGTTTTAGGCGGTAAAAAATACCGCACCTAAACCTGTCACTGGCTCCCTTCATACATGCAATTGCTTGTTTTGATGGTGAATATTTTAATAAAATATAGCCATTACTTACGAGGGCGGATCAATATGTCCGTGTTCGTGTTTTTGCTTTGTTTTTAAATTTCACTTCAGTCAGACATTTGGTCGACATTTATTTTATATTTCTGTAGGAGGTGAGTTTTTCTGCTTACGTAGTTTTCTTACACTGTTCCCGCCAATCTGCTGCTTCATTACAGGTTACTTACCTTAGACGTTACGATGTCTATTTTCTATTTTAATTCTTTAACATTTTAGTAATCGCCATACTTTGGGCCTCTATCGCATATTTCTATTGTTGTTTTGTTTCCTTGGCAACAGATTTATGGTTTGTTGGTAGCAACAAAAAACCGCAATAAAAAAAATTGGAAGAATTGCATGAAACAATTTTACCTTCAATTGGATATTGTATCAACGGGCAATTTCATGAGTAACTTACATTCAATATGTACATTATATATTGTAACTCGTTATCTTTTGTGAACGCGTTAAAATGTAAACGACGCCGGAGTGCGCTGTGCTATCTTCCGCCTCGTAGTCTAAAGACCAAGAAAAACTTCATGTTCCAATGGAAAACATAACATTATGCGTGTTACTAGTAGCACATGCATTTATCCCGCTAATAAAGTGTTTTTCTTAGAGTAATGAAATGCAATTCGTTTTTATGAAAGTTGTTTTGGAAAGCGTGAAGCCGCCCAAAAAATTTAAATATAAATGCTGAATATAACACTATTGACAATGGTAGGCAAAGAACTGAATGACATCGAAAAGTTGGCGTGGCAAATCTTATACAAATAAATAATTTCTTGATCATTTCTCAAAAATTGATTTAATTATACACAACAAAAAATTAAAAGAATTCAGATACCAAAGGAATATTGCGAAAAATTGATTTTTTCGCAATATTTTATTAAGCGAAACACTAGTTCCGCTTCATACGCAGTCCTGCACACAGGATTTGGATATCATTATTTCATACTGAACCAAAAGTGTATGAGATTGCATTACTGGGCGTTCCACCTTCTATATAAGTTATATACTGCTGACCCATGTAACAAAGCAAATATTAGTTAAAATTAAAAAACAAGAAACTAAACAGGATGCGACGGGAGAAAAATACGCGTAATCTATCAGTAGCATACTTAGGAAGGGGCCGAGGATGCGGTGGCCCCGGGCCCAAAGCTAGCGGGGGCCGCAAAATGATCGTGAAATGTATCTCATTTTGCTGGGGTTTTTAAAAGTCAAAAATGAGGGCCTCTTTTTTTGTGAATGAAAATAAATTGATGTAGGAAATTTGAATGTGTAGTGGAAATTTTGAAATTAAAGTGAAATATATCTAATTTTGCTAGAATTTTTGAATATCAAAATTGAGGACCTTTTGTTTTGGTGAGGTAAGTAAAATATACACAAGTATTTCTTTCGGTAGGGGCGGCAAATAAGATTTTTGCCCTGGGCGCCCGATGTGCACGGTACGCTTCTGTATTCGACTTGAGTTCAACTATCCATAATCGATGAAAGCTTCTAATAATTTATTAAATTTAATTTTGAAACATTAATCTCATACGATAATAATAAATTGATGTAGGAAATTTGAATGTGTAGTGGAAATTTTGAAATTAAAGTGAAATATATCTAATTTTGCTAGAATTTTTGAATATCAAAATTGAGGACCTTTTGTTTTGGTGAGGTAAGTAAAATATACACAAGTATTTCTTTCGGTAGGGGCGGCAAATAAGATTTTTGCCCTGGGCGCCCGATGTGCACGGTACGCTTCTGTATTCGACTTGAGTTCAACTATCCATAATCGATGAAAGCTTCTAATAATTTATTAAATTTAATTTTGAAACATTAATCTCATACGATAATAATAACATCAAATTTAATAAATTTCAGTTTTGAGGCTGTACAATACAAAGACCTACAAGGTGTTGTTCATTTTCTTTTAAAAAAATGGGCCAACCAGTGCAAACGGTGCTTTTAACCTGTCCATTAAAATATTCATTAAAACTCTCGAGATATCAGGCTTTTAAATTTGAAATTTTGGGCGGTGCCTGGTCTGAAATCTTTGACGTCATTTGGAAACAAACAACAAGGGGCTGGTGCATTCGCATGTTGACACTAGTGAAAAATTTGCACTGACTTGAGTTGACGTCGAAATCGGTAGATATTGAGAAACCGAATTACCCGCCTAATATAACTGAGTGATTTTCTTTTCTTGTCACTATGCTCACCGATCTTCTCTAGATTGTATCAACAGCATCATTTATTAAATAATACTATAACTTGATTGGTACAATTAAACATTTTGCTCAGAGCACTCTTTTGCACTTTTAACATTGCAAAAATCAAGTAAAACTGTAAATTATTATCTTTAGTGGACTTGTCCGTTTTGAATAACTCAGAGAAACGATAAGTGAAAAAATGTTACTGATTTGTGTGTTTTATCATTTTTTGTTTAATATAAATAAAAAAATGACGTTATGCGATAAATATATGTATGTATTATTTATGAGTACAGGCGTCCCTCGTATAACACGGTACTTGTAAAACACGGTTTTGATATTACACGGTACAAGAATTGATATTAATATATCACGGTTTCGATATTACACGGTAATATAACACGATTTGAAAAATATGCATTGGAAATTTGAATTTTTTTTCCGTTCAATAAGGGGAATACCCCAAATTCATTGCTACAAAAAATATCTCATTTCGTTTTGAGAAGTGAAAGTACATATGCGTTTTGTTCTTTGTAAATGAAGTTGATAAAGTTTTAGCTTGCTTTGTTTTTAACCCTAAATTTAGATAATGTCTGACAAGATCAAGAAGCAAAAAATTTAATGGAAAATTTATTTCACTCGAAGAAAAAACTGGAATTTTAGATCGTATAAAAAGCGGAGAAAAGCCTACATCGATTGCAAAATCATTAAATTTAAACGAAGCTACTATTCGAACAATATTCAAAAATGAAAGCGAAATTAGAAAAAATGTTGCCTTTGGTTGCTCGTTTATGTTTCATCATAAAATTGAATTTAATTTATTTTTCTTAATAAAAACTTGAAGGTAACTTCCTTTTTTATTTATGTAGTATTTGGAACGAAATTTTAGCTATCATAAAATATAACACGGTACACATTGCCTTTATTTATATTATTTCAGGGTTTCGTATAACACGGTTTCGATATAGCACGGTACGAATTAACCGTGTTATACGAGGGACGCCTGTACTCGTATATATTTACGCAACAATTTGTATTACAATTGTGCCAATCAATGTATGTATTCAAATGTACAATCTCAATTTTTACGTATGTAGAAGCGTATGACTCATTGTAAGAACAACTTTTTTTGACATTGGTTCAAGGCTAATTGCAACAAATGTCGTTGACTGCCTTAAAGTTTCATTTTATTATAAAAATTTGTTGATACTAAAATAATATGGCAAGTGCAAAAAAAGTTCCTTAATAATGAAATAAAATCTAACATCTGTTTGAAGTTCCTCAACTTATTTAGATATTTCTTTATATAAGTGTTATGATACAAACGTGAGCATTATATTAAGTAGTTGCTTCCAATGAAGCATATGTATATACATATCCGTCCTCATATACTTTTTGATCTGATCTGAACATCATGTCTTCCAAACCAATTGAATCTATCATACTTTCATCTTTCATAAAGCTTGAAAGATTTGTACCTTTCTTTTGTCGTGCATAATCATTTAAAAGTTCAGAAAACGACCAATAAATGACTTTCAAATTGTTATCAAAATTAGTCCGTTGCTCAGTTTTCTCGTTTTAGTGTAACGTTTTTGAAAATAGCTTTCACACTGGCAATATTGCGTTTTCGCAGGCATGAGCTCTTTGATTGTCGGTAAAAGGAATATAAAGACAACATTTTCTGTTGCTGCGGCGCGGTCTACACTAGATTTTATTTCGTTCTAGTAAATTCCAAATTAAAAACATTGTTGGCTACAGCAATGACTTTCCCAGAAACAAATTATAACATTTTTGAAATTAACTCTTCCTGAAGTTTTTGCATTTCAAAGAGTATTCATTAGGCTGTACAAGTCAACATGGTGCAACTTTAGGTTGCCATGTGCATTCACGAATAAAATAAAAAACAATTTTGTTTAGATTAATTTCTCAAAATCATTTCCAGGAAAAACATTTTCCAAAAAATAGATCATAATTTTAACTGAAGAATTAAAGTTTCTAGGAATAATTGCATGAGCAAAAGGTTTGCGCTTTCAAATCCTTACAACCGCACGATTCTTTACTTCCTGCTGAATTGTCTAATCCTATATGGAGTTCATATTTGTTGTTGTTGCCTGCAGCGCCTAGTGACCTATTAACTGACAAAAGGTGATTGCACCAGTCGCTGGCACTTCATGTTTTCTTTTTTTTGCCATGTTTGCCAACCAACCTCTCTTGTCCGTTTGGTGGGAAATGTGGAATCCAAGCACGCAATTAATGTTACCCGGAATTCATGTCCTGTTCTATTTTAAGGCTAAAAATTCAAAGTGCAACATACGAAAATTGAATTTATTTTCCGTTTTTACGAATGAATGTTTCCTTTTTAAGGGTTCTTTTTTTTTGCTTTTTGATTTGTAAAGGACATTTGACATGACAATTTAATGTTTTTGTTGTTGTGTTTTAAAGTTGCACAAATATTTGAAGTAACTGAACGTAAATTTAGTTTAATTGAATTGATTTAAATTATGGATAAAGTTCTTTCTTTAAAACTTAGCATTGTCATTTGTACTACCAGCGATTACAAAAATCACTGTTGGTGCTTTAACTTTTACCTACTAATAATTTGGAATGAAAATCTTCCAGTGGAGTTGATTTATTTTATTTACCCATTCCAACTTTTATGATATGGAAAATGTCTTTTAACCCTCTAACGCATACCACCTCCCTTTGGCGGGCTATAGCTGAAACGCTGGTAGTTTTAGCTCAGTACGGGCCCTAGTTAAGGTTTCAACTTATGTGTTGGTGCATATCGTGTGTCTTCTCATGCTTCGCGTGACAATTACGGCAGCTCAAAGTGAAAATGTAGTATTATTTCTTGTTTAATCACATGCTACTGATGAGTAGCTGAATATATTCTCTAGTTAATGGTGTATTAATTAACGTAATGAGAAATAATTTGGTTGAAATCGCATCCATTTTATGGCCACCGTCCATAGGCGGGCTTATGCAGTTTTTCACCTGTATAACTCGTTAACGTCACCGAAATGAAAATCCGACATCACATTCATTTTTTACACACATGAATTAACTTCCACACAAATTATGGGCTAAAACAAAAATCTATCCATTAGAGGGTTAAGTGAGGTATGTATATATCAATAATAGTCAAATTTTGGTCACCCCTCGTTTAATAAGGGTCAACTGATTTCAGTAACCAGACTTTTGTGTTTAATGACGTAGATCAGCAGTGTTATGAAATTGAATTTAAAAGCTTCAATGAAATCATTGTTTCTTAGTAGAGTTCATATTAAAATAGATATTAAATATTTTAAAAATTATTCGTTTGAAACTATGCAACGGTTCGTCTTACGCCGAAATGATTTATAGCATACATACCATCAACTAAGTAGTCAGCAAAATCGAAAATTTAAAGGTTCAATTCCTTTCGTTTCGACGGAGAATGTCCCATATTCGTAAGGCTCATTATCCATAAGATAACATTTGAGTGTTTACAAATCAATTTATCAAATGCTGTTTGACTTTCTTAATAGAATCCAATATTTATTTTGTACGCTAAATAAATTCAGCATTAATTTTTCACACACTCAAATTTCACCAGACGGTTGCATTGACCCAAAAACCGTTGTTGTCGTGTACAAAACAACCCTTTTTGTATGTAAACTTTGCTTAGTAAATTAAAGCGAAACGTTAAAATTTTACAAAATGGTCAAATATTTTCATTGTCAACACAATTAGTTTGACTGACCCATATTTGGTGTTTATCTCACGTCACTATTTGCTTTAGTAGACAACCTTCTACTAAAAACACAACGCCGGTGATGATTCAATGATTTATTTTGTCAAGAAATCTGAAAAACATTTGCAGAGTCACTGACACGTGCGTGTGGTTTCTCATGATTTCATTCGTTTCGTAATGTTACGATGGTTTTCGATGACCACTACTTAAGTGATGTCTACGTTTGCGTCTTCGTTTTGGATTGGACGTCGATATCTGAGCCACACTGACTTCAGTTTTCGCATACATATGAAGTCATAAATCATTTTTGAATTTTTTTGGTAAGAGCTTTGGTTTTAATTGCTCTATTCCCGGCTAGTTTCAAGTCTGTTAGGCTGTCAAAACTTAATTTGATTACATTTTCTCATGTTGGTATTCATTAAATGTCGATTTTTATCTTCAGCTTTTATTTGTTGTTCAGGGTTAATACGATAATAAAAACCTTCATGTTCACACTATTCAAAAACGAGAAAATCCTAAAGCCAAAAGCAAGTAATTAATTATTTTTTAGCAATTTTGTTATTTTTTTAGCACAGCCTTTTTTCTCAAAAGTATTTCAACTTTCACTTAACGCTTTTTTTGTTGTGAAAGCATTAAAAATTAATTAGTTTTTACAGCTTAAGTAAAATTGAAGGGTTATTGTTAATGACATCCAAATGACATATACAAACATTTAAATAGCGGATGTATTTTAATAAACCATATAAAAATAATAAAAACATATAAGAAAAACTGTTTTGATAAAAAAACGACTAATTTAAGTTCACTTCCCAGTAGGAAAGAGGATGATCCACGAATTAATTGAATGTGATTTTTTTTTTCTTATTTTACGAAATTCTTTGCAACAAAAATTTCTTTTAAACCAGGAGATCCTAAATTTTAGGCAAAAGTGAGTTGTACACAATAGCGCCCAAAAAAACATAAATAAATTGGGCGTTAAAAAAAGTTTCAAAAATTAAGTAAAAACCAAAAATTATAAAATCACCGGCCAAACCAAGTTACTAAAAACTTATACGCCTCCAATATGTTCGTAGCAATTAGTTCAAAATAAAATGGCTATATCGACCATAATTTGCACGAAGTAATGCTCAGAGCTTTGCTTGATATTTCATAAAAAAAAGTACTCAAATTTTGATGAAAATATTTTGGGCATAATTTCCTATATTTTTTAAACAATATTTCTATTGCCTGCTTCCAAAGAAAGTGTACTATACTTAAATATTCACTTTGGTACTTTTTTTTGTTTCGAAAAGTAAAGTGTAGCCATAATAATATCCAGATGTAAGCTAATTCGATGGAAAACCCTGGGTATGTGACTTATTCGCTGAAAATTTTTGAACGTTTTATGAAAGAATTTAGAATTTCATGGCGTTGCAACCAAAATTTTCAATATTTGCTTTTGAATTGTTTAATGACTTTTCAACTGAATGCATCTAATCTGAACTTTAAACCGTTCGTTAGATAAATTAGGCTCAATGACTGAATATTCAACATACGCAAGGCGTATTCGCTTCATTGCTGAAGGTAAACAAGAATCACTTGAAGATGAACATGAAGACATAGAGATGATACCAATGCTCAAAAAAGACCAACTTACGAAACAAGGTCTGGTTACGACATATGTACTGCGCGATCAATTGCTTTGTTTACTTCGTCGTTCAGCAAGATGCCTGGATGGAAAATATCATCACGTTGAAACTCTCCTCTTCATCTGCCTCTCAATTTGTTATGTCATCGAACTAAGTCGTTTCTAACATTTTTCGAATCTCTTCATCAAAAAGCGGCGATATTTTATGGCTTTTTTTCACATCCTATCCCACAGCGGCCTCTAGACAGCCTATATTCTGAGTGTAGCTAAAAATTTGTAAAATCATCTTTTTTCAAACTGAAATTTTTTTCACAAACTAAACACTTCCAGCAGCTTAAAAATGTTTTTTTTTATTACATCTACGGCCACGAATTATATATTTATATAATTTTTTGTTTTTCACACAATTCGCAACATATTTAATTTGACAATTTAGCGCAAATCTTCTTATTTGAATGACTATAACAGTTGATGCGCGTTTCAAAACATACTGCACATGTAATGAACTGAAAGCCTGGGATTTCTCGGAATATATTCAATCAGAAAAAGAGTTTAAAGAAAGTAGCAAGCGAAAAAGTACTCATGGTACATTTAGAGCGTCTAAAGGCGGGCTTGGGAACTAGAGGGCTAAATAACATAATTCTCGCATTGTTAAATAATTTCGCCAACCAAAAGCGTCCATCTGCTACAAAAAATGAATCAAAAAATTTAATACTTTACTTCTATGGTGCTATGTAAAAACGTATTTACCTGATGTGGACCCTTCTTTTTTTTTTTTTTGTTCTCGAAGCTAGGCACTTTGAGCCTATTTAAGCTATAAAAAAAATACGCTGAAGGAGCTAAGAAGGACTATACCTCAATCAGCCCATGAGTAATTTTTGAAGAACTGAAACAAGCGTTGGCGTAGAAATATTCACTCCTATTCTCGTTGACGTTGTAATTTTCATTTCAATTTCATTGTCGTTTTTGTCGCCGTCTCGTTGCTAAATTGGAATTCCTGAAATATATCGAAACGTCGAAATAATTTCAAATTTTGTTATATTTTGACAGCTATCTCTGTTTCAAATTACAGAATATCAATATATTTTCGATAACTTGCAATAACGCCAACGGGAATATGAAATGGACGCTTTGAGTTCGTTTTTAAACGTCAACGCTAACGACAATACGGGTGATCGAAATAAAAATTAAACCGTTGATCAAAGTCCTCCAATTAAATCTCAACCCATTTAATATTTAAATTTTGTTGCACGACACTAAAATTAAGGCACATCCACGAAAGCATTAATCCTCTCTGAAACGTTTTAAAAATTAATATTACAATTGCGAATAATTTGGACTTTAGCACACCTTCAAAAATCCACACCCAACTTAAGTTAAGTGATGTCATTCAACGGTTAAAAAAAGTCGCTACTAAATTTTTTGTTATGATATTTTTATTTTTAATAATTATTAAACGTTTTTTGTTTCGACTTTATGAAAGTCATATATCAAATTTAAATGTTTTTATTTTTATTTTTTCATATTACTGCAAGACATATGATGAGTAGGATCACGTATTGAAAATATCTTAAACTTAAATACTAATCTTACGTATAAAGCAGCTACATACTTAATAGCTAATTAGATTCTAATTTATTTCTATTTACATTATTTACATCTTATTAGTGTTTTTTTCTTTCTTTTGAAATGTTGGCCATTTATCGTTGTTGCTGTTGTAGCCAGTCGTTGAGTCTCATAAAACGGTCATGGCAAACAACATGATGAGCACCAAAATCAACCATGGACAGATAAACAATAAGCAGGGTACCTCCAACATTTTGTTTGTGTTATGGCTGCTTCTTTTGCTATGGTACAGTGTACTTTTGTCGGTGTGTCGTCACAAACACTGCTATTGTCTCAGGCCGGTTTTTGTTTGTTGGCTTTTTTTGTTCTTTTTCAAAAAATGAGGCACGTGTTGCTTGCTTCGAAATACTTTGTTTTTTTTGCTAGTTTTCACTTCAAAATTGCAATGTCAAAACTGCAAAATTTCACATTTTACTTAAGTTGTACTTTATTGAATTATAAATGTTTTTGGTTGTTGTCCTTTGAAAATTTCACGCTTTTGATTTAAAAATGCGACACTCCGGCTGCTTTTTCACTTTTTTGCTTCCATTAGGTTTGATGTCAAACTGACAAATACGCAGATACTTTTGCTCACTCGTTTTCATTGCTCTCGGGTTGGTGATTACGTTTTAACTGAAGAATCGTTGTTGCTTATTTTTTGCCTTTTTGTTGTTGTTGTAGTTCCTCTTCGCTCACATTTTTACTCTCTTTAGTTTTGTTATTGTTTTTGAAGCGTTTGTTTGTGATCGCACTTTGAATGAGTGGTAAAGAGAGAAACTCGTTTTATTGCTCGTTGATGTGCTATTTTTTTGCGTTTTAGCGTTAAAATGAAAATTATCTACTCTTGGCCCTCTATACTCTTGCTCACACTAATTGAAATTAGTTCTACCTTTAAATTTGATTAGCTGGAAAAATACATATTGAAATTAACACAAACCAACAATGGAAAATATTTCTCGGATGGCTTGATGGCACAGGTATGAAGTTTACAAGAAAAGTATTTCAATTCATACCTTCAAATCAAATCTCTTCCACCTACTAAATAGTCCCGGCAAATTATTTGGGGACTGTAGGTGCAAGAAATTCCGAGTCGATATAAATCCCTTATCTTGTTAGAGCTGAAAATTGAAACGTTCTTGTAGAAGACAAGAAAAGCAATGAAACAAGCCCTGATTTGATCAAAACTTGATTTACCTTGTTTCAAATCAACGCTAGCGCACTCTTTAGAGTGAGTTTTGAATCAACTCCGAAGAAAGTTTTAAAACTAATTTTTGATAACTCTGAAAAAACTTTTTTCTCCCTTGAATGTTTTGCTCTGCCAAACTATAAATATGATCGTATTCTTTTTTTGAATTTATCACAGGAAATACGCACGCTTTCGAACATACATGCGCATAGATTGGGCCCATGTGATACAAAAAATTAGAAATCAATTTTGCGCATTTATAATGCCCGAAATTTCGTTCTTCTGTGTAAGTATTTCACGCGTTCTAGACAGACGGTTGCATTTTTATAATGCTCACTGCACTGTTTTATTAGCAAAAGATATCATTGGAACGACAAAAGATTTAATAAACTTCGTACGAGCCATTCTTGAATGTAAATTTTCATTTTTATTTAATAAATGTGAAGTACAGATATGTACAATCTATAAAGACTGTTAAGTAAAATTACTCAGAACTGATGCATTTTTGTACATAATCGTTCTGTGGAAAAGGAAATCGATATCGCTGTCTAAGATAAAATGTTGGGGTTTTATATGTACGTTACTCTGTGTTCTCGAATTCCGTAAAAATATCGAAGCATATTTTTAACGCTTCTTTTCGTTCTAAATTTGCACAAATTTAGAAAAAATCGCTTAAGCTGCTGTTCACCTTAAACTTCGCTGACCTCAAATTCTGTGTCAGCGTGAAATTCCAAAACGTCTTGATCGAGGTACAAACGATGACTTTACATTCAAAACACCCGATAATTTCTTCAGAAAATCGTACTTTGAAGTTTTTGACCATTGAAATGCGTCAGTGAAAAGTTGATTAGAAAGTTCATCCACACTATTTTTAAAATTTTTTTAACGAACCGCTATGGATCAGATCACTGGTGATGTACGATTTTACAGAGATGATTTGAACACTAATATGTAGCTTAGACATAGGAACATGCAGGTGATTTTTTAGAAAAGCATAAACTGCGTATGGCTTTGCAAAACCTTTTTTCTAGATAAAGGATTTTTAAAAATAAATATGCAATAACCTTCTGTAGCACAAGTACATTGTTTTAAAAAAGAAATAATTAAAATCAGTTCAGCATATTCTGCGCCAAAGCGTTACAAACAGTTTTCATATTATAAATTTTATATAAATAGTATAGATAAGTTATACAAACATAAGCAAATAATTTCAATTAAAAAGCGGTAAGACATATGTACACATTTTCAAAAGCTGTGACTACATTAAAATTAAGCAATGGCAGTACTATTTAATTTTCCATCGGATGTATTTGAAGGGTCTATATTCTAGAAATAAGCAGCATCAACTATAAAAACCAAATTTTAAATGACTTAGTCTTAAAAATCCTTGTGCTTTATCAAAACTATGTGTTCTCAATAAGGGTTTCGATATTGTGCTCTCAGCGTCAACCGATGCAAAGCGCCATCATCGAAGTGGATATTTTAGCTTCAGGAAAAAGTCAAAAAGGGCCAGATGAGATGAATACTAAAAACTCTCAAACAATGGTGGGCTTATGCGATAGTGTTTTGTTGTGACGCAAAATCCATGAGCGCTTCATGACCTCTAAATAATATTCCCTATTTATCGTATGAAGGCGATAGAATACATTTTAATGAATAAGCAATTTTGTTTCGTTTTGTTTAAGAATTCCGGATACTTTATCCTTTAAAAATGTGCCTTACCCTTTTTTCGAAATTTGCCTACTTTTTGTCTGATCATAGACCGTACCATTTGAAGTACTAATGAGAAATTTGATTTCATTACTTTGAATCAGTTGTCTGCAGAGCAATACTAGCACAAATGTATGATCAACTAGATTTTAGCACCTTCGGAGCTTATAAACTTTTTAAAACACACTGAAAAAAATCTTATGTATGTACTATCTGAAAATTACTAAATGTCAAAAAAATAATGAGGTCAAAGTATTATAATAAGTCTATATTTCAAAGTAAAGAAAAAATAATAGTTAAAATTTTGAAGAGCATTTGCAGGGAATCCAATTTTCCTACAGTGTACGCGTAGTGTTTCTATAAAATTTGGTTTCTTTACCAACATATGTACGTCTCTCAGTACAGCGTTTTAAAGTTTTTGCTTGTGTGGGAGGTGCCACTCCCTCGTGTTTAAATTCGTCAAATTTTTTGTCTAGTGCTTGTTCATGATATTCTTAATAATTGTGAGGAACTTGTTTGCACTAAATCAAATAACGACCTGAATGCTGCGTATTAAATATTTTATGGACGGTAGGCGTGTCCGTCAATCTATTTAGTGTATTTTCAATCCCAAGAACCTTGCTTGAAGGTGTGGCATGTGTGTCGAATTTCAATCACAAATCTTGTTTGATTTTTTCGTAATCGTGATTTCCACAGACAGACGGACATGGCTTGTGACTTCGGTGGTGACGCTGATCAAGAATATTTTTTATACATGTCAGACCCGATTCTATGCGTTACAAACGGAATGGCAAAGTGAATGTGCACTGAGTGTAGGTTATAAAAACGAACATCTTAAAATGTGCAGTTTTAAAATTAAAACGAAAACTACATAAATGTTAGTTTAAGTTAATTTTTCCTTGTTCCATGTTGATTAAAAACATTTATTTCTGAAAAAACATAAATTGTTTAATGAAGGAGTCGGGTTATAATGTTTCTGAAAGTAACATGAACTTTTTTATTTTTTCAAGTTCAATTTTCTGTGTGCACTGTGAATGGACTTGTCTTTTAAATTCACTTAGAGACAGTACTTTCTTGTGTTGGACAGTGTATGGTTATCTTAAAATTGTACTTATCTGTCTGTTTGTTGACAGTTATAGCAAAAAGTGCGCTAAATTTTAATGATGTATTTACATAGTACCTACATTTGACGATAATGACGATAAGATATGAGAAAGTATGTATTTTTCTTCGAAAACAGGGCTTAAAAAGAAACATACACTGTGTTTCTAAATTCTATGTCCATTTTTTGTGAACTTTGTAATGCTGAAGTTGTGATCTTAATCAACCTTATCGTCGTAGTCGTATTCGACAGAAAAAAAATCAGTACGACTCAATTGATATCATCGTTGTCGTTTCATAAAATCGACAGTCGTCAAAACTGCAATCTATTACAAATTTGTAATCATCGTAAAAAATGTGAGATCTAAAAACGACATTTTTTGTTGTTATGAAATCAGTAGACGACGAAACAATTTTGAATTATTTCAAGTTTTACTGAGTGTTGTTTTTTTAAATTTGTAAGCAAAAACAACTTTTTGTGTGTTCGCTGATTTTATATTTAAAATTCTAGCTCAGAAAATTTCGCACAATGCAATTTTGAAAATATTGGAAGTGGAAGTTTGTTTCCATTTTAAGGACAACAGTAAATCATAGTTAAAATTATATCAAAGTAACAAATCTTTATTGGATTTATTTCACTTTCTGTGCGTTATTGAACAAACTAAAAACTAATTAACAATTTTTTTTTTCTATAAAAATTTCTTAATTCTTTCCTAAGGCTCTTCATTAAATTTTGCACAGTTGTTTCAGCGACAGTACGTTCTTTTCCACTTTTATGTGCAGTCTTGTAAATTTTTTGCAGTCTTACCACTCTTTCGAAGGTTTCTTTTCATTTGAGCCCAATATCTTTCAGTTGTGCGAAGCTCTGGGCAGTTGGGTGGATTTGCTATACTTGGTACAAAATTGATCTTAATACTTCCATACCATTCCATGATGAAATTAGGCCAGAGGATCACTGTAACCTCATGTGCTCGAATAAATGGTAGAAGACGATTTTGGAGCCACTCCTCCTGAGGCGACAGGTGCATATGGCGTGCCAAACCATATATTGCTTTGAAAATTTTGAAATATTTTCTCTTTAAATTTACTAGGCACATGCCCCTTTTTCGGTGATGTATGATATTCGTGCTAAGGTAGCTGTTTAAAATCTGCTTTAACGAAAGTTTCGTCGTCCATAGCACAGCAATCAAATTTAGTCAGGTATCTTTCATACAATTTTTGGGCTTGCATCTGAGCCATCAACTCCTTTTCATCTGAACGGTCTAGTACTTTTTGAACTCTATATGTTTTTAGCTTATTTTTCTCTTTAGCTTTTGTACATTAGATTTTGATGTACCTGCTCTAGCCGCCAGATCTCACTCTGAGGAGTTGGGATTATGTGTAAAAAGTGGCTTAACCATCGCAACTACCTTTGGGTTACAAAAGTGTGGTTTTCTGCCTGAACCCTTTTTTCATGAAAGAGTTAAACCCTTCTCATAATCAGAAATAACCCAAAAGACAGTTCTTTTTTATTTACCAATTATTTTTTTTATAGCTGAATATTTTAACTCTGAATTTTGCATGTATGTGGATAAAATCAATTCGCGGACTTTTTGTTGCTTGCGAGACATCTTTGTCATTAGAAGTGATGTCTTCAAATGTTATACATAATATTAAGCTTCACTTTACATAGACCAAATATTGTGTATTTTTAGATATATAAGATTATCAGGTAGAGTATAAGAAAAAAAATAAAATACACAAGTTTTTTCTGGGATAGTCCTTAGTTGAAACTTCGTATTAAGTATTATAGTTTTTCGATCACTTGACACGAATTTACTTCAAATTTATTTAATTAAAATAGAAACGCTCGTCCCAATAGAGCCGCTTGATTGCGAACATAATTTAAATACTTGGGAAGTATACCTAAAAAAAAAAAAACATAAAATGTCAACGTAAAAATTACGGAAAAACGCTCTTCACATTGATTTTTCGTCAAAAAATCTTTGTATGATTGGTGTGTTTCATCTATTTCATAGTTAGTATAATGGAATTTAGTATAATTAAACAAAGAAATATGCTTACATATATACTCGGACTATTCCTGATGATGAAGATTTTACAATTTTTTACAACTAATGGGGGCACATAGACTTGTTTTTGCAATAATTGGCAAATAATCACTGCTGGACAGAAAATGCCACCATGGAGATACCTAATATGCATTCTCAACTTTTCCTCATCTATTGCTGCTGAAAAAAATTTGTTAGAAAAGGTAATGCCAATTAATATTTTGTAACTTAATGGTTTACCACTGATTACCAAGTGCAATAGCTGCTATTTGCACATAAATTGTACTTAAAAATAAATTGTGAAATTGATCACATTTGAAGATTTTCACTTTATAATTTGCCATTTGAAAAAGCTTAGTTTGCAAATGAAAAAAAATGCTTAGCTTTTTTATTAAATTAGTAGAATATTGTGTACACTTTAAGTGAAGAAATAAAAAGAAATGTTAAAAAAAAATTTTCGCTTAACAGTAAACTTAAATCTGTTCGCGCGATTTCTCCTTATGTTATCCACTTTAGCACACGCTAGTATACATGCATAAGTCATAAGTGGACAGTATGCTCCATACAATAAAAATCAATGACAATTTAAGTATATGGAGCAAATTAATTAATTACAAAACAGATTTTTTTCTTTATTTAAAACTTGTAGATAAACCAAAATTTGGAGTTTGCAACAAATAATATAGGGTGTTTTTTTAGAGGTTTGTTTTTCGAATAGAGATAAAACTGGCATTTTATGGTCAAATCTGGCAACTCTAATGTCATTTATGTTCAGTTTGGTTTGCCATTTCATCATGAACAGGTTGACAAAAGAACAACGCTTGCAAATCGTGCAAATTTATTTCGAAAATAATGGTTCAGTTCGCGAAGTTTACCGCAAGCTCCGTCCATTTTATGGTCGACATAATCGTCCATCAGAGCAATTAATTCGGTTAACCATGGATCGTTTTCGCACTACGTTTACTCTATGTGATAATACGCATCCGCAGAGACGTCGAACAGTGCGCACCGAAGAAACAATTGCCGCTGTAGAGCAAAATGTTGAAGAGGACCCGAATGAATCGATTCGCCACCGTGCACAGCAATTGGAGCTTTGTCCATCAACTTTATGGAAGATTTTGCGCAAAGATCTTGGCTTGCGACCTTACAAGATCCAGCTTGTGCAAGAATTAAAGCCGCGAGACCATGCAATGCGTCGTGATTTTGGTGTATGGGCCGAAAATGAGATTGATCTCGATGCTGATTTTCATCGCAAAATTTTGTTCAGTGATGAGGCAGGCTCATTTTTGGTTGAATGGCTACGTCAACAAGCAAAATTGCCGCATTTGGAGTGAAGAGAATCCACATGAGACCCTTGAGACGCCATTACATCAACAAAAACTGACTGTTTGGTGTGCTCTATGGGCTGGTGGAGTCATTGGGCCATACTTCTTCCGAAATAATGCTGGAGAGTCAGTTACCGTTAATGGAGACCGGTATAGAGCCATGATAACCGACTATTTTGTTCCCGAATTGGATGGCATGAATGTGGATGAGTTGTGGTTCCAACAAGAAGGCGCTACATGCCACACAGCGCACGTCACAATCGATTTATTGAAGGAAACATTCGATGAGCGCATAATTTCGCGGAATGGACCTGTCAATTGGCCACCAAGATCGTGTGATTTGACACCATTGGATTATTTTCTTTGGGGATATGTGAAGTCGCTCGTCTACGCCAACAAACCAGAAACGTTAGGGGACTTGGAAGCCAACATTCGTGGCGTTATTGCCGACATACGGCCCCATATGCTCGAAAAAGTGGTTCAAAATTGGACCTGTAGAATTGGCTTTATTCGAGCCAGCCACATGCCCGAAATCATATTTAAACATTAATGGCATAAAATTATCCTTCCAATAAAGCCAAATTGATGGACATTAAAACGATTTTCTTGTGTTTTATTTCAATTCGAAGCTCTATACCTCTAAAAAAAACACCCTTTATATAAAAAAAATTAAAGAATGCGGCTAATGGAGCAAAGTGTACACTGCATATCTCAAAAACTAAAACAGATAGATGTAGTGCGACAACAGCATTAGAAAGATTATGTTTCAAATCCTATAGAACAAGTCTTAAGTCAAATGTCAAAAAGTGGCGCATGAAGCAAAAGAGAACTCGAATCACGATCTATGTATCTACTTAAAAATCGGAATTCTCGACATAACCTTGGAAAATATAAAGCTTTTATTGATTTCAATTATGTCAATTGTATGATTGTTAGGATCCTCATTTATCTGTTAAGAAGTGGAAAAATTCTTTTTTAAAACCGAAGAAAAAATATGACATTATCTCAAAAACTGTAAGCCAGTGTAAGAGAGCTATTATAAATGCTTGGTAACAACTTAGGTATACACAAAAAAAAAAGGGTTTTTAGATATACTTATTACGTTACGCATGCATTAGTAATTTGTTTTCCTGTGATAATTTAAAAAGCGTTTAAAAATTCAGTACAAAGTTCAATCACGAGTTTAATAAAAAAAAACCCGGAACACGCAACATTCTGCAAAAAAACTATTAGCGCGGATGAAAGAACTTGAGCTTGGGGTTGAGATGTGTTGATTGATACGTATACTTGAGACCTTAAGGTAATGAGACACATGTCGCACATTGACGGCACATTACCGCAGAGAATCTTTTGAGTTAGCACTCACCTTTTCCGCCTCTACAATCATAGATTCTGAAGAACCTTTTCGGTTCTGCTAAATAATATTTTTTCAAGGCATATATTTCGACTGAATCAACTTAAAAAATTCTGGTTTCGGCAAAAAAATGAAAAAATCTATTTAAATCTAAAGCAACTGGAATTCGACAGTGACTGAAAAAGTGTAAATTATATTATGGAATCGGTTCTACTGATATATTATTTTACTCATTTCAAAACTAAAATTGTTTTTCGGCCAACTTTTTTTTAGTACAAAGTTTTAATTTAGTACAAAGATATACCGATACCGTGGAATTGTTCTTTAACTTATTTATTTTGTTTTATCCTATCATAAGTTCTTGCTTAAAGTGTCTTTTGACTATCTTTTCAAAATTATTATAAATACAACGATTGTATTATCTATCGTTCAATGGACTATTTCTACGATTCATGACGAATTTGTAAAATATTTTCAAACACTTGTACCAATATTATGTTTGTATGTTTCTGTTTAAATACAGGAAGTTCTAAAACAGTCTTAACAAATAAACCCGCTCATATTTTAAAGATAAGTCCATAGTATAAACTTTAATTACGCATTTATTTTATAAAGATAAAGTTGAAATATTTTTTACTGAGACAATTTCCTAATACAAGTGATATGATTCATTTGAGTTACTTTGAGTTTCCAAGCATTGTCAGATAAGATAGTCTACTCGTATAGTCTATCCACAAAAGCGATAAATCTAACTAGACTTCATGGTTACAAGAGGTAAGGGCCCTTGAGTTTAGTAGCATATCTTATATCTCAACATATTTTACGTTTTGTAAAAATTTTATTCAAAAAACCGCTTGTGCTTGATTTTGATTGCAATTATAATTTTTTATAAAAATTATCGTTGAAATTGCGCTCTGAAATGCAGACAACAAAAGTTTTTTTTTTAACTTGAAAGCCAATCGTTGCTTGAAACTTTACATAGAAACTATGAAAAAATTGCTTGATATCTCAGTGATGATACCTGCCGAAAAATTATAGAAACTTGGCCTGCGTGTTTTTTTTTTGTGCTGTTGGCGTATTTGAAAATGAAAGCAAAAATACTCATTTTGTTGTTGAACCCTATTGCTAGATTTGCATGCCCACCGCTGGTGTAGAGTATCATTTAATGAATGGTTTCTGGGAAAGATAAAAAATATTGTAAAAATTCTAAATAGATTTACATGGAAAAAATCCCTTTCGTAGAACTACTAAATGTTTTATATTAATTTTTAAATTTCTGGAGTTTTTTAGGTCCTGTAAAATGTAGTTATATAATTTTAAAATAAATAAAATATTGAATTTTTTGAAGATTTCCAATTAATCAATTTGTAACGATTTTATAGTAACTACGAAAAGCTGTTTTTCTCCCATGTTAAATACATGGAAAATTTCAAGGATCTGGTTTCACTTTTAATGTTAATTTATAAATCTAGGGGAAAATTAGTAAGGTTCCTAGGAGACTCTTGCCTTAAAAATAAAAAAAAAAACTTGCTAACTGCCACTCTAATGTATATGTACGTACAAATGTACGTATGTTGTTTAATCTTGCTAAACTTGTAAAGCTTGTCCTTATTTTCGAAGCTATCCTGACTATAAATTAGTTAAGGTATTCTGGTATTGATTTAACTGATGCCATTCAGTACTTTTTGATTTTTTAAACATTTTCGCTGTTTTGAGTCTTTGATACTTTTCCACCATCGATTTTCGTTGGATTTTTCGTTATATTTCGACCCTTCGATGCTTTAGAACTTCTGTGAACCTCTTCGATAGATTTCGAGTTTTTCGATACTACAGTGGCAGACATTTGTTTACTGTTTATTTGTGTATAATTTGCTTATAATATACTACTTATGTATGTCATTCAAAAAGCCTTACAAATTCTATCGAAGAATATATATAGTTTATGACTTCATAACAACCCAGCAGGCAATTGGACAAGGCTTGCCCCGCAGAAGGTCTGCTACAACTGCTGCGATTGTAAGAGGCCTTCTCAAAACTAAATTTTCATGCAAATAAAAACATGTATGCTCATTTTTTTTTGTTATCATTTTTGTTTTTATTTACAATCCGTCAATATTAACACTAAAGTGGTGAAATTTTAATTAGCAGAAAACTAACACTCCATTGAGTGTTTACTCATGAATTGCTATTATGCCTTCCCGCAGCAGACGTGCTATCAAGCCATTTACTTTGAGGCTCTTTGTGTATTTTTTTATTTCATATATTGCGATGTTTTATGGTTCGACATAACTTTTTTTGTCATCTGCATTGTACATATACGACATCAAAAGTAGATAATTGGTTAGAAGTAAAGGACGGCGCGCATGTTGCTAGGCTGATCTTCTGTTTCATGTTATGTTAAGGTGGTAGCGCGTGTTGGTGTATTCAATGTCAAATTATAAATTTAGAACATGTTACTAAAAATAAGCATTAAAAATATAAACGCAAGTTTGATAAAAGGGGTGACGCGGATAAAAAAAAATAAAACAATTCACTCCAAGTCTCACGACGTATTAAAACTTAAATTTTTCCAAGTACAGGAAGTCCCCGACTTACGACCGTTCGACTTACGACTATTCGCACTTACGACCAATTTTTTTTCAATTTTTTTCATAGAAAATGCTTAAAATAGTTTCGGGGAGTCCCTAAAATATGTATATGAGAAAAAATTTAAAAAAAAACAGTAGTATGTACAAGGATTCGATTTATTTCAGTACAAATAATACGTTTGTTTAAGTGAATAATTTTATATCATCCCAAAAATGGCTGGAACTAGTAGTACAGTATGTATGTAATATTTTTCTTTAGTTATTTTTTATGAAACTCGACTTACGACTTAATCGACTTACGACCGATGACTAGGAACCTATCTCGGTCGTAAGTCGGGGACTACCTGTACTTCTGTGACGGCAAGCGGTCTTAGAAGGCCTTTCTAGCGAGACATTTCATGTAAAAAAGAAAGTACATTTGAAAGAAGGTGGCAAGGCCTTACACTTATCAAGGAAGGCCTGCTAGAATCGCTGCTAGCTCCTGCCGTCGTCTACTGGGATCTAATATTAGACGCATATGTATGTATGTTCTTTCAATAAATGACTCCATTAAACGTAGCATTCACGAAAATCAAAATTATAAATACAATACAATACCCGAATTTGATCAATTACGTAATTTTGTTTATATTATATATTTTGGGTAGATGTATCCAAATTCATTGGCTGTTTTGCCTGATCTTATGATGCAATTTTTTTAATAAGTGTTAAGATTAGTTTTCCCTGTATTGAGGTTACTACATTGAAGAAATAGTTCCTAAAAACTAAGTATTTTCTTAGCATAAGTAAACAGACGTTTTAGAAAGCTACGTTTTAGAAAAGAAGGTGTTTTGTTTTTTTAAGCCACCTTTACTCTTATCAATGCTAAGAGGTACTAGGGTTTTAATTAAGACCCCAACCCCCTATGTAGGAAAGCGTAAGACTTAGAAACAACAAATCTCCCTCAATCTTACGTAATATTTTATGTTTCTATGATTTTTGTCATTAGGAAATGAATGTTTTAAATGACCATATTCATATTCTAAAATACCCACAAAATTTTTGCTTGTTTCTTTTTTCAAAAAAATTTCGATATAATAAAAAAAAATAATTTCGTGTTTTTTGAATTACTTTATGCTTTTTACTCACAGCGATTTTTTAGGAAAATTGCGCCTAGACGAAATAAATTTATGTCGTCATCAAAAGAAAAATGTACTACAATAAATCAAAAAAAAACAAACTATTTTTGCTTAAATTTTGACCAATTCTAAGAACTTTTTACTCATCGTGAATTTTGCTAAAAATTATTTGCTTAGGAGGTGAAATTGATTGAAGGTGAAATTTGGCGCATTTGGTTACACGTCAGTCAATTGTTCGAATCCTAATGAATTTGCCAACTTTAAAAAAAAAATTCGACCCTAAATTTTGTTTCTTTTTTATTATATTTATAACTCACTGTAACTTAGTAGAAAACGTGTGAGGTGCAATTTTTTTTGCTTCTGGGAAAAAGTTCAAAAAAAGAAAAGTTCAAAAACTGTACCCTCTCCACCTCAGCCCATCTATGTCTAAATAAATAAATTTTTGATGTGAGAACTACCACCGAATAGAACAATTAGCTCGATTTTCAGCCCAATCGGATAACTTTTTTTGGCCTGGGACGTTTGGCAAATTATGCGCAGTGTAATCTATTTCCGCGAGATAATTAGTCAAGGAGTTAAGTATATTGAAAGAACAGAAATAGGAAGAAAATACAGATCTCCTACAAGGTTGACCTTAATATCATATGCGCAAATCGACCTTGCTTCACTTTTGCAAAACATACACATTTTTTCTCCCTACTGACTTTTAAAAAGCGACTAATCCTTGAAATTCAATAATTTATTTTATTCTTTCTTTTCAGGTATGTCAACGCTTCGGTTCGAATTGAAATCTCATATAAAAGATTTTTTTAAACATAAAATTGGATTGAGGTAAATTAGAAAAAAAATGAAAACTGCAAGTCAAAAAGTAAGTGATGTGCAGATGCCACATTATCTATTAAATCATGTACTGGAAGGCTGAAGATATTTCAAAAATAATTGCATTGTCGAACTTTTTCAACTATTCGAACCTTCAATTAAATTTGTCAAACGACTGAATAAATAATAAGAGTGCAATTGTTTCTGAATACGTTTAACCTTTTTCACCACGTGTATGTATTTTTAATACTCTTGTAGCGTTTTACCTTGGAAATGATACTACATAGATAAAGAATAATGAACACTCTGTCGCTTTTGCGATTGATGAGATGAGGAGTGGGTTGACGCTGCACTTAAACTTTCACTTGGCACAACACATAAATGGTTGGTCCATTCTAAATATTATCCTTAGTGTTGCTGCAGCCTCGGTGCTGCTCATGCTCACTGGCTTCTGCCTGTTAAGAATACTGAGAAATCTTGAACAGCTTCCCACAGAGGTCATATTTTGTCTATGTAAATTTGTCAAATGACTGACTTTCGACTGCCTTCGACTTGGATTTAAATATAGAAATAACATTTTATTTATTTCCAGCCATGTAGCAGGGGATGGGGCGTAGTGGGCGCCAAAAAATATTCTACCAAGTACTTACTCACATGATTTTTCTGCGTCCGTGATTTTTGTTCTCTTTTTTGTTTGTTTAGAGCAGGTCCCTTAATTCTTTATGTATGTATACCTCAAAACTTTTGTATATATATAAAATTTGACATTGGTGTGTGCTATATGGACTGTACATATTTCGTTGGAATTGAAAAATTATTTACATAAAGCGTTTTCGAAAAACAAAAACAAATTTTCGTTAAGTATTTTTTTATTTGCATATCCAAGTGTTGTGTTCCTTGTGTTTGGCCTCGCAAGTAACGATTTTTATTTTTATTCACCATACGACCTCCCGTTTTCTCATTTCTGTTTTTTTCCACACAAAAGGCAGTCAGTACCTTGTAAGGAGGCAATGCAAATTTTCAAACAATTCATAAAACTCTCAGCGATGTTTTCCATTTTTTTTCGCTACATTTGTAATTATGTTTGTTAGAATATCTACTGAAATGTATTCGTTGATAAGTAATGGAAGAGAGAAGGGTATAGGGAAGCTCTGAGGGTAGAGCCAAATAGATATGTAGCATAGATAAGAATTTCTGCACAAAATGTAGTTAATTTTTAGCTGCGCATGTCCTCTCATTTCATTAAATTTGTGTGCAGGGTACTCTTTATTGTACACAAGGTATGAATATTTGCTCCTATTTTTGAAAACTAAAATGCTTTCTAGACACAAAGACTAAATTGGTATACAATTTCTTGAATTCGGTAGAGGTATGAACATATCTCGAAATTAAGAATATTCAGGGGATCCAAAAACTTTTCTCATTTCTTGATAGCAAGAAATCATTTTTGGATAAATTTCTTTGTCACAAAATTGGATGAAAAAAATATTTGTTTGATGCAACCAATAGAATTTTTTTTGTATCGCCTTAAAAAAAAATCTATAAATAAAAAAGCGATGCATAAAAACACCCAATACTTGCATTTTTTCTTATCGTGAGATGCTTTTTTTGGATGAAGTTGGCATTATGAAGCGTAAACTTTTAAGGTCTTAAAAAAATTACAATTAAATGTTAGTTGCTTCGGAATGTTGATCTTTATCGCTATTGATGAAAAAAGATATAACATATTTTTAGGGTGCTATTATTCAAGGTTTTTAAAAAATCAGGCATTTATTTGGGCATATTGCGGTAATTGTTTTCGATCGAAATTGAAATCAACATTTTGGTGTGGCACACTTCGATTGGTCGATTTCAAATCGAGTCAATTTTGACGGACAGTTCAAATTGAAATAGGTTGTTTGAGGTTGCTTCTTTTTTTTAGATTGTCAATTATAACCAAATGAAATCTATCAAAAAATATGAATTTAATGTTAAAAATGGGCGGAACAAATGAATATGTCTTATTGAATGTGTATTTGCTATATGCTATAAATAAGCCCTTTTGCTTGCAATATCCGTTTTGCTGTTTTCATCAAGCAGTTCCTTCAAAGAAATCGTTTTCTTCTTCCGAGTAGTCATCCAAATTGTAATATCTGCATACGCGACTGCACTGTATTTCGATCGATGTGTCTGTCAATCCGATTTCGATCGATTTCTTTCTTATGCCTTATTCTTATTGATACTAATGACGGATTTTGGCCGCAATAATTTCTGCAATCGAACATTTTATATAAAAAAAAAATGTTTCTTTAATAGTAATTTTTCCTTTGAGAAGAGTTCATGTTCCATTAAAACAAGTTAAATCTTAACATAAATTATTTATTTAACTCGTCATTACAAAAAGGAAGAAAACTAAATTTTTCAAGCGCAACCTTTTTTTAATTAAGTAAATATTTTTCTTCGCCAAAGGATGTTGTGTTTATAAAAAAATTTTGCGTGTAACTATTTATTTTCTTCAATAAAAATTTAGTCTCTTAGGAAAATGTTCAATGAGTCTTTACAGATTTTTCCTTAGTTACAAAACACTTTATATGCATCTGCTTTATAGTTTCCAACATTTTTTTAATTCGAAAAAATATTTCTTGAAACTAAAGAAAAGTTTTGTTTTAAAAAAACATTTCTTAAAATACGAATATTTCTATATATACACTGAATAAAAAAAGGATCAAGCAAAATTTTTGGAAACAGTTTCTTCAATATTAGAGAACGGAGAAAAAACTTCTTAGGTTTCAGAAAATTTCTGTCAAAAACAAAGAACAAAAATTCAACACAAACTTGCAACAAACTTTCCAAACCAACTTATTAATTGTGTTGCATATGAGAGCCTTTCCTACTTTAAATCTAGGAATTCTTACTTCGTTCCTTATTAATCACTGAAATGATTTTATACTCTTCAACTTAGACAACATAAGATAGGCCTGTAATGCAGGTTTGTTTTTAATGTCTGTTACGACAGGTCGTATTCTCCCTGGACCACAGCTTTACGGCTCCAGGTTTTCCTATGTGCCAAAAATTTTTGGTGGCCATGGCTAAAACGGCAAGTAGTGCAAAATCTTTCACTGCTGTAATTTATCAAAACAAAGTGTTCTACGGTAAATTATCTGAATTAAAAAATATTTTTAGAATTTTTATTAATACGGTCGCACTTTGGTGGGAATCTTTCTTACAGCATTTGGTTAGTTTACGAGCAAAGACGTTTTCCACGTGCAAATGTGGGCTCAACGTAATGACAACCGGCTCACACTAAATGTTCCTCCTCCTCTATGCAACCCATCGCAGATGTGTTTGTTAAAAAAAAAAACCACCTTCATTCATTTTATCCATTAAGTCTGTCAATACCAACAGAAAGTTACAACGTTCGTTGAAGAACAAAAAATCCTACTTGAACAAAATGTAGCATATTTCTATCTAGAAAACTACAGAAAAATATTTTGCTTCGGTACATCACTGCTTTAATTCGCAGCGCGCTCTCGCAAGCATTTCCCTTGGGCTCTCTCCCCTATTTATCTTGGCTGGCTATGCGCGTCGCTCTCAAATCTATGCAGAAAAGCTGCACGCTGCTGCTGCTGCTATGAAAATGCTTTTCACTCAACCTTTGCACGAAGCTTCCCTAAGCATTTTCCGTCAATATTCACTTTGGCTTCTTTCTATCCACCAACAAAAATTACAACAAAAGTATTAAATTTTATTTTCACATTTTTTAAATGCGCTTCGTTTAGTTTAAATTAAATTAAAATAAAAAAAAAATAAATTTATCAAACAAAAATCGTAATTTTTGCAAAAGGAAAAGAAAAAACGCGTACAAGAATTTTCACGAAGAAAATCGGGCAATATTTCGAGTTCAGAATAGAAGCAGCAGAAATCAGCAATAAAAATTTTTCTGATAAAAGTGAAATATCAAATAAAAATTAAAATTTTAACCACAAAAGTTGTTCAACAAAGTGAAAATTTTGTAAAAATCATTTTCTACGCGTTAGCTTTTTGCAAGTGAAAAAAAAAAGTATTCAGTAAATCCTGCTCTGTAACCGCCTTTTCCCACCCTTGCAACGAACTCCATCCACCCCACAATCGAAAAATTGTAAAAAAATTGCAGTTTTTGTGTGCGTTAGAAAACGCCAAAAAGTTGAAAAATTTTGATAAAATAAATTACGATAATTTTTTGTTCTACTACTAATTTTCCCCGCCGTTGTACGTTTGCAAAAAATCATTATTTATGGAAAACAAAAACAACTTAGAAATTGCTTTCAATAACGGAAATATTTTTATCAAAAGGTAAAGTTATTACAACAAATTTTACTTTTAGTCTTAATTTTAAGTTGATGATTTTCGTTTTTTTTTATAAACCAAATTACAAAAAATAAAATAAAATACACAAACAATTTTTGGGATGAATGGTTCAAGAATGCGATCCATCACCACCACACACACCACTAGTTTCACCAACACCACCACACCAATGACACTAAGCATAGACACCATTTTTGTACCGTTATTTAGGTGTTGCCATCGAAATCCGTACTTAAAGAATGAATTTACACATTTCTTACATTTTTACTCAGACATGCGATGAAATTTTGTTTTCCATTTAGTTTTTGTATTTTTTATTTATTTTTTGAAATCGAAAACTTTTTTTCTTCTTATCAGCATAGTGTTGCCTAAGCTTAAGTTATTATCTAAAAAGTTTGATCACCTTCGATTTTTTATTTTTGTAACGTTTCTACGTTTTATAAAATTGTTTATATTCTGCATTTAAGAATATGGAGCCAAAAGTTGCACTATACCATAACGTTTTTGTCATAACGCCAAAAATATTCCGAAAAAATTGATTTGACAAAACTGTTTCGGTGCTGTGAGATTTTAAATCTTTCTTGGGTGTATTGCCCAAAAAATTCTAAGGCCAAAGTGAGAAGCCCAAATCCTCTAATTTTCCAATTTGTATTGTGTATTGATGTTATTTGTGTTCACATTTGAAGTGCAATAAGGTCATTGTATCTTAATTTCGCTCACAGGCGAAAGTCAAAAATATAAGAGTTCAGGATGGCATGTTCAGAAAGATGGTACTGCATTTTAGTTAACCAATCACGATTGTCTTTCACAAGCGATTTTTGGTCAAATTGCATTTAATAAAGACTATAAAATTACAACTTCAAATGTGTGTGATAGAACTGAAAGAGCTTTAATAAAATATTTAGTGTTGCCTTACTGAATCCGTCTCCAACATTGGCTGCCATCTGATTTTCGAACACTTTTTAAAATAAAAGTGTCTAACCTAGACTTAAATAAAATACATATATAGGCTAGGCTCATAAATTCTGTCCCATACATGGGTTGTAACCCGGTTCTTGGATCAATATTTTTTATAAAAAAAAAATAATGTTATTATGCTTAAACGAGCCCATATATATTATGTATATAAATAAATGTTGAATGTGCTAAACTTCTTTAGTTTGATAGCCAAATGGCGATCACGAATTAAATTTTCTGTACTAAAAGTGGGCGAAATTGAAAAGTAGGAGTGTCACTTCTTAATAATCGTAAAATTCTATTCAATACTATATTATGATCTTGAAAATAGTTATAATAATATTCGAAACTTCTACTCTGCGAAAGCTCAATGAAAGACGTGTCACCGCCTACAAAATCTTAATATAGAATAATAAGCGAACAATTGAAGTAATCGTTATAAAATACTTATTTTACCATCTTCTGGGTGAACCTAGGATTGTACTTTTGGCAACAAAATCGGTGAACAAAGTTTCTACCATCTGATTCCGTGCTATTTATATTCGTATTGTCACTCTACAAAACGTTTTTTCAAAAATGTATACTTTTTCTTGACGATAAAACACGGGTGTGAAAACATTAGGGTCTATTGTGCATTTTCAGTACTTTGACATATTGAAAAGCCATATGGAACCATATGCACTCAATTCAATGCAAACTAAGTGGATATGTTTGCAAAATAATGACCCCAAACACTACTACAAAGTAGTAAAGAAATGGTTTTGTGCGAAAAAGATCGACGTTTTGGATTGGCCAGCTCAAAGCTCTGACTTAGATCCAATAGAGAACATGTAGAACGAAGTCAATGTTGGAATCGTAAAAAAAATTATAGAAATTTACCCCTATCGAAAACAAAATGCCAAAAATTTGTGGAGAGTATGGGTCGTAGATGTGAACTGTCTTCAAAAACAGAGGCTAGACCACAAAATATTAATAATTCAAATGTTTGTATGTACATGTACATTTTAAAACAATTTTCTCTGTTTCTCAGATTGTGCCATGTGACCAGCTCATTTCTTCGGTTTTTTACATTTCGATAATTTTTTTAGTTTATTTATTAATGAATTATAACTGAAGTTCGTATTATTTTTTGAATAATTGTTTGTTAATAATATATACGATAATGTGGCATAAGAAAGAAAATATTAAAAAATTTGCTATTTATGTGTCCATGTATGTATATACCCAAAAAACTGTATGCGTTACTTTAATTGACTATTCAACAAAAAACAAATGCGTTCTTTTCTGCTGGAGCAAGGCAAAAATTGATTCCTCACCGCTTTTTTTTAACAATTCCCCAACATATTACTTCAAAATAGTTAAAAATTTACATAGAATGACCAAAATTTACGTAGGTTGACCATATCAATAGAATTGTCTCGAAGATTAATGGTGCGCTCCGAGGACACAGCCCTATTTCCAATTGTAGTAAGGCTAACACTTGTACAGTTGTTCAATTTTTTCAAGCCTTGATCATGGTTGGAACAGAAAACTTTCACTAGATTTATTGTTAATATTAATAGTCACGTGCACATTCCAAATTATACGAGCGTAAAACCTGGGTGTTCATTAAATGACGTGCTGAAATATCGTGTTTTTAAGATTTGTTAGAACTCAAAAAACACTGCAATTTATAGTACCACTGCACAAATATCCTCAATGGAATATGTTGTTATCCACTCATTTGAAAAGAATAAAAAACACTAATATTTTCAAGGGTGGTGTATTTTGCCAGCGATCTCTAAGTTTTTACGTTGACTATTAATCCTTTTTCTTTAACTTTATTTTCTCTATTCCTTTCAATATTGCGCAAAAATTCATTCATATAGCTTCAAATAATTACATTTTTATACTTTTTCCCCATCTCTATCTTTTATTTAATTTATATATTCGATTTCGATAAGTTTGTACATCCGAAAATGAGAAATATTATTTGTACAATGAAGAAATAAATGATTAAAGATTTATTTTAATTGTACGATTTTAAACAAAATGTTCAGTCTGCTAGTATTCAAACATTAAAATGTAATGAAGTTTATTATAACGAGTGATTTCTTAAGCGTTTGGTTTTTGAATATTCAAAAAAGAACAGAAAATTTGCAATAGTGAATAAAATATGGAGCGATACATCAATTTAATCCATTTACTTGTTAAAGATCATTTCATGTAAATTTTGCCCGCGGCTACGCCTGTAATGGTTCATCCGTAAGCTCTAATTTTGGCATACTTCTCCAGCATTTCGGCTAGTATCTCACCAATGGCAGCTGTAATGTTGTCTTCCAGGGCTGCATTGTGGCTTGCTTGTCCCTGTCCACGAGAGACGTGACGTAGCCCCACAAAAAATAGTCTAGTGGGGTCAAATCGCATGAGCTTGGCGGCCCATGGACTGCTCAAAAACGTGAGATAAGTTGCTCACCAAACTCACCTCTTAATAGGTCCATGATATCGGCACCACATGTCAACCAAGTAAAAATCTTCCATTTGACTGTAACGTTTCGATTTTCATTATTTCTGAAAAATTACAATGATGCCGCCGGCCCACAAACCGCACCAAACAGTGCATTTTTCAGGGTGCGTTGGCAGCTCTTGTACTGCCTCTGGTTGGCGTACCCATTGAGCTAAAAATGAGCTTCGTCGCTGAAGAAAACTTTTCGATAAAAAATTGGATCTTCATCCAACTCACAGAGCACGAATTTTGATATTAAAATTTAATGATTTGCAAGCGCTGTTCGTTTGTTAGCCTATTCATGGTGAAATGGCAAACCTTACTGAGCATTTTCGGCGCTGACACATGTTACGAATCACGCGTGAGGTGTCATAAAACTTGCTCTGAAAAAAAAAGTAGCAAAAAATCACCCGTTAGTATAAAGTTTCTCTATCATATCGTGTCCTGAACATGGGTTGCCACCCAAATAAAACTATGTATGAAACTAAAGCTCAAAAGCTTTGTGTTTGAAGGCTTAAATTAAAAAAATATATTAAAAATAATATATTTTGTTTCACAAAGACCTTCAAGATTGGATAGGATTTGCATCCTTTGTATTTTTTAGCGCCTCAAGTTGAGCTTTGGTAGTTGTTTAAACATCATGAATGGATAAATTTTGTTTGAGAGTAAATCTCGAAAACCCTTGTTTTATGATTTACCTTTACGGTATGAATTTAAAGCTTCGACAAGGTAACATGAAGAATATACTTTTTTTTTTGCATGTAACAAGATATGGTTATGACATAATTTTTCAAGCCAACCATTTATGTTTTGTACAAACCCCTAAAAATTTAATATTTGGTATAAATTAGAACAGTTTGATAAACATTTTAAAAATAAAATTTTTTAAATATGTGGCAACCCATAGCTAGAAAACTATTTGGTGTGAAGGTGTCCGCCAAACCTATAATCAGCAAAGTAGTATTATGTAATGTTGGTAATTATATATGGAATACAATATCAGATAAATGTCCGCCTCTGCTAACCTCACAAATGTGATCTTTTTTGAGCACATTTTTTATTCAATTTTGACCGGTATTTCATTAATTTCATCGCGAACATTTTGTTTAAGTTTCTCAAGGGTTTTTGGTTTGTTTGCTATTGCTATTCAAATATCCACACAAAAAAAAAGTGCGGATTAGTCAAAATCGGTGACCGTGTTGGCCCATGGAGACCAAGCAACAATGTTTTAATAATTCAAACACGTTGATTTATCGAATATTTTTCCATGATGAATTTGCCACGTCACACAGTGGATGGGTTTACATGAAACTGTGACCATAAATAGTAATAGTAGAGCTGAACTCTTGAAATTCGCTATAGAAGTTTTTTAAAACAACAAAAAATTGCACATTAACACGCCTACCTCGCATACAAAAGGTGGGATGTGATTGAAGTATTTTCTTCAAAATGCGTATCAATATCCATTATTTGGCAATGCTGATTTAAAAAATGCTAAGAAATGTGCGATATCTCTTATGGTTCTCAAGTAATTGGAGAAAAACTGTTTTGAAGGGTTATCTCTTCTGTTGTGAAAAGCATATTCCCAAGGGGAACAAGGCGAAATCTATCCTTTACCTGTTCCCCTCCCTTTAAGGGAGCTCCTCACCTGTTAACATTTACAATCGCTAAAATTGATGTAAGCCACTGTAAAATGTGAAGAAATCAAAAATGAGAATAACATTCATCGATTTAAGAGGCTCATAGTAGATTTTATAAAATTAAATATACACTGAATTTGTTATTTTAAACATTATTTGGAAAATTAGGCTGTACAAAATTATAAATGTAATAGTTATTTATCAACTAATAAAGAAATAATAATAATAATAATAAATAATGAAATAAAAATAATTTTTCCTTCAAATATTTCCATTGAACAAAATTCAAAAAAAAAAAAAAAACCTGGAGCTGGAACTGGAACTATGGATTTCAGTTCATATATAAAAATATTTACGAATTCCGATCCCTGCACTTTTAAGTGCCATTGAGTTTTCTCAAACATCTTTACTTACGCTGCGATATGTTGAATTGAGTTCTTTGTCTCACCCATACTTGAAATAGTGATTTTAACCCATTAACTTCTGTAATGCCATATAAACCTAATAAACCATACAAGCATATCTCAGCAAAATAAAGATATTTGAGCTTACTCAACTTCATTTAAAAGGACCAGACTGATCCTCCAAGATGACATTGATAGTTATTTGAGAAAGAAAGAACTCCCGATGGTACATAACCGTTTTTTCCGTTTTTAGGTTAGGATATCTCAAAAATCTGACGTGAAAGAGCATTTCTGATGTCCGATTCGGATTCAGGCACCAAAACCCTTCGCAAACATAATAACTCGTTCGTTGTATAAAAAATTGTCATTATTTGTATACCTGTGTTACTTCTTTTATGATAAGCGCCAGAAATATGAAGAAGTTTGTCTCGAAATGTGCCCAAATGTATCCCATCCCCAAACAATGTGATATATGAGTTGCACAACCCAATTTATTTTTTTAAAGGGGTACCAACTCAACTAAAAATTTAAAAAGTTTTGCTTCTCTTGAAAAGAAACATTTTTCATTTAATACACCAAAAGATTTCAAAATGAAACTTTCTGCATATGTGCGGGAACTCTGGCAAGAGAATGAACTTTAATTTTAAATAAATCACTCAAAATAGAATTGGATAACGGAATCTTTCTTATGGCCCGAAAGAACAATCTCTGACATTTACTTTTTAAAGATAATATTCAAATGTTGGCCGCCGCGAGGTCTAATTTTCGAGGCATATCGCGGATGACGCGAGTAATGTCGTCGTTGCCTTCATAAATGTAAAAATCATGTGTTGGTCAAATAATACGGAATCAAAATAAGATATCAGCATGACACCACTCACGCGTGATCTGTCAAAAAATAAAAAAAAAACCCCTAAATGAATCACCCTATGTTAATACCAAATTAGCACCGACGCACAAATTTGACTGAAAAAATGCACAATACGAATTACGCGAAATACGTAAAATATTTAGTTTTTCAATTTTCGATGCGCAAGGATGAACGTTTGGCAAAGCATTTGCAAATATCCACTTTTTCGAATTTTTTTTTTTACGAAACATTGCACTAAACTTAACAGATTGCTGCCAAATTTAACATATTACTTGTAAATCTGTAAAGATACAAAAGTCTATTATATTTCTACAAAAAAAACATCCATAATATGTTTGTACGATGAGTTTTTCCCAAGAATATAATAAAATTTAATTGTTTCCTGAAAATAACTTGCAATTAGAGAACATCGCGCAAGCAAAAGGTTTTTTCTTTTTTGTTTTAATTAGCAATTAATATTAGAAAATGTTTCAATGTGAAAAAATTCT
Source organism: Meiosimyza decipiens (assembly GCA_963680825.1). Lineage (NCBI taxonomy): Eukaryota > Metazoa > Arthropoda > Insecta > Diptera > Lauxaniidae > Meiosimyza > Meiosimyza decipiens. Next base: position 49,312,173 of record OY804260.1, read on the forward strand.
TGTTTTACGTTAGGTAATTTAATTCAAGAACCGACTTACTCAGACCAAATGATGATACATTGTGATACCATGGGGCATTTAACTGAATCCTCTCGTAGAACTCTTTCGTAATGAAGCTAAGTAGCTGACTTATACTAATATGTCTGAGGTTGTCCAACTATCCAATTGGGTTGTGTTGGTTTCCTGCGGCGAAGGAGTTAAGGAAATGTTTAATATTTTCCTCCCAATCAACATTTATAAAAGTCAAAAACCAATCTCGTAATCTCTCCGCATGGCTATCGATGAGACAGCGACCACATACGACTACAACAATTGTCGCTTCCTCAGATATTGAAAGGATTTACCTGAGTGTTTCATTTAGAAAACGTTTTTAGATCAAGTCAAAGGCAACCATTTAAAATGTCATATTTTTTCTCATTTTTCTCATTTTTTTCATCATATCAGCGTTTATTTAAATTTTCTTGAATTAAAAAAAAATGTATAATACCATCAAATTCGTTAGCAGCGACTCAGAAATTAATTTAAAATACCTATGTGATTTCTAGAGTGTATTATTAGCCCCTACGCAATGTTGACTTGGTGAAAGGAGCTCTTGGTTAAACTACTACGCGTTTGTCGGCGTATGTTATTTCTGCTTTTGACCTCGTTGCTCGATTCCTCCTTGCGAAAAGTGTGGAAAAATAATTTTTCTTGGCCATAATCAATTTAATTTTCTTTGTTGGCAAATATTTAACTTATCGATTGAATGAAATCCATCCACACATTTGCTTGATTGCTCCTGGATTTTTCTACGTCAAGTTGCGTTTGTTGTTTGCTTCTCTATTTGTGGATATTTGCTATGTAGTGTACTTAGCTTCCTTAGCTTCTTGTATTAACATCGTCTTTACCCGTTCAAAGTTATGTATTGTGGACGATTTAGCCCTGGAAAACTCAATTAACGAAATGACAACATCATGCCGCTGCATATATTGTGGAGTTGGCGCTTTTCCTTCAGTCATTTCATCCTAATAATCTGATGACCTAAAGCTTTCTTTCTGCTTTATGTTGCCTTGTTATTTTTATTTTATTTATTTGCTTTACTACTTTCTTTTGAGTGCTCATTTCATTAGGTTTCTTTTAATTTTATTGGTGGTATGATATCATCTGTATCCCCTAGTCTTTTTTTTGCACAGTATTTCGTCACGTCAAATGTGTTGCCAGCAGCGCTCCCATGCATTTAACATTTGCAAGTTTTTTTTTTTGAGATTTTATCGTAAAATCTGAAAATTTGCATAAATAGCGCACGATTTTTTGCGTTAATTTATGAAGCGAATCTTGAAACTCTCTTCAAGCGTGATATATTTCACACTAAAACGGAAAGTTTTTTTCTAACTTGAGCTTGAATTCCTGTTGGTCGTTTGCAGTTTCCAACTTCCGATTCGGATATGTTACGTCAAATTGTCTGGGTACTTGTTTCAAAGTACTGTATAATCGTTCTACCCAACCACAAAAACTCGAGCTTACGAGTATTCTTTATATAGTAATGCTCCACCGAGAACCAATAAATATCGTTATCGGGACCGAGAACGATTCGATGTTAAAAAAATAATTCTTGTAAGACAGAGGGCGAGAACGGAACGTCTGGCCGATGTCTCGTTCTCGGTGATAATGCAGTGTTTATCGTACGATAAACATTTACAACATTGAACAAGTTTGCTTAAAAAAGTTTTGCACTATATTTTTAATAAACACATACACCGCCGTCAATATTTCTTTTTCTGATAACAAACATAAAATCCTCAAAGCAAAATATGGGAATTCACATCCTTTTGGAGATATCTGAATGTCAAGACAAGCATGCGTTGTTGTTGTTTTGTTTACTCTTGACAACGATTGTGCCACTTTTACAGACTTGAACAATGCGTCTTGGCACCTCTCATACAGCCAACCCCTTATATTGCTGTTCCTGGTACTTATACCAATTGGTGAAATTCGGTTAATGGACCCATTTGTATGCAGTATAAGGAAAGTAGGATGGAACAACAGGCAGTGCGCGAGTAGAGCCACTGTGCCAGCTAGTATTCAATACATAAATGTAAACGAGAATAACCTAGAAATATCGGCGATACCGAGACAGTTACGATATAGATCCAAAAATTCTTGTACGAGAACGAGTACGAGACTATAAGCTTGGCATCACTACGAGCATGATACGATAAATTTTGAATTATCGTATAGGTGAAACACTATACCCAGGTCTAAAGTTTGTTAATTTTGAAGTATAAGGAGTGCGTAATTAGAAATATGTGCATTCAAAAAGGAATATATCTCAATAACCGCTGATTAAATTTTCAAAAAAATTATATTTTTTAAACGCAAATTTAATTCAAATGAAGAAAATTATAGTAAAAACAAGTATTAATTTTGAAGCGTAAAATTTTTTACTTTCTCTGGAACACCGCTCATTAGCGCTCTGATAATATTTTTTTGGATCTTTTGGCTTGCAGCGTCTAAAGTCTGTTATTTCCTTTATGTCTCTTTTGTTGGCTTTAATTTCCTCTTCACTAGAACTCAATATCTCTCGATTGGCCGGAGTTCAGGATAATTGGGTGGGTTCGCTTCTTAAGGAACGAAAATAATGTTATTTTGCTCGTACCACTCAAGACCCACTTTATTGTAGTGAGAGGAAGCAAGATCAGTCCAAGAAAAGGAAGATACCTAATGATCTCTTTAAAGTTGTCGAAGCTTCTCTTGAAGCATTTCATGATGTAGATTTCGATGTTGAATGTGCTTGTGGTCACGAAACTCTGGCTTCTTTTACTAAAAATGCAAATTTCCCGCCAAACAAGCAATTTTCTGGGAAATTTGTAAAATTTTTTGTGTTCTAAATTTTTCGAAGCATGTCCCCTAGCGTTGGCAATATAAAATTCTTGGCCAGGAAACTGAGAAATATAGGAAAGTACGTACGTTTGGTCAACGCAACATTCAAATTTTGAGACGAAATTTGTACTTCGCAATTCTTTTCATTCTTTTCAGGTCTTCAGCCTAGTCTTTCCTTTGACTCTTCGCACAAATGACTCGGAAGAATCTTTTAGTTAGCGACTTTTCACCCTAAAAGGTTGGGATTTTTCTTCAGCATGGTAACGATCTTCTTTTCGTTATTACGATCGCCACAACCCTTTTTCCAGCGCGTTCCCTGTCTTTGATTTATGTTAATGTCTGCTTTAAATTTTTTTATAACCAGGGATACAGAATTTATACTTTGAAATCGAGATTAAAAATAATTCCTTGATTTTAATTTTATTCTAAGCAAAACTTGAAATAGTCCCATGAAAGATTCCTTGATTTTACTGGAATTTATTACACTGATTGCTTCCATAATTTCAAGAAGACAAATTTTATTTTGATATGGAATGATCTAAATGATATCAAATATATTCTAGCTGCGATAACATCTTTTAATTTCCTTTGCTATATTCCGTCATCCTTATAATTTTTAATCCTTGGACAAAACGTATTATCAGTCAAAGATTTGCACATATGACTTACAACATTTTTTCTGATCACATAATACAGTGCCGGTAGGGTTTTCTGGATATTTTAGAGGGTAAATAATAAAATGTTTAACGGTATATTTCCGCTGCATTTTCTGTTTCGTATTTTCTTCAAAAATACTGAAGGAAAATTTTTCTTTACAATTTGGAACAGTTTCAATTTCAATGCGCTTGTTTTAGGGGTGTGGCATCGTCCTAACCTTTAAAATTTTATTATTTATATATCAATAAAGTTAAGTATTTCGATTCTGACTTGCTTTTTTCTGAGAAATTATGGAGAAGAATACGTAAAAGTAGGCGAGGCACAAATTTTTTGTTTCGTTCATTCCTCAAAAACGGTTACAAAGATTTTTATAAAACTTTTGAGAAATATAGCTTCGGGTATAATTAAAAGAAGAAGTAGTACAGCAATAAATGTTTGAAGAATTTCCATACAAAAAATAAAAAGTGGCAAAACCTTGTAAGGCAACCTTGCAAGTTTTATCATTATCAATCGAGCTGTTTTGAAAACTTAAAGGCGGCCTGGCATGCTAGCCAACATTGGGCGACGCTTGGATCAGCTTGATATATCATAATTTTTGATTGTATATTTGAATATTGCATTTTTTCATTTGATGTTCAACTCAAACCCAGCTTCACTTGCTTTAAAAAATATAAGATATTTAGATTTTTCCTAGCGAGAATTTAAAACTACCCTCGATAGTCTCTTTGGCTACCAGCCAAAGATATATCTTGAAACATGTAAAGGGTGTTTTTTTTAGAGGTTTGTTTTTCGAATAGAGATAAAACTGGCATTTTATGGTCAAATCTGGCAACTCTAATGTCATTTATGTTCAGTTTGGTTTGCCATTTCATCATGAACAGGTTGACAAAAGAACAACGCTTGCAAATCGTGCAAATTTATTTCGAAAATAATGGTTCAGTTCGCGAAGTTTACCGCAAGCTCCGTCCATTTTATGGTCGACATAATCGTCCATCAGAGCAACTAATTCGGTTAACCATGGATCGTTTTCGCACTACGTTTACTCTATGTGATAATACGCATCCGCAGAGACGTCGAACAGTGCGCACCGAAGAAACAATTGCCGCTGTAGAGCAAAATGTTGAAGAGGACCCGAATGAATCGATTCGCCACCGTGCACAGCAATTGGAGCTTTGTCCATCAACTTTATGGAAGATTTTGCGCTAAGATCTTGGCTTGCGACCTTACAAGATCCAGCTTGTGCAAGAATTAAAGCCGCGAGACCATGCAATGCGTCGTGATTTTGGTGTATGGGCCGAAAATGAGATTGATCTCGATGCTGATTTTCATCGCAAAATTTTGTTCAGTGATGAGGCTCATTTTTGGTTGAATGGCTACGTCAACAAGCAAAATTGCCGCATTTGGAGTGAAGAGAATCCACATGAGACCCTTGAGACGCCATTACATCCACAAAAACTGACTGTTTGGGGTGCTCTATGGGCTGGTGGAGTCATTGGGCCATACTTCTTCCGAAATAATGCTGGAGAGTCAGTTACCGTTAATGGAGACCGGTATAGAGCCATGATAACCGACTATTTTGTTCCCGAATTGGATGGCATGAATGTGGATGAGTTGTGGTTTCAACAAGACGGCGCTACATGCCACACAGCGCACGTCACAATCGATTTATTGAAGGAAACATTCGATGAGCGCATAATTCCGCGGAATGGACCTGTCAATTGGCCACCAAGATCGTGTGATTTGACACCATTGGATTATTTTCTTTGGGGATATGTGAAGTCGCTCGTCTACGCCAACAAACCAGAAACGTTAGGGGACTTGGGAGCCAACATTCTTGGCGTTATTGCCGACATACGGCCCCATATGCTCGAAAAAGTGGTTCAAAATTGGACCTGTAGAATTGGCTTTATTCGAGCCAGCCGCGGCGGCCACATGCCCGAAATCATATTTAAACATTAATGGCATAAAATTATCCTTCCAATAAAGCCAAATTGATGGACATTAAAACGATTTTCTTGTGTTTTATTTCAATTCGAAGCTCTATACCTCTAAAAAAAACACCCTTTAGTTGCACTTTTGGTACACCTTATATAATTTATTTACTTGTTTTGTTCTTTTTACAGTCAATTGATTATTTCTGTAGTGCAAGTTTATGGAATTTATAGGAATTTTACGATGTACGATTATTTTACACTAAACTCTAAGTGAACCATGAAGTTTTTTTTTATCTGTTATTCCATCAAATCCGTTTTTGCATCGTTATGTTTTAATGCCATAGAAAAAAGATTTCGTTGACTGCAACTATGGACCAAAGCACCACCTATCTAAGTCTTTTGTACTTCTCAAATATCTCTGCGGTTGTTGTACAAATGTTTCATTGGCTTAAGAACCCACTTCGCAAGGCAAGTTATACCCTACGCCAACCAACTAAAATATGTACGCCCACAATACCACACTTCCGTCAAGCGTTACGTGATTGACCGGCGGAAATGTTGAGCATTGATGCTTTGGTCCGATAGTTAAAAAGTGACTGAGATGCTTGAAGCATTTGATGACGTAGTCAGGCAAAATATGCTACATATATCCTTGCATAAGCACAATGACCAATGTTGCCAGATGAATTTATTCACATAATAAAACTCAATAAAATAGTGATGTTTACTTGAATTGTGCGCGAAGCTATTTCAATATGTAAATAGTATTTAATTTATTAGAAATAATTAACATTATTTGTGTCAATAACCCAATAGATTAAGGCACAGTACAATGGCAACACTTGCCAACGCAGTGGAGTGAAAAGCATCTATATATTAAAGCGCATTTCCAGGTCAAGGTTGACGGCGCTAAGTGGAGCAGTGTAGAGCTTTTCTCTGTGAAAACGTGCATGTGTTGTTTTGTGTGTGTGTTTCTGTATCAGTGACAGCATCACGTATCCTTCGTCTTTTTCGCAACGCAATTTCATTCAAGTGTGTGGAAAAATTTAAGTTTTTCTTTTTGGTTGTAGTTGTTCCGTTTGTCGTTAGTGGTTGTGTTCTTCGGTTGATGCTTTGCTGCTGGTTCGCAAATCCTACGAAGAAACTTTTTATTGCTGTTATCCTGTTTTCCGCATAAAACTTAAATTGGTTCTTTGTGCTCTTTTTTCCTTTTAAAATTTTATTTGTTTTTTACTGCTGTTACATTTATCCTTGATATTTGCCTAATACGCAGTTTTATATTCAAGTTTATTTATTTTACATGTTCTGCTTATGGATCCCTCATTTGTTTTGTTTAGATTGTTATTTAGTTGTTTATGGCATTTAATTTACATTTTCGCCTCTCATTTATATAGGGTGTTTTTTTAGACTATCGTGTCGCCCTTGGCATAATGAATCGGCAAAATTTATTGAATATAAATGACACAATGTAAAAAAAATTTGTTTATTGAATAACAATAATTCTGTGCCAACAACCAATAAAAGCTTAAGTCGAGTTTAAAAAAATGAAAGTAAGATCGAGTTGAGGCCAATTTTCCACCAGTTCTGAGCGCAATTTCATCTTTAGTTTTAGGTATTATATAAGTCTGAATTATGCAAAAAAAAAATTGTATAAAAACTTAACAGAAAGTTCGTGCAGAAGTAATGGAAAAATTGCATTAACTCCATTTTTCTTAACTCGACTTAAGCTTTTATTGCTTGTTGCCACATAATTAATTAATTACGATTTGACAAAAATATGTCAAACTCAGTGGTTGCGATGATTTTTTCAATGTACGCTAGGTACCCTTTTCAGGACAAATGTGATTCTTCTTAGAAAACAAAAATTTTTATTATTCAGTTCCTTAGTAGTTAGTTGTAGGTAGTCGTTATTTTTTTTCGTATAGTGCATATTAAAGAAGCAAACACTTAAAAAAAATTCAACCGACCTAAGAAAAATATTCAAAAATTTCCTTTGAAATTTTTTTTTACGGAGCATCACTTTTGCCTGTATCTCGATAACAATTTTAAAATGCCGCCATCTTAGTGGACATAAATGAAGGTTAATATGTATACAGGACCACTTTTTCCAGAAAATCATACCAGAAAATGAGCCAATAAATTACACTGTGTGCAGTGAAATGCTCCAATTTCACTGATCGACTGCTCTCAACGCAGGGTTAATTGGGGTAGCTGAGTTCGTATCCGTCAAGCGGCCGTGCAAATCCAAGTTCAAATCCTAGTACAAAATTTACCAAAACTGTTCTGATGAGTCTATGTACTACATACATTAGGGTGATTCATAATTCCTTTTTGTTTCAAAAAAACTTGATACATAGCAAGTAGATGAAAGAAAAATACTGGTGCAGGGAGAGCTCATAATATCAATATACGCTGGTGGGTCATTGAGTTTTTTAGTTGGCCAAAAAAAAAATTACGTTTGAAAAAATGCCTTACTATACGGTTTCCTCCATATCTCGTGAAAGAAAAATCTTAACTGAACAAGACCACGAGACCGCTTTGAAAATAACAAGAAGTTTAACATAGCATGCCATTAATTTTTTCGGCATCATATACATTAGGGTGGGTCAAATTGTTTTGCCGATCTGGCTCAGTGAAAATCGTAAATTTTGGATGATTTAAAGAAACATTGGCAAAACAGTTCCATCCCTCTAATTGCCATAACATTATCACTTGTTTTTAGTTTTTTTGTTGCAAAGGCTGCAAAGAGGGTTATTTTTTGCAGTAGAAGGCGGTGCCACGCCTATAACAGGAAAATACGCTTCCACGGAAATAACTAATAGACAGATTTTTTTTTCAGTTTGGTATGGAGGTAGATTGTACCTTGAGAAATGGTATTAAACGCTCTATAACCTTTTAGTGGGCGTGCCACACCACTCCCTAAATGAAAAATACGTTTTCACTGCTATATTAATCAACTAATTTTGTTGATATTTGTACAGACATAGATTGAACCCTGGGTGAATTTTTTAGTGGGCGGTGTCGCGCCCCTACTCAGAAAATATGTTTTCACACCTAAACCAATCGACCGATTTTGTAAAATTTGGTGTGGACATAGATTGAAACCTGAATAATAAAGTATTTGTTTTTGAGCGGGCGGTACCACAGGATCATACATTTTCACAGCTTAAAAGACAGACCGATAACATGCGCAAAGCAAATCATTTAATTTGTATGAATAAAAATTTTTTTTATATAAAAAACACAAAGCCTAGTAAAAGTTTTTTGAGAAACTATTTGTGCTGAATACAAAAATAGTTTTCATAGAAAAATTTACTGAGAATCAATATTTTCAACTTCTTTTTCAACTTTATTATTACATACCTCTGCAAAAAGCATATATATTAATTATGAACACTGTTCCTATATATATATATCTATAGAAATAAGTCTATTCTGAAATTTCCGGAGAAGTAAACTGCACTAAAAATAAATGCTCTGTTCGACAAAGTTTCTTAAATCAGCCAAACTTAACGATATTCACTGAGTCAGACTGACAAAATTTCCTTCCACTCAAATTGTTCAACAATAATTTTTTGTTTTGTCAAATCGTTTCGAAATTTTCTGATGTCTATTGCAATTCAGTCTTTATAAATCCAAAGAAGATCTCTAGCTCAATCAATGTTCAACATAAAAAAATTTTAAAAATTGTTCAAATTTAAGCTCTGATTTTTTTCAAATCTTTTTTTAATTTAAGATCTCGATTTTTACACATTTTTTTTGTGTTCGTAACTTCCCAGGAACCCCAAACCAAGTATTTTTTAGACCTACGGTTCTTTTTGTGAGCTGTACTGTTTGCTCTTAAAATTACCTTTTCAATTAGTGATAGTCTTCTACAAAAGGCAGTTTCGTCTGAAATGAAACTTACTAAAAATGTATGTACGTGCACTTTCTATTAAGAAAATTTTTTAAATAGGTCTCTCATTATCAATAAGTAGGATATCAAAGTTAATTGTTATCTCATGACATAAGCCGCAATCTTGTGTAAAAACCACTTTGAAGATTTTTAAGATGGACAGGCTAACATGGAGAAAGTTCCATTTCACTACTTTTCTATTGCTCCATTATATTATTTGGAATTACAACTCATAATATCTCTAGTCCCAGTTTATTTCCATTGCGACTTTTTCCATTCATTCTCAAAACTATTGGTAAATTTTATATATAATTTCTTTAATGATTGTTTTTCAGTGCCATAATTTCGTTTTCTTTACTTCAAAACCAAAAGAATTGAAAATTTCCTAATGTCAATTTCTTGGCGGTTTTTGTTAAATAAAAATACAACTCTTTTTGATAACAATTAGGAAATTGCCTTAGAAACCTAATCACACCAAAAACAAAACGACATTTAACATGTTTCAACATGACAACCACGATTGGCGCTAAAACGAGTTGCATTCTACGTGCCACGCCTTCATCATTTTGCGGTGGTCTGACTACAGCAAATTCTCCCACTGCAGCAACCACAACGCAAGTTGGCAACGCCGTAGCAGTTGTCGAAGATGAGGATGTCAAGGATGCTGCAATAGCGACAACAGTAGTAACAATGGATATTATTGGTGCCGCTGAGTTAATTGCTGACTTGCCATCCACTGCTGTCGGCGCTGCTGCACAACACTCACAGCTGCAGCAACAACAACGCAATCGTCGCTGCGATTATTTGCCAGTTTTGAAACCCGAAGCTTTACTCAATGACGGCGGTTTATTTTCAGTTTATTGTTTTGTCAAAGATTTTATCGGGTAAGTTGGCAACACTGAACTCTCTTTAATCTATCAACCGTCTTTTTAATTTACTTTCTTGTTTGCTTTCGTTTATTTTGGTAATTTTAGATTAAGATTAGAAAATACGATATCTGCTTGGAATCGCAGACGCCTGAAAGTAGGCACTTACATTTTACTTTTGAGCCAACAAATAAAAATTCACCCCTAACGAGTTGTTAATTAATTTATAATTACAAGAAAAACTTTTTTTTTGTACCGATCTTGAGAGGGTGATTGACAATTGTGATCAGATGATATTGTTTGCGCATATATAATTATCATAATGTCAATGTTTCCAAGCAATCAATCAATCCTTAAATCTTAATAAACGAAAAAAACAACTTCTACGCTCAGAAAAGGATTCGTGCTAAATTTAAAAAAAAACGTAACTCTTCTTTTTCTTGTTTTTATTTTTCAATCCGACTTATCGGGTCAGTGTAACAGGCATATTATTTATATATAAAATAAAAAAATTTGCTGCGACCGCATTTGAACTGGGTGGGATCAATAAATTTTTAAGTGCGAGTGCAAAAATGACAAACACAAATTTACCCTCCAAACAAAAGTCAACAGTTTTTAACAATTAAATATCCAATTCAATTACCCAGACAAAATTAAAAAAGTTGAAAAATTAAAATAAATCAAAAATAAAAATATTTTTTTCAAAAAAATTATATTAAGGCTTTGAAGATTGAATATATTTTAAAAACTAGTGCGTCGATTTGATATTTTCGTATAACAATTTTATAGCTTTAGTACTACTTTCCGAATGATGTGAATTTTTTTTAAATTGACCCAAATAAATAAAAAAATATGTTATAGAGTTCTTGCAATTTAACTTTGTAAATTTTTTTAAAAAATTTTGTTTTTAATTTGAAAGTTAATTTTTTTTGTCGTAGTAAGACAAATATTATAGTCACCCTCTCATATTTTGGTGGTAACCACTTTGTAGAAAAGTTTTTATTAAAAAAAATAATAATTCTTCCACACCAGGTAAAAAGTAAACTTTTTAAGAAAAACACATTGGAAGCACGGCCATTTAGCTTCTGTAGAATCTAAAATTATTCGAATTTTTGAATTAAATTTTAAGGAAAGCATTTTATTAGTACGAGCGAGATATGTCTACTTGAAAGAAGTGAATTTTAAAAATTTTGGAAGATCATTTTCAGTGTCAATTTGTTAAAGAATCACTTGTGGCGAGTGTACATCCACTTGTGTGTTCGTTAGCCTACAATTTGTGTTGTTTTTTCTTTTGTAAATTAGAATAATACACCCTTAAAAATATTCATTAAAAATATCAGATTTTGTCTATGAAATTAACGAATGGATTTGCTCCTAAATAAAAGTTATTCAATTATTGTTTTGAACTGAAAAATACCGAGTTGTTCAACAAAGTTATTTCAAAAATGATGTATGAGATACTGTAGTCACGTAGATTCGCAAGTGGAATCTTCATAGAAATACCAAAGTTCTTAAGTTCATTGTTTGGGATTGCTGTGCTGTTGGTCCTCGATGAAATTTTGCTGAGGCAGCCAGCGATTATTTACGACGGTGCTAAGCTTATTTTTTTGTCCGTAAATGTTTTCCATATTTCAACAGTGTAATTCAATAACAAACACGTCGGTTTTCTTAAAAAAAAACACCCAAAACAACAAACGCATGTACTCACCTACGTGAGTAGTATGTAGTATTCTACGACCAACAATGCGCATATTGAGGACAGGTGCTCTCGTTTCGTTTGATCAGTGTACTATTGTTTCTACACTCACGTTGTTCTTGCTTGGCTCTTGCAATTGACATTTGGTTAATTGCAAAACTTTTCTTTTTTTCGAACTTATGTTTATGGTGGTGTGTTTTCTGTTGTTGTTTTTGTTGCCTTTGTTGTAAGTAGCTCCTGCTTCCAAAATTTTGCCCATCTATGTTTAATAGTGTGCTTATGACGGATGTTTGTGCTTCTAATAAGGCTTTCCGCACTAGTAAACGTAGCTCGTTTTAAAACTATCTCATTTTCTTATCGCGTTTTTCAAATAGTTCACACTGCCATTATTGCGTTTTTCCTGACTCCTCGTTGTTTGATGTCAGCTACGTTGGCTGAATATAATAGCGAACTTTTTAATACTTGCTTCATATCATAATAACTAAAATTATTGAAAAAACAGTGTTGCATTTTTCAAGGTCATTTCCTCCCGCTTAATTTTTTTTTTTTGCAATTGATAGCGTAAGGTTGTGAGGGGCTGACGAAAAAACTGTTGCTCATTAACTCCGGAAGTAAACCACAAGTAGAAAATTATATTATGACCAAAGATATAGTGCAGATAAAAACACATCGATTTCATGTCCAAAAATTTTCAGTATGATAAGATTTGACCCACTTTTCATAGTTCTAAAATTTGTAATGACCATCATCTCCAGGTTTTTATTAAAAGTTTAAATAATTACTCGTTCAAATCTGAAACCCATATTTTTCGCCCAAAATTACTATTTTTGATTAAAACTATAGCATTAATTGGAAACTTTAAAAAAAGCGAAAGGTGGGTCAAATCTTATCGTATGGAGATTTTTCAAATATGAAATCGATATGTTTTTATCAGTTCTATAACACTATTTTTCTATATCTGGCTTACTTTCCGAGTTATTAAGTGAACATTTTTTCGTCGACCTCTCACAACCAGACCCACCACGATTTTGACGACTGACGCTTATTTCCATTATCACTCTTACTTAAGCTATCAATTGCAAAAAAATTAAGCGGAACTAATGACCTTGAAAAATGCAACGCTGCCTCCCGGATTATTATGTGAATAGCTTTGGGGCTGTATTTTGTATTTGTTTATTTTGTCTGTTTGTTTAGTTTTGATTTCTTTGTCTTAACAACTCTTTTATTTCTTCACACAAAAGTGAACAATTGAACAACCCTGACAATTCAACACCGTAATATTTTTACAACTACTTTCACTTTTTTGTTGTCTTTTTCTAAACTATTACAATACATCAATGTTGTACATAAGGACGTCCAGGATATGAAATGTAAATTTACAAGGTTGTGTGGTTAAGTCAACTTAAAATTCATGGGTCAAATTGCTTTTTCGCCACTATGCAAACCACTTTTCTAGAACTGTGCATATGCAATATCTAACTTTTTCTTTTGTTTTCTTGACTAAAAGCAGATTAAATTAAAAAATGCACAAATGAGGCAAAAATAAAACACTTGAACTAAATCGAAATGTAAACGGCGACGAATTTTTAAAATATGATTGCGATTTTAACTTTTATCACGGCGGAATAAGCGTTTAGTTGCAAAAAAAGATTATATTTCTGTATTAAAATAACTCAAAACTTTGTTTGTTTTATTGAGAAAATAGTTTAGACACTAATTGTTTCTTTAAAACAATGGGTAGAAAGCCTTTGCCGTGACTTTTTTCTATTTAGTTATATGGTTTATTTACAACTCTTGTTTGCTTATGTTACTGGCCATACTAGTTTTTCCTAGGCCAAACTAGTTCATCCGAAGCGTGTTAGGATGAACCAGTTTAGCCTACGATGAACTAAGGTTATTGTATACTCAAACGGCCTCACTCACGAATTGTTTGAAATTTAGGTGTTTGAGGGAAAGTGGGCGGGCTACGGTCGCGACTGAGGGCGTACACCCGCAAATATGTTCAATGCCGGCTTCGCGGTGGCCTTCGGCCACGGTTCACTCTACTGTGTCTAATATAGGCTTTGCTAACATACCGACTTTCAATATGTATATTACAGAAAATAGCGACCGCGAAGCCGGTGTTGGACATTTTGGAGGATGCAAATCCTGAGTCGCGGCCAAAGGCCTCCCGCTTACCCTTTTCCCAGACTAAATTGGTCCATCCACGCTTCAGAAGAACTAGCTTGCCCTAGGAAATTTACGAAATATGATTTTTTTGTATATTTTGTAAGAACTAATCATATTCATCGCTAGGAATATTAAGAAACGTTTTGAGATTTCTAGAAGGGCAACTCATGGATTGTGGCTTTAAAGCAGTCATTGTGCCTGAGAGAATGCCATAGAATTAGAACCGTATGCACCTAATATGGCCCTATCAGACTTATTTTGGTTTCCCGAAACTAAAGTTTCCACTTTCGAGGTAGGCGCTTTGAGTCGGTTGAAGTCAGCGCAGAAGTATCACAAGTACTGTAGATCGGTACTTTGAAATTTTATGAACAAATAATTTTCTTTTATCTTATTGATTTTTACACAGAAACCGTATTATCCTTTGCTATCGCTAGATGTAAAAAAAAGTTGTAAAATTAATGAATATTTTCTTCGACCTTGATTCCAGCAATGACCTTAGTAATTTGCTTACTTATCTACATATATTTATCTGTGCTATTTAGACTCAATAAATCAAAATAATTTATATTTTTCCCATTGTATTTTCGTATTTGCTCTTGACGATTTATTTGCATTATTGATGGCCATAATTAATATTCATTATGTTGCAGGACACAAAACTCGTACTCAGTCAATAAATAAAAAATGAACGCTTTCATACCACGCACTTTGAGCACGTAAATTAATAATAAATTAAGCGTTGTACTTATGCAGCTTTGACTTGTATGAGAATTAATATATAAATATGTAAATGATTGGTTTTCCTACCTTGTTCTAGGTCAGCATGTCTGTCTAGTTGACTTTTATTAATGACACGTGGTGAATGAGATTTTTTTGTTGTATAAACTTTACCGACCTGTTTAGATGAAAGTCATTACCTGGCGAATTTTTATTCTTATTGTCGCTTATACAATGAACTTCGATATTGAACATAATTTGCCAAGACGAGCTTATTTTATAAAGTTATTACAGCACATTTATTTGTAATTTGAATAAAAAATGATTTAGGGAACTAAAGTTGTTGACTTTAAGAAAATAACTTCAATGAATATCTATCACTGCCTCCTTCATAAAGATTCTCACCTGCAGTATACTATGGGGAAATTAACTGCAGTAACTGAATTTGAAATTTGTGCTTAAAAACTCATACAGCATTTTTTGGCTATAACACATTTAACCAAATATTTAAAATTTAACTTACTTATACGGATCGGGGATTCGGTGAACAGGCACACGTATTTAAAACGTTTTTTTTAAATTTCATACTTTCTTAAATATGGCTGACCTGCCCTAGAGATGTGTATTTGTATTACTTTTATCTCTACAGAATTCTATAATATTTTAGTATTTTCCCCTCCAACTTCTTGTCCTTTTTTTTTTGCAATAGAAAAGGTACGAAAGTGGTTGAAATTCAATCATTAAATGTGCTTTTGGTATGAAAAAATCAATATAAAAGAGGCATTTCTTGTCATCGCTTCCAAACTTTAAAATCATGGTAACACATGTTACCCTATCCCTTCCTAGGAGTTCAATACACATATCTTCATACCATCATTTCATCAAAATCAGTCGATTAATTTAGCTAAGAAACATATTTTCCTGTTAGAAGCGTGTCACCACCCACTTAAAAACAAGTAGCTTTCCTCAAGACTTAAGCTACATCCATAACAAAATTCATTAAAATCACTCCGTTGGTTTTGCTGTGAAAACATATATTCCTATTGGGGGCGTGTCAACGTTCACTTTAAAACATCTACGTTTCAGGCCTCAGGGCTCAATCTATATCTGTAACAAATTTCATCAAAATCGTTCAATTGGCTTAGCCGTGGAAATGATATTTCTTGTTAAGGGCGTGGCATCGCATACTCCAAGCAAATATTTTTACTCAAGATTTAATCTATCTCCATAGTAAGTTTCATCAAAATTTGTGTAGCGGGTCAGCCGTGACAGCGTTTTTTTTCCATTATGGGTGGTGCCACCTTCTCTTAAATCTTAATGACTTTAAAGACCTCTCTTAAGGCTCTATATTTTTTTTCTCCATACGATTCTCTCATCAAAATCGAAAGACGAGTACAACGAGTTCCATTGCCTCATTTCATTTTGATACGGAAGACAACAACAAGGTTTTTAAGTCAGTCATATATTTTTAAAACATTAAGACACCTTGTGAATTGGCTAATTGAAATGCAATTTTATGTTTATTTGAGCAATTAAGTTATTAAATAATAAAAAGTTGAAAAAATCTCTTATCGATTATTCGACTTGCATGTCTGCATTTTCAACGTGCTGGCAAGTCCCTAAGAGACTGTGTAATCAGCTGATGTTGTTTGATTTCCTCAGAAATTGTTTTCGTGTTTTTCTTTTTTGTAAATTGAATTAAATTTTATTTGTGTAAATATGTAAACTTTTATGTGAAAGTGGCAAAATAATTGAAATAAAATTATGGAGATGAAGACCAAATCCCTACGATGATTCTCTCCTCACTAACAAATACACAACGGTCGTTTGAACGGGCAGAAAATTAAGTTTTAGTTGGAAGGTTAGAAACTCGTATTTTATTTACCCCTTTACAACTTTGTAATTGGAACGCACATAAACTTTATCATTTGCATCTAAATCCTGCCATTTTAATAGAAATATAGAAATATGACAGTTGGCCAACTTTTTTTACTGGTTGTCTTATAGTTCCTCAGGGGTTCAATGTTAGATATTTTAACGTTGGGACGACTCAAAAATTATTCCCAGAATCAGTTGCCTCAACACTGGTGCGACATGTGTCAACCGACGTGTAGTTATGCAGACCACTATTGACCGGATCTGCCTCGACTACTCATTGTTCTGGTGGAATGGATATCGTTACATTATTCTAAAATGTAATTAAAAGTATATCACTGTAAATGCAAAATTTCACTTAAATTTTAAATCTTAAAACCAAAATAAACTTTTTGACTTCACCTTCAATTTCGTTTAGTTTTCGACATTCCCAAATTCTTACCACTGACTCATTTTTTAACGTAACCAATTAATTTTCCGCCATTTCCACTTGTTTCGTACTGCGAATTTTCACCAAATTTAGAAAAGAACTATGCAACGAAATAACATTAATTTTTTCTTCATGCTTAATTACAAATTTTTCGCTTTAAGAAATTAATTACCTCAATCCTGAGCCGAAAATTACTCGTCTTTTGATGTTTTCATTGCAGCCAACTTACAGCTAAGTAAATTTGCTAAGGAAAGAATTCAATTCAATTCGAATTAAATTCATTTATCTTTGCGCTGCTCGCATCTGTCATCAATTGTGATGCACTGCTTGTAACTTGGCTACTGGGCACACCCACCACGACCACCCCTTCTTATATCCCTACCATCTGTCGATTTGCACACTTGCAGTTCACTTGAGTTTCGTGATCGAAATTTTAATCACACGAATACGCTGCCAAAAATAGCGATTTGTGGCTATATCGCAGCAGAGCAGTAGCAACAAATCATTTGCACCGGAGCCATACTGCAACATTTTCAGGTGTTTATTTTAATTTACGTAGATTTATCTCTTAATTTATTGGATTTTGTCCAAAATGCATCTATCGCTATATTCAGCTTCTTGTCAATGTGGCTGATGAAATTAAGATTCAACCTTTAATTGGTCTTATCAATTCTACAATTAAGTCAGTCTTACATTTACCGTTTCTAGAAGTTTTAAGCTTGTGCGGCTCTTATTTCTAATATTTTTAGTTAATTCATTTAATAAATAATAACAAAGATCACCTTTTAAATGTCATATATTTAAATAAATTATTAATTTTTGATAACTTTTCTTTTATTTGCAGGTGAGTTTCAAAGTTTTTTGCTAACATCATTCGAAATAATCGTATGTGTAAGTATATAATTTTACTTTAAAGACTAAACTGAATAGACCTTGTGAGATATGTGGGTTTTAATGTCATCATTACCCATACTCGATAAACGAGGAGAGAAACAAGCTGGCCTACTGATTTCGCCAACTCCCCTATTCATCTGGATATTATCCATTTCTTTGGAAAATTTCATAACTCCAATTTTTTCTTGTTTTGAGATATAAAATGGTTTCTATTACTATGTACATAGTAACAATGTAACTTAAATACTTTTGGTTTACATACTCGTATACTTACATAATATGTATGTTACCTTTCAAACAAGTTTTTCCTAAGCCAAATTAGTTCAAGGAATATATAGTAGAGAGACCCCTACGTCCACGACTCAGAGTTTACATCCTCCAATAAATTCATTGTGGTATATCCAAACCCGTTGTGTTAGCGCATCCCGTGTTGGACGCAGTATAGTGAACCGCGAAACCGGTATTGGAATGTAACCTTGCGCAGCGGACGAAGGATACCCTAACCTACTAAAATCTTCCGAAAATCGTTAGTGAGGTCGTTCAAGTACATAATTAATTGCCATAGTTCATACTTGGCTAATTTGTTTCATCCTGACATGCTTCTGATTGATTAATTAGTTTGGCCTAGGAAAAATCTAGTTTATCCTGAAATCTAGTTTAGCCGTTTTATGCATTAGACTTGTTCCAAAAAAAAGTCATGACTTAGAACACGATTAAAATTTAAAAAAACTATTCAGATTCGAATATATTCTCATTAAAAAAAAATCTCCTAGGGTTGCTACCAAAGCTGCAAAATTTTCATTTTTAGAATTTAATTTTCCGCTCAAATGAAAATATATAATTTTACGTATTAAAACTAAAAACTATAAATTTTATGATTATTACGTTTTGAATTTGGATTTATAACATCTTCAAAATAATCGCCATATTTACTGTAACTTATCCTTGTTTTTTAAGGACTTTGTGCCATCATAAAATATTTTACCATACAAACTTACTATAAATTTATGAAAACAATAGCAAGAGTTCTTTAAATTGAAAAAAAAAAAGTCAACTATTGAAGATTGTTTCTCATTTAATGACCATAAATATCATACAAACTCTTGGCAGCTCGTAAGAATCTGCATTCGCTCATACTCATTTTGTGTTAAATCGTCTTAGCTACAACTTTTGATCCGCTATAGTTAATCGCCGTGCAAACCCGGAGCGAAATATTTGCCAATAAATCGAATGATTTTTATATAAAGTGCCCATAGGAAACATGTCAACCTTTTCTGCAGGATCAGTTATGTGGCATTAATAATTTAAGATATAAAAAAGCTAATCATTTCTATACCCTTGTCAGAAATCTTGCTAGAATTTAATTTCAATTAGTTATCAAGTTAAGCAATGAAAACTTCTAGCCAAATTTATTTTATGGTTTTGGTTATGAGAACTTTTTTTAATTGATATCTATGATGAGCTGGGTACAAGTATTTTTTGTACATCATATAAATACATTTTTCCGACAATTTGACACTTTCCAAAATTTCCCACTATAGACTGGAGCCAACATATGTATATCCGCTCCTGCTCAGAAACTCGATAAAATTGTTCACTTATACATTTGATGCATAAGTTAAGTTTTTAGATTACCACGACTCCATGCCTCTATAATATCTAGTGCATACGATATCCTTGCATACTTTTTTTAGGAATAAGATGTGACTTTCAGTTTAGTGCCGGATACGGATGGCGACTGTAAATGTCAATATGTTGATAGCTGAAACCATATTTTTTTAATTGAAATTTTGCCCAAGAATAAATGGCAGGTGCTTAATAGCTCAAATCATACTGTTGAAATGGATTAAGTAATATTGCACTTATTAAAGGACGATAAAATTAAATATTTTGTTATCTCAAAAATGTTTTTGATTGTATTATTTTAATGAAAATATCATAAATATTCATTCGTGTGAAAGCACTTAAGTTGCTTTTGTTATCGATTAGTTGCTAAATTGCGGCTAATTAAACGTAAAATTAAGACTTCTACGAAATTTATTAACGATATTTTTTTTTAATGCGAAGCAATAGATTAATATATTAAATTTGTCAGAAACACATTATAAAGTAAATTAGCCAAACAAATATTATCAAAAGTTTCGCAAAATGAATATCTTTAATAGTATATGAGGAGTGAACGAACAGAACGGCACATGTCCAAGTGCTAAAAATATTCAGAATTCTCGAAAAACTGTTTATGCCTCTGAACTGATCACATTGACTTACTATGATTATGTCAGTTCCCGCTACTATTTTAACTCATTCAGACCCAAAAAAAATATATAATACTTAAGAGAAAACAGGAAAAATGGACATGTGCGCTTTTGCAGGTACCAACTGGCCATCCACACTTCTTTAAATGAAATATGTGCCCTTTTGAAAATCCACACTCACGACTGGTTAACCGATATAAATATTCGCGGGACATGTGCCTTTTTGCACGAACACCTGAACTTTGCCATCAAAAAAATATGACATCTATTGCTTTTTTGAAGTGGCTGAGATTGAAATTAGTTGAAAATTAGCATAATGGACACGATTCCATCAAAAAACATCCGACCATGGACATGTCCCGCCCACTCAAATAATTAAAATATATTTAATTTTGCATAAGTTATAAATACCTACTGTGACCATCCGTATTTTTTTTTTAAAGAACAGTCATTTATTTTTGCCCCCGGTTCTATAGTTTTTTCTGTCGTTTATTTGCGACCCTGTCCTTTAAAACTAGGACAATTTTTCATTTAAAAGTTCCTTTACTTCAGCTTCTAAAAACATTATGTGATTTAAAAAACCTATGATACTCGTCTAGACGCTTCGGATACTCGTCAGGCAGTCAGATTGTGATTGGGCCTTCATCTTTATCCCAAAAATAATGTTTTGCTGAAACTTTGGAAACTGTTATGAATTAACAAAAAAAAAAAAGTTGTTTTGAAAAATAAGAGAATGGTACGCTTAATTTCACTAAATAAATATAAAAAATTTTAATTCCACTTTTCCTCATCACCTTTAACTAAAAGCAGCATTAGTGAAAACTTTTCACTGCCACTAGACAAAATTAGTGATAGTGATGATAGTGGAAAAATATTTCACTACCACTGTATTTAGTGATGAATAAATTTTAGTGCAACTGTGACTGCTGCCCCCATATCTGATATTTAAATTTTGATAAAGTGCCAAACTGCAACCAAAAGATTAAAGTAATTTGCTATAAGTTTCACTAAATAATTAACTACCAGGTGTTCAGTGTTTTAGTTTTAAATGAAAACTGCATTTCTTGCAATAACAAATAGCACTTTCATCCTCTGAAACATGCAATTAGCAAATTTTTAATATTTTAAATTAAAAACTCCGCAGCTTTTCAAATTTTGTAGAAGATCTTCGAATATGATCCGATCCGGTTTTCGTTTGGCAAAAGTCGAGGCAATTAAATTTTTTTTTTTATTTTGATTCTGTCTTTTTTTTCCATTTGGCAAATCTACAAATTAATTGATGCAATTAAAATCAAGCGAATAAAATCTTTGCATGCGCAAAATTTTAATTCTAGTTGGCTAATAATTTCTTTTTTTCGTCTGTCATATGCTTCACGCTTGGAAAGACGCATTTGTGTGGATCACCCACTTAGTTGTAAGTAGTACAGGGTGTTTTAGGGATGTGCTTGGGATAATTTGGAGTTTCTGAGCTCGAATTCGATATTAGATTTTGACCTATATGTACTCGTAAGTGTTCCAAGATAATGGTCAATTAACCGGTAATGCACACTGTTACAAAAGCTCTTCTAAGATTTTTTTTATTTCAAGTCTGAAATGTTTGGTTTCTGATGCAAAGTTGTACCTCATTAAAAGACAAAAAAATTGCATTTGTACTACCCCTCCAGCACCAAATACAACAATACATATAATAGGATGTATTGGAAAAGTAAAAAGGTTGAAAAAGTCAAAAAGATATGAAAAATGTTGAAAAAAAATAGAATAGAAATGCAAAAGTCGAAATATGCCACGTCCACTTCTGTAATTCCGCCTACTTTTGGTTCTATAAATTATATTCGTGTTTGACATCAACATGTCAAATTTTAGCGATTTTTCGAAAAGTACATATGTTCTTGATGGTACTTGCTAAAAGGTATCTTATAACAAAAATTTGGCACAATAGTACTGGTGGGCGTGGCACCTTCCATCTAAGCAAAAAACGTTTAATGTTATGGTGTGCAATGAGTTATCTTCGTAATGTTTGGTGCATAGATATCAGTTACTGTAATCTTCAAAATTAAATGGATTTCGACAGGATGACGGGATTGCATCGATGGGTGTTGCACCTCCCACTGTAAGCGTTATTTTAAGTGAACTATTGCAGCAATTGTTATGAAATTTCATGTAAGTGGCTTACATGCTATAAGAAACACCTAAACCAAAAGCGGCCGAAACAGCACCAGTGGGCTAAGTGGCATATCTATCGAAATATGTGAGCAATCCGAATTTTGGTGTAGGAGGTTTGCTTATGGAAAGCTATTTCTTGGTAAAAATCGGTAAGGATTGTACGAGTGGGTGTGCCACTGCCTTACATTTTAAGACTAATTACAGCATATGTATGTCGCAATCTATGCGTATGTCAATCAGGAGTATAATTTTTTGATCCCAAAGTAGGCGAATTTTCAACAGTGGGCGAGGCATATTTCATCTTTTTCATATCTATTCTTTTTTTTCAACACTTTCCATATTCTGTTGATTTTTCAACCTTTTAACTTTCCCAATACATTCCATATGTATTTTCTCCACTTTTTTAAACCTCATTCAACTTTATTCGACGTTTTTTTTATTTTTTCAACTTTTTTTATCAACTTTTCATCGACTTCTTCGATTTCATTGAATTTTCTTCAGAGTTTTTCAGTCTTTTTCGACTTTTTTAACACTTTTCGACCTTTTAGAACCTTTTAACATTGTTTTCGACTTGCTCAACCTCTTCAACCTGTTCAACGCCTTTTTCAACATTTATTTAAAAAGAAAGTTGAGTTTCAGAATGGCCGAAGATAACACCTATTCTATATGTAAGCATGGAAACTCAGTTGTTTTTCCTTGCTGCCACAAAATTAAGTTAAATAGACGACCTTACGTACGATGATTATCCTAAAGCTTACTGAATCAGCGATGAATATAATATAAGCCCTTTGAATAAGTTAATATGACGTTTTAACAATAGGTTAATTTTGTTCGCTATCTTTGCTGGGTAAGTAAGTGCCCTTATTAAGAGGAGAGTGGAGTTCAACAAAATAATTTTGAGTAGGGGTGGATATCCACCACGTCGTATTTTGTACCGGCATCGAAACAGACATGCGAAACCAACATGCGAACGTGCGTAAAATGCACTGCAAATTTTTCATCCAAAAGTTTGACAAATTGCGAATTGGGTATCTGCAATTCCATAAATGCTTTGAAGTACTCAAAAAAAAAAAAAACTACAAGCCAGTGGAGCTAGTAGTTAAGAGCTTTAACGCAAAAAGCCATGTTAGTTCAAAACTCCCTGCTAATGATGTTACAAATTTTTGTTGCCATTTTAATGTGCCGTTTTTATTTTGAAAAAATTTTAGCCATTTCCAGCAACAAAGAGCCGTAGATTAAAATAGCGATTAGGTGCTTTTCAAGCAATAGAAGAGAGATAAAAGTAACAAAAAAACTACATTGTTTTTGTATTTGCTTTTGCATTTTAACACTCGCCGTCGCGTGAATTATTCAAGATTTTGAGTTTTTTTCGAAATTTTCTATTTATATTGCACTCAGTTTTTATTTCGCTGGTTTTTTGGTGGCCTGTGTTGTTTTTTTGTCTTCAGTGTAAACAAACTTTTGTCGCGAGCGCAAGTTGGAACTCATTCGAGCGTCCATCGGGCCGGCAGTTATATTGCGAAACCGTCATTGGTATATATCTCTCGATTCGGTATTGGTCGTTCCTCCTCTGTGAATTTTACTTTGTGCGAAAAAGAAAAAAACTTAAAATAAAAAGAAATGAAACTGAATTCGTTTTGCCCGAAAAGTAAATAAATATCTGAAAATCCGATTTATTTTCGTGTTTTCAAATTACATTCATTCGTTGCGAAAGAAAAATTTTCTTTTTCTTTTTGTGTTTCTAATTTGTTTTCTCAGTTTACCTTTTGCTTGCTTGAAGCTCATGACGTTTTCTTGAGTTAATTTTTAATTTTAACCTTGCGAATACCTTGACTGACACTCGGTTGTTTGCTTCGTACGCCTGCTCCCCATCTCACTCCTTCACGTGCAGCTGCAGTTGTTTCTTTTTAAAATTATTAAAATTTGTTCAAATTAAAATTTATTCATGCGTTTTGGTCGATGATTTGTAAAAATACATTTGCATTTTTATTTGTTTACTGTAAAATCTGTTAGTTAAGTTAATTATTTTTATATATATACGGAACGTTCTTTGTCAAACATATTGAAGCTCTGTTCCAAATCCATGTTGATCTTGAGCTTAAATTATTCGTTATTCGTCTCTTCTTATGGGCCATTGTGGCCTTTTGGAATTTTCGAAAATAGCGGCCAGAAACCAGATGATTAAAATTCTTGTGAAAAAAAATAATTGGAATCGATTGATTTTGGGCTCAAATTGTTGGTAACTCACGTCCTCAAAAAGTGATCATAATAGGTTGGTGAAATTCAATATTGAAACCTCAAAATCGTCGAGAAATGGAAAAGATCATGATTCGAACTACCGTTTTTTTGCCCTTAAATATTGAGTTTGAACCACTTATAATGTTAACTGATTATTATGAATCCAAAATCCAAATCAAACAATAAAAATTATTTTGGAACAATAAAAATTATTTTGGAAAAAACGATTTAAAATACATCGTTAGGATCAAGGGCTTTCTTTCATAATAAAAATACAAGTAATGCAATATCTTTTTATTCATTAAAAAGAGATTCAACGCAATGATAAATGAGCCTTTTGCATTTGACCATGTCCAAATTTAGAAATCTGGACTTACTTTTCTGGATACTTTTATTTTATTAACCATTATGTGTCTTGGTTTGTGTCAATTTTTTCAAAATTATTAATTTAATTATATTGAAAATCAAGAAAAATAGAAAAAATTTCGGATAGTTTTCGAGACATTCGGCTGAACATATGACTCTTAGGTCTGGGTGACCTAAATAAATAAATATAGAGCCGATCCTTCCAAAATTGATTATACGCCCAGTATGGGTTTAAATATTTATGTCCACGTCTCCTTTCTGGATCGTAGGGATTGGGATAAATGCTTATTTTTAAGAGAGTATGCTGTTCCAATTTACACTAATGATTCAAGTTTTTGGTGTCTTTCATGTGGAGGTCGTTGCTGTTCTATTGGCTATCATGTTATGACATTTCTTTGAGATCTGCTTGTATCTTCACTAACCGCCAGCTATCTATCGGATAGATGTCAATAAAACTTACTCTTTGCTGGATACCAGTTAGAAAAGATGTTAAGGAAAAGAGAAAGGTCTTATTTGCTATTATAAATCAAATAGGGTGAAAAAACATGGATAAAATTTTCAGAGATGGTACTCCTATATGTTCTGAAAATTTTGTGCCTAAAAATGCTTAAATCGATGATGAAGTCTTTGGGAAATTGATATTTTCTTGGAAAGTCAATTTTTTTATCTTTTACCACATAAAAACCATTCAGGCCTTCCTTTATTCAGATTTGCAATTTTTTTGTCATCTACTAGTACACAACTACCTAAAAATAATATAAAAGCTAATATGAATTGTGTTGGTTTGTTTATATTCATCAATGAATTTTTTCGTTATACTTACGAGCTTTTTTGAACACAATTTAAAACTTTTTTTTTAAGCAATAATATTGGTCAAAAAAATTTTATCGAATTTTTTTATATCTTCTACATGACAGACCAATCACTGAAAAAAGTTTCAAACTATTTAAAAAACATGAGGGTAATGATTGGCCTATTATAGATGGATTGGCCTATTATATACATATAATTGATAAATTCTCGTCCTGCTGCAGTCACGCGCGCGGTAAGTTTGGCCCAGCTACAATAATAAGCAGTGGTGCCCACTACCACAAGCAAACGCGCTGACGATAAGCATGTGTTGATGATTTGTTTATCAATTCAGAATACGTGCATGCTTTTTATGCTCTTTAATGCTTTTAACGCTCTTTAAGCGCCTGCTCGTTCTCTGGGCACTACTTAGTATAAGTGATCAAAGAATCTCATAGCTTTTGGGTGGTCGGATATCCCGTTGGTGGAAGGCATCCTCACCGTCGACTTTATTTTTGCAAACATGCTGTGCGCTTGGATGTTCGCTACTGTGACTTCTGCAGAAGCTGAGAAGTGTTGAGCACCTATTCTTATATACGATTAGTTTTTTGCACTGAAGGGTGTGGAAATTCCGAAATTCGCCAGTTTGGTGTAGACAAACAAATTCGGGCTCTTTTGGTTCTCTGCGCCATTTTTGGTGTTCTCGAAAATCCATTTTCAACCTCTGCCATACAAATCGTAAACAATTTTTTCTTGCAATTTCTTGAATAGAATCGGAAATTAATGAATTTCTTTTGCCATGCAAATGAATAAATCGATTGTAAATCACAATTTCAATCATCCCAGAAGTGCATTAAAAAGAAAAGTGTATGTTCTACATTGGGGTCTGATGGGGTTAAAGAATGCGGTCTGGTTATATCTTAAAAGCAATTTACTGTAAAAAATTTAATTAACTAACATGCAGTCTAGTGGAGCTGCAACACCGCTTTTTTGTAAAAATGATTTAAATTTCAGTTTCGTTAAATTTTTAAAATTTTATTTAAGCGTCAAGTGTTTTTGATGTTATTTTATTCGAGTTATAAATATAAAGGGGCGAATTACGTATTCACAAAATTTGCATTTGTTCTTCAAGAGCGACAACAACAAAGTTTTGTTAATTCCGTGCGTCTGCCCTTCTAAAATTCTTTCCAATGCTTGACATAGCATCGCTGTCAAAACAAATCAGCTGTGAAGCCAAATGCCGTGTGGATGGATACAATTTATGGATAGGATTTGGAAAGAAAACAAGAGGAGGCGCAAGACGCGTGTTCACTCGAGCACCCGCTATTAGAATGGGTGAAGCAATAAAAACAACAACAACAACAGCAGCAAAAAAAAAATGCGCTGTAGAGCAGCATATCAGGTTGGGACACAAGCGGCGAACATTATCGTTGGCACACAGCAAAGTTCTCAATATGGCGACGACCACCATAGTTGGCGCCATTTTTGTTATTTTTGGCACATTCTGTTTTGATGTTGTTGTTGCTGTTGTTGTCGGCAGGCAATGAAAAACGATAAAAAAGCCAACAACCAAATTTTCCAAATGAGCAGAGCGAAGCAGCAGCAGCGCAAATAATTTTTCTGTATTAACTAATTCTGATAGAATTTTCGCCTAATTCAGTATTTAGATTTCGACCAGCGAGCGTGTAACAGAAAAAAGTGTCAAAATTGCAATTTATTGATGAATATTTCGTTACTTGTTTTCAAGAGTTGAAGTTTGTATCCTAAAGATACATACAAGTTTTGTTTATTCTATGCCGATTGTATTGAAAACTTGATTGTTATTATACTTTTTTTTCTTTGTCAACAAGTCGCTTGATTAATTAAAATTACTACAACAACAACAATTATATTAGCAAAATAATAATAAAAGTTGAATACCAGTATCGCTTGCGAATATCTCACAGTTTGTGTAATTAGTACGGCAGAGTGAAGACGACGTGACGCCCGCATGTGCGAAAGAAATAACGCGATATATTTTTTGAAAAATTTTGAAATTCAAAAAAAAAATTAAAATTTACTGTCAAGGTATTTGATGTTTTCTTAATTGATGAAATATAATGCGGAAAACCAACTGAAAAGTTTTATTGTGCGATGTGCTGTTTATCTAACATATGGAGGAAAAAGTGAGCAGATGTTTTGCGAACTAAATAGAAGGAAAACTCAAGCGATAAAACTTGATGGTTTAATCATGTCGGCTGATTTCATATGCCGTGTCACACCCATTACGCGAAAATCAAGTGTTGATAACATTTAGTTTAACTATTTTGCGTAAACGTTTGCCTTCTTTTCAACGTTAAAAGTTAATAAATAATCTACCAATGGTAGCAATAATTACGTGGAATCACCCTATAAAAATTATGAGCTTTGCAATTTTGAAAGATTAACGAAAAATGTGTCATTCAAAATGGCACAGTTAATGGTTATCTCACCGAGCCTTAATGGATTTTAAAGCTCATGAGAAAGGAAGCTAAAACTAAGTTTGCAGTTCTGTCCGCTGCTGTTTTTCTGTTTTATCCGTAACAAATCGAAAAAAAAAACCAACAGCAAGTTGAAAGACTGAAAATATTAGGTACTGCAACTTCGATATTGAAAAAGTGCTAAAAGTCCCAGACACTAATAATATTTATGCCATTCGAAATGTGTTCCTATTTTACACCAAAATTTACGATGAGAAAATAATAACTTCGTGCTGTATATGTTACCGTTTTTAGGATAAACTAGTTTTTCCTAGGCCAAACTACTTTATTTGTGTGTGCCTGAAAGTATGCAATTTAATACAAAATCACTGTAGATAGCGATGCCGGTGTTAGATATATTATAGGCTGAGCAGTGGCCTAATGCCGCCGCGAGTCGGGTGTTGAAAATATTGGAAGAAGCTAATTCTGAGCTGCGCCTGATGGTAGCCCATTTACCCTAACTATACAATCAAATTAATACATTTTTGTCTTGGCCTTAATCTTCACTAGCCGCAGTGCTTTTGCGTTAAGATTTCATTTTATGTTCTTTGGCTAAGGGCTACTAGTTTGGCCGGTAACATATATAATGATGAGAGGTCGTCCAAAGCCCAATAAATTTAATTCAGAGATCGATTCTACAGGTTAAAATTAATCACAAAAATGAATGTTGTGAGGAAAACAAAGAATTTTAAATGTCAGCAGTGATCCTCGGATATCGGTATGGCATGTTTAGGGGTTTCACTTCCAAACAACTTTTTTTGCAACAATGAATGCAAACAGACCGAACAAATTCATGAATTCCTTTTTTCTAGCTCGTTGAATGATATCGAAAATAAATCATTTTCGTTTTGCCATGGAATGGAAAAAGTCAATTTCCAATTCAAATCCTTTGGAATGGAAATACGAATTTAATGTTCCAAATTTTGACTCCAGAAATTGGCAAAGAAATCAATTTCTTACGAAATAAAAATTTTTCAATTCTAAATTTCAATTTTTGAAATGAAATCAATGAAGAATTTTTTTTTTTTATCATGGATGTGGAAGGCAGTATGGACCCTAGTAGTGCTATAGTGTTTTATCTCAACATTTTTTTCTCGATAACGTAATAACCAAGTCTCCAATGCATTATCAAATCATCAAACGTTTGTTTGTACTATTAAGACATGAGATTACATATAATATGTGTGAAACTAAAAATTGCTCATACGCTCGTGTGTTAGATCCGTTTTTATAACAATAAAATTTATTTATTTATTTAATGTAGATAATTAAAAAAAAATAATGTGAAAAAACCTGAATCTTTAAAAACAATCACGTGTTAATAATTTAAAAAAAAGCAACGTAACATTGAGAAAGCTGCAGTGCTATCAAAACTAAATCTTCGGCAAGTGTTAACCATCGATTGTGAATGCCGTCATTCAAAATTCTAAAAATAAATTTTTAAAAATCAATCAATTGTTAAATTTTATGCAAATAATTTATCGTCATTTCAACTAACGGCTACCAAAAATAGCTACCAAACGTTAATTTGCCATAGCCTTCGCATATCACATTAACATATACAAATAATGGGTCCAGCTTCACACGCTGCATCATCAGCGACATCAGCAAACGCAGCTGTAGCCAATGGTATCACCAGCAACATTGCTGCTGCTATTTGGTCTAACACTACAAAATATCCACGTACCATTTCCTCTAACTCCTCGGGTTTCTTTGAGGATGATGAAACTTCATTGAATCCTTATCAAACGCCGCCACCATCTCCAGCTTTAACACGTGCCAATGTGCCACTTGGCTTGCAGCGTCACATTGTCAGAATGTTCAGCAGTGAAGAGTAAGTTCTAATGCCTCAATATTTTGTTTTAATAATGAAACATTTTTTTTATTTTGTTTTGTTTGTTTTTAATTTCTTTTTGGCCTAATTTTTTTATTTGTTTATTGTCTTGATGGTTTCTTGACGTCTTCTTTACTCTGCTTTGTGAATTTGTGAAAGTTAGGCCTAAACTGACATTTTTGCAAACAAATAGCCATCAAACAGTTAATACTTTGTTTGGCTTCGTGGTTTTTTTTTTGTTGCTCTCATAAGTTAACAGGTTTTCTCATATAAAAAGTATAGATAATGTGGAAATCATTTGTGTTTAAAGGGTGTTCCAAACATCAGACATAAAGTAATTTTGGTAGAAAACACGGGTTTTTAATTAAAAATTTTGTTTATTTTATTGATTCATAATGTGCACGGCTATGTATGGAATATCATATTGGTGAATGGCCTTCACAGCTTTAGTGGCGTGTACGCAATCTTTTAGTCGAAATTTTCATGACCGTTTTGCATAAATGTAGCTTAGTTTTGTTGATACAGCGCTCATTTTCCTCTTTCAAGGCATGAGCGGTCATTGGCTTGTTGCCATTATCGTTAGACTCAAAAAAGAACTCAAAGAAATGGCCCTAAATTGCGATCTGGGTGGTCAATTCTGATCACAAAAAAAGACATTACACGCATAGGAATTAACTCATGCAACAATTGAATTGTCTGTCGGACTGGGGCTTACCAGTGCCCAAGGTAGCTAAGGTAAGCTCAAACTAAAACTGAGCTTCACTGGCCTTGAGCTTGGTTCTGAATGTACTTTTAACTGACCAAAGGTGAAGGTAAAGCTACGAATCTGGTACCACTGGTTGTCAGAAACCCCTATGACTTCGGTTTTAGGAGGCAGTTGCGGGAAGCCAAATTGGGTGGATCGCATGCGGTAGGCCCTTTCGGGGGTGCATCGTAATGACTGTGGTTGAAACTTAAATCGCTGGGAGAGCAAAGTGCTACGCTCAGTGTAGAGTTGCATTTTGTCAACCTGGTAGCCGTTCCAAGGACGACAAGAAATAAAGATGAATCTCGACTCAAGCCAAGGAGGAAGTTACGGCCTTAGCTGTAACTTTACTTGGTAACTGTTTCCAATATCAATCGTCCTATATTTTGCGACATATACCGCCTTTGGAGGCAGGCGGTCACGCTAAAAACCAAGACAGTTGTTTGTCGGACTGTATAACATATGACACCATGTTGTTGAATCCACATGTCGTCCACCTCCATATTTTCCAATTCAGCCACGAAAAACTGAATTATCATGATGCTTCCAACCCTAAAATTCACACCTAATAGTGTGACGAAGTATGACGAAGCCATTTACAACGATGAAAGTGAGCCTCATCGCTGAATATGATTTGTTCGAAAAAGCAGCATACACTTGCTGTTCCATAATCCATTCAACGAACTCTCTTTTCGCACGGTCAGCAGGATTCAGTTCTTGAGTCAATTGATTTTGTAAATTGCCGTATTGATGTTCGTAGACTCTCACGAATGGCTTAGATGTTTTGTGTTGAAAAACTTGTTGAAGGGCAGCCAAATATCTAAAATCACTAATTGATCCAGTCTCCTTAAATGTAGTAATAAATTCTCTTCACAGTTAATGAAGTTAAATCACTATTCCGACCATATTTTGCACGAAAATTGCGTGCTGTAGCTGGCAAACCTTTATTATTTTAAAAATTGGCTAAAGAATGAAAACGCATTGTTATTTCGTGTAGCGCTCCATTTTCAATAGCCCTAAACCCTCAGCTGTCAAGTTGTATTTTTAAACATCAACACTTCACCGCACAAATGGCACGAAATTCAAATCTTGCATGAATTTTTGGGGTACCCTTTATTATATAATAGTTGCGCATAACTCTTTCGAATATAAAGAACTAATGTGCTTAACGTTTTCCAAAAAAAAAAAAAAATAATTCGTAAAAGCTTCTATATTTACTATGGTAACAACGGTAAATTACACTGCTCAACAAAATTAAGAAAAAAAATTGTTGCAGACCAACCAATAACAATTTCTTATGCAAAAAGGCGCTCTGATTCCGAAAATCATAAAAAAATAAAATGTTTGGCACGTGTAGTTTTTGAGATGCTATTGAATTTTGGCTTATTTTTAAGAAAACTGTGCCATTTAATGGTACAACAAATGATTTCCCATTAGTTGTTTTTTACATATTATAAAGTCCGTTCAATAGTTCAAGAGCATTGAGCTATTCAAAACCTCATTTGGTTTCTTTTATCGTAAACTTATCGTAAAATAATTTAAAAATTTATTTTTTTATTGTCATTGTCACAGTGGTTTAATTTAGTCAGTTATATTATATATTTTTAAAGTATGAATCTTAACAAAAGGAACAAGATTCTGTGCAAGAATGGCGTATAATAGGGAAGTAGCTATCACTTGTTCAAACAGATATACTCGAAATTGAGAGTAACTGCAAGCAAATCTCACCAGAAATGTGTTCAACCCCAAAGTCTTAGCGTTCTGGAACTTTTGATGGCAATTTGTCATTGTGTTAACTCTTCTAAAGTTATATGAAAATAAAATTAAATTTCGGTAGCACTCTTTCTTTTAAAGAAGGACGAAAAATCCTTTTCTGAAATGGCTCATTTGAAAGATATTTTTAAGAACTAAAATGTTTACTTACAAATAAGTCATACGTCAAAGTAAATTTCAAAAGAGGTTAATAATTTTCCCTATTAATTATAGTATAGTAAGCAAATGTGAACCAATATTTTTAAACCCACAATATGTATTGCGTTTAAATTTATTTTGTGTGTGAGAGGAACTATGTTTCAAAATATGTCAACATATGAGGGCTTCAGAAGCCAAGGGGCTTCTGTATCAAGTGCACATTTTGAAAATTTTGAGCTGGCCCGTGCAAAGTACTCATAAAACCGTAGAAAACATGTATATTTACTGAAAATTAACTTTTAAGCTCTCCCCGCGCCATCTCGTGTTTTCAAATTACGTTAAAAAATTTAAGTTGCGGTTACGTAAGTGCCACTTATGCCCCTTGGCTTCCAAACAAAGTTCAAAAGACCTGTTTGCTCTGAACTGTACAGCTGTGACGCTTCACATTATTTCAATAATTGTAAATTGTATATATTTAAATAATTATTAAAGTAAATAACATAAAAAAAAAAATTAATTTGCTTTAATTATTTGATATACCTCAGTAAAATTGATATTTGTGCAATATATTTTTTAAACTTAGTGTAAGCACTTAGTTTTTTTTTCTTATGATTTATTTTTTTTAATAAAGGCTTTAATAAGTTGAACATATCAAAGCATAAACATATTTAATTCATCACATTTTAATATCTAGAAATAATAAATAAAAATTTAAATATTTTATTTTAGTTTAGATCGCGTTAATTTTAGAAATTTAATTTTTTAATATATGTAAAGGATAGGATCGATCTTTTCGGATTTTTTAAAATCGAGTTAAAACACAAGAAATTTTTTGAAAAATTATCCCTTGCAGCGCCGACGTTTCGAGGATTATTTGTCCTCTTCTTCAGGGCGTCAATTTATTAACTGAACATTAAAACATATAATAACATAGTTACAAGTAATGATACAACAATTATAAATATTACATAAATTTAGTTAACATAGATTGGAACAGTGTGAGAGATTTTTAAAATTGTATTTTGAACAGAAAAGCTATTACTAAAGTAAGAAGAAGAGTTAATGTAAAGCTAGCAGATAATTTGTGCTGATATTGTCACAGTCCTCTTTTCTGTTCATCGTTCTATTTATGTTTTTTTGTATGTGCAGACTCTCCAGCGTCATTCTTATGTTGTAGTTTGGCTCTCTGTCGACTATTGAGACATTATCGAGGTCTGCCGAATGTCCAGAAACGAAGAAAGAAACGACAGCCTTAGCACAACATATTAAAAATTCTGGACATTCGGACGTAGCGTGTTAACTTTAAACTTAAATATCTCGAAAATAGCTTTTTTGCACTTATGCCCCTTGGCTTCTGAGGCCCTCATATTAATTCTTCGTTGCAATTTACAGAGACTGCCTCAATGTAATTCATGGTTCAGCTAGCTATGATGTGTAACTATACTGGTCCAAATATGTTTTCAACTCTATTCTACCTTCTGCTATCTTCCGTGGGTACTTTATTTAAAAGTCTGTTATGTCGTTTCTGCACAATTGGAAGGTTAAAGTTCTAGAAATAAAAATTATCTTTAATAAGAAATATGTACAACTGTAAAAATAGCTTGTTAGTAAAAATACTAGTTGTATACAAGAGTGCACTCGTAACGACTATCAAGCTACTCGCCACGTTGCGAGTCCATCGAGCTTTTGTGCACAAAAACCACAAATCAAATGAAGACAACTCGAAACACCAAGCAAGAGATGTGAGTACTGCACTTGCAAATAAAGCGCAAATAAAATGTTTCAGAAGTTCAAGTTTATTGCATTCGGAAGTTTATATGATGATTGTTTCGAGTGCACTCATGCATACCTCTTTTACATACATACATGGTGGTATATAATGGATATATATTGACAATGTAGTGATAAAAATTGAAGCAAATACCAAAGAAATAAAGGGTGTTTTTTTTAGAAGTTTGTTTTTCGAATAGAGATAAAACTGGCATTTTATGGTCAAATCTGGCAACTCTAATGTCATTTATGTTCAGTTTGGTTTGCCATTTCATCATGAACAGGTTGACAAAAGAACAACGCTTGCAAATCGTGCAAATTTATTTCGAAAATAATGGTTCAGTTCGCGAAGTTTACCGCAAGCTCCGTCCATTTTATGGTCGACATAATCGTCCATCAGAGCAATTAATTCGGTTAACCATGGATCGTTTTCGCACTACGTTTACTCTATGTGATAATACGCATCCGCAGAGACGTCGAACAGTGCGCACCGAAGAAACAATTGCCGCTGTAGAGCAAAATGTTGAAGAGGACCCGAATGAATCGATTCGCCACCGTGCACAGCAATTGGAGCTTTGTCCATCAACTTTATGGAAGATTTTGCGCAAAGATCTTGGCTTGCGACCTTACAAGATCAAGCTTGTGCAAGAATTAAAGCCGCGAGACCATGCAATGCGTCGTGATTTTGGTGTATGGGCCGAAAATGAGATTGATCTCGATGCTGATTTTCATCGCAAAATTTTGTTCAGTGATGAGGCAGGCTCATTTTTGGTTGAATGGCTACGTCAACAAGCAAAATTGCCGCATTTGGAGTGAAGAGAATCCACATGAGACCCTTGAGACGCCATTACATCCACAAAAACTGACTGTTTGGTGTGCTCTATGGGCTGGTGGAGTCATTGGGCCATACTTCTTCCGAAATAATGCTGGAGAGTCAGTTACCGTTAATGGAGACCGGTATAGAGCCATGATAACCGACTATTTTGTTCCCGAATTGGATGGCATGAATGTGGATGAGTTGTGGTTCCAACAAGACGGCGCTACATGCCACACAGCGCACGTCACAATCGATTTATTGAAGGAAACATTCGATGAGCGCATAATTTCGCGGAATGGACCTGTCAATTGGCCACCAAGATCGTGTGATTTGACACCATTGGATTATTTTCTTTGGGGATATGTGAAGTCGCTCGTCTACGCCAACAAACCAGAAACGTTAGGGGACTTGGAAGCCAACATTCGTGGCGTTATTGCCGACATACGTCCCCATATGCTCGAAAAAGTGGTTCAAAATTGGACCTGTAGAATTGGCTTTATTCGAGCCAGCCGCGGCGGCCACATGCCCGAAATCATATTTAAACATTAATGGCATAAAATTATCCTTCCAATAAAGCCAAATTGATGGACATTAAAACGATTTTCTTGTGTTTTATTTCAATTCGAAGCTCTATACCTCTAAAAAAAACACCCTTTATGTTGATTTTGAAATCCTGAGTTTCACTGGCTTTATTGTTAGTGGGAAAGCTTTGGACCTATTCAAACATTTCACTAGTATTGAAATAAAATTTTGATTTTTCCCATTATCATCGCTATGGTAAAATCATTATTTGGTTCTTATTCCTTAAAAAAAAAAGACCGAGCCCGCTGCTTAATTTTATTTTACACCACTCAGGAGAGAACAATTTGTCAATTACCATTGAGACCTGACGGGTAAAGCCATTTTTGGTGCAACTGTTTCAGTTCCTCTTCTTTTTTTTTTTTTTTGTGTAACTCCATGTTAATTGTTTGGTTCTCATATGATGCCTCTAATTATTTTTGTTCAATTCCATTTTGTAAAAAATCTTTTATCAAAAAGATCTATCTCGCTCATTTATTTTAATTTGTGTTCGAATTCAATTATTTCTTAATTTTTTACGAAAAAATGAAACAAAATGGGGGGGTTTTTTATTTCACTGCTCTTGAAATGTTGAGCGGTCTTAAAAGTTTTGTACAAAAATATTACGTTTAATTTGATTGCTCTTAATTTGGTATGCAATATGTCACAATTGACTCATTGAAACTCATTAAATGGGACTATCTTCTTTGAAAATAGGCGAAAATTTAATTTATCAAACAACTCAAAAACTAAACGTGCGAATATTTTTTTAAAGAAAAAAGATCTTTGGCTAGCCTGCAACTTTCAAACTGTTGGTTAATTTTATTTAAGTTACAACAAAATAAAAATTAACAATTTCCTACATTAAGGAAAATGTGGGCGAACGCTACGTTAATATGAAACATTTAACATGAGAATAAATTTAAAAACAACATCTATCAACAATCGTGTTAATTTAACTAGTAAAAATGTAAATTTAACTAGATGTAAATGTAATTTTATCTGTAGATAACTGCAAAACAAAACTCAATTTTTTAACAAAAAATTTTAAATCGAATGCGGTGGACTCATGTTAAGCAATCAAAACCTTTGTGGCGCTATCTTCCGATCTATAAGCGCAGCAGGAAGATTTAAAAATGTAATAGTTCTGTGAACCCCAGTTGTAGCTGTAAATTTTTTTCTATTTTATTTAAAAAAAAAAAAAACACTTTAATTCAACTCAAAAAGTAATAACATGAAAAATAATAAATTTAATGCGATTTTTCTTTCTGAGTGTATAAAGTGCATGAAATAAATTTTTTTTTATTCAGCAGATAGCAATAGTGCGGATTTTAAAACCGCTTAACGCCTCATAAATAAAATGTACAACAACAAATCGCTAGAAAAACAATTAGTAAGATATTAAATTGTTGAGAAAAGTAATGTAAAGAAAAATTATTGGCTGCGCTTGTGTGGCAACGGAATGGCTTGAAAACACTTGGAAATTAATTTATTGCTCCTAGCGAATAGCGTCGATTCACGTGTTATAGTGTGGGTGGGCCACAATTCAAGTGACACAACACCAAGGCCTAGGCTTGAAAAATTGATTATAGTGACTAGCGAGCGATGTGGAGAATTTGCATTTCTCACATTCTAAAGCCCAGGTAGCAATATTATTGAAGGTTAAAATATTTCTCAAAAATAAAATATTATTCAATGTTAGAGAATGAATATTGATAAAATATTACAATTTTAATTACTCGTGCAAATCAATATGCAATCAAAGATTTCCCACAACGCAATAGAGTGCCACTGCGTACGTCATAAGGCAGTGCTAGTGATCATTGTGATTACTTTTGGTCCATTAGGTTTTTATATGAGAGAAGTTTTAATTCATTTTTGAACATAAACTTAAACGGTAATACTTTGAGTTCATTAAAAATAAATGTGGCGTATTAGGAACTGGTTATTGGTGAGGTGGTGCACTAAATTCTACCATCTACTGGAGATAATGTTGTGATCTATTTCTATCCTTTCACTAATTTATTAAGCCTCAATGTCTCTAAAATTTAGTGGAAGTAAAGATTTTTATGATAAAATAGTGATAGTGAAAATTGTCCGCTACATTTTTTGATTTTAAAAAAGAAATTTCGCTTCCATTAAACTTACATAATTACACTAAGTCGAAGTGAAAGCATAGTAGATTATCAATAAAGTGCTTGGAAAATTTAATAATTTTGCTAAAAATATTGATCTTAATTCTGTCACAAAAAATTTTTGAAAAAAAAAAATGTTTTCCACGCAAACATTAATTTGTACATTTCCCATTCGTTTTGGTTTGTTTTTGTCGAAAATAATAAATGTTGAATAGTTTGAAACCACTTTATTTAAATTAAACCATAATATTTTTGTAGATGTGTAATTTTCATGTCCGTGTAGTAACTCAAAATTAAAAGATTTTGCTATATTTAGCGTAAATTTACTCCTAAAACGTTCTGATAGCTTATTTATGTTTTAGAAAAAGAGTCAAAGTTAAGAACAGAGTTTATATACCGATTCCCATTCTGAAAGTTTTGCAGAGAATGGGAACGGTGATATTCCGATAGAGCAAAATCCGGCAAATAATAGGATGAGTTAAAGGACAGCGCTCAATTTCTTAAGTTTCCCGATTTAATTTCTCATTTTTATACCAATTAGGTGATACTCATTGGCGGTACAATCAGTTCAAATTCAATGAAACCCAAATCAACTAGATATATATGTTAATTTTTGACACTCCTTAAGGACATATCTCTGATAAATCTGACCTTAGACTTTATCAGCATCACGGTAACTTCTGAGCCAGATTGAGACGTTATACTGTATTCTTAAATTTTTTTCTTTTTAATGTTGGTTGCGCTTACCTCTAAAAATTAACAAAAAAGTCATTGTATAGGGGTAAGCTTACAGTCTGATCTCGCTGCTCACCTAGTGATACAGTTTAGGTTTAAAGGGTCGCTTGCTATAGCAAGATTCTCTCGAAGGCAATTTACCTATACCTTTTACCGGCCAAACTAGTTTATAAGATAAACTAAAGTAGTTTATTTTATAAACTTCTAGGCCAAACTAGTTCATCCGAAACGTGCTAGGTCGTCTCATCTTTGTCTGCACAACTCCTGCAAAAATTTTGGATATAGGACCAATAACAGCGCCCCGTTAGCACTTTTACAACAGCTACAATAATTATGTAGACTGAAATCCATCTCTAGGAGTATGCCCATATTATCCGAGTAAACACCCGCTCCTGCGTCGAATTCCATCTTCGATCCCTCCGTGAAGATGGTTACAGCTCCCTTCCTTCCAGAACGGTGCCAGAGTTCCACTCTTCTCTTAATGGAAAGTTGATGTTCTAGTCACTGTCGTAGTCAAGTATTAGTACTCTGTAATCACTTGCTTTACGGCGAAGTTTCCACTGTATATCCCTCAAAATAGACCCGTGACCCTCAGTTTTTT
This sequence comes from Meiosimyza decipiens, assembly GCA_963680825.1. NCBI lineage: Eukaryota > Metazoa > Arthropoda > Insecta > Diptera > Lauxaniidae > Meiosimyza > Meiosimyza decipiens. The sequence goes on from OY804260.1 coordinate 49,351,580, forward strand.
GAAGCATGTTACATTCTTTTAATCTAAGAATCATTTTTGCAGCCGCATTCCTGATGTATAAGTCAATGGTAACGAATGCATTTTAATTTCCAGGCCCTTTCGAAAATTACGATGGTTATTAGTACTTTTAAAACTAGGAAAGGTGGATCAAATCTTGTCAAACGGAGATCTAAGCGAAATATTTCTTTCGGCCTCTTACAGTCAACCCCTCCACGATACTGGCAACTGGTGCTTATTTCGATTATTAGCGATACGTAAACTATCAATTACAAAAAAAAAATTAAGCGGATTGAAACGACGTTATTTCTTGAATTATGGTATTCTGGTTTTTTTTTTTAAATAAAACTTCACCTTATAGTCTTTTATTATGAATTATGCAATACTTGTGCATAATTTTATTTAATAATTATTATTGGGTTTTATTAAATTGTTCTTAAGTCTGTTATTTAATTTTAATATCCACAATAATCTACAGCTGTTTTTACTGTCACTTTGTTGATTCTGTCATTTTGTGTTTTTCCATGGCCTTAAGGGAACAGCAAATGCTCAGTGTGAGCTAGGGCTTTTGAGATTTGCACAACTGTTTGGAATTTATATTTTAATTATTCTATTGAGAAAACGTGTCGTTGTTTGCGCTAAATGTGGCAAAAAAATATGAACTTGAAAACCACCTACAATCCAAAGAAACCCCCCCACGTAACTGCATATCTTACAAAATAGAGACTGATATTGTGTACTTTGAACAAAACTTGAAATTATCGGAAAAATCCATGTGCTATAAAAATTAAATTTCTTAGTAATTAAAGTTATCATATAAATAAGTTTTATTATTTTTATAAGCAGTGATGATTTCTGTGCACAGTGGGTAGATGGCACCGAATATGAAGATAAATTTGCTCTGTATAGTATGAATTTTTTTTTCTCATTCCAAAAACGTCTGTTTTTCCGCACTCTTCATATTGATAGACCCAAACCTTGGCGAATTTGTTACAGTTTTTATACTGATTGTGAAATTAGAAACATTTGCAAGTGCAGCGGCACATTTTTTTTACGATTTGAGAAATTTTAGTTTTCTGGGAAAAGATTCTTTAATATTGAGATAAATACAGTTTTAACGATTACGGTTACAGTGTGTGATAGCTTGCTTTACTACTAAAAGTCTGCTTTATGTTTGATTAAACAATGATATGTAGCCAGAAGGTTCTGTAACATCAAGACCTGTTCTTAAGTTAATTCAGGAGTTATCCTCGTTTTGCTCAGTTAGCTTTGGTTTTCGAGGTATGCGAGTAGGATATTAAACATGTCAAATATAAACTACATCATACTATAAGGCTCAGCACATTTTTTTTATGAAAAGTGTCCTTCGATCAAATTAAATGAAACATTATTATGTCGTCAATATCCATCTGATCAAACGTCTGTTACGGTTCAGGTCTATGCTATGGGTAGTTTTAGAAATAATGGAGATAAAAAAATTAATTTACAGCGAGTTTATATAGGACTAATTGACTTTTTTTCTCACATATAACTATACTTTTTATATGAAATTGCTTGTGTGGGTATGGTTTGTAACGCTTTGGTGCAAAATCTACTGAACCGATTTTAATAATTTTTTTTTTAAAACAATATGTTTGTGCTATAAAAAGTTATTGTATACTTAGATTTTTTTTTTAAGTTAAATATCCTTTTATTTGCAAATTTTCACATAAAAATTGTCATTAAATTTTTGGCTTTGATGTTTACGCTGCTTTTTGAGTTCTGTGTCTATTTCTTCTCCTCATTTGTTCCGTTTATATTTAGCTTCGATGTTCAAAGAACAAACTCAATTTGCTTTTTGTTACTTTTCAAGAGAGAATATAGAATGAGATATTAAGAGTGTAATTTCATTATGAGAAAAAAGAAACAACCGATCCGTGCATGAAATGTTGCATTTCTTGAGCCTATGGTGAATTTAAAGGGGAGAGGGAGGTCGTTGGAATATTACGAAATTAACCAACTTCCCTCATTTCTAGTAATGTTATGTTTTATGTTTATGTTTATGCTATCATGAATTCAATATTTAGATGTTCATAAATGTTACAAATTTTGAGATTTAATCCAATCGATCTTACAACAACTAAATTCTAATTTAATAGTAGACAGTAAAACCATACATTAATATGATGTCTACATGAATGGGACTTAGTTCAGTAAGTAAAATCGATAAAGCTAAATTATTTTGAACAAATATTCTGGAAATTCATTTCAGAGCTTTGTAGGTTTAAACCAAAACATGCTTGCTTCATATCATTTAAATGTTTTGAAAAGTTTTACCATATTTTTGACACCTCTAGAATCGGAAGAGATTTCTCAGAACAACGCAAACGTTTTCTCAAGCTAATAAAATTTAAGTATTCTCTGAAAGTCTATTTAAGAAAGTTAATTTTAAGTGAACAGACTTTAATTTTCAAAACCATAAAATCCTAGCTGAAGAAAAATGTACCTGCCCAACTTTTATTGCCTATAATTGTGCGCAATTTGAATGATCTATGGCCAAGCGAACCGAAGTTTTTGCTTCGCTTATTTTCTTTGTAAATTTTGCAAGCATGTGGCTTCAATTAGGAGATGTTTTTTACATTTTTTTTTTTTTCAAATAAAAGCTGTGTTGTTTACGTTCCGCATGATTTTGTTCAAATTTTTTATGTCTCTGTTAATTTCCAAAAATATGTTAATTCAAAATGTTTGGCAAACAGACATGAAACTATTTTTATTTTTGATAAAAATCATGAAAAAATATGTTTTTAATTTGCACAACTTGCTTTTATTGTTTTATTTAAGTTATGTAATATTATATTTTTATCTAAGGTCCTATTATGGTCTCTCTGTTATTATACTTCGTTTGCATGGGACTGTCCATAAGCCACCAGCGATGGGAGAAAAGATTTTGGCGGAAAGCTTCGTTCAAAGTGCGCGCAAATTTAAGTTTTGCAAATACCTTCAACCGTTTGACAAACTTCCCTATGGACTTTTATACCAACACTATAAAAGTTTCTGTGAAACGACCTTTAATATTTCATTTTGAAAATCAGTCACCTTTTTGTATTTGTTTTTTGTCAGGATTTGATTTTTTTAAGGTTCTGCTTTCAAATTTATGAGCCATCTATTCAGTAGCCTTCAAATAGTGCAAACAATGCTAGAAATGACTAAACTGCGATATCTCTTATGGTTTTTGAGCAAAAGTTACCTCAAGTTAAGAAATGTCAAACGACAGAGTGAGTATCTGTCAATTAAATCGTCAAAGAATGGTTTGTGCTTTTAGTAGATTTTATTTAAAAATAGTTTTTATAAAAAAAAATATGTAATTAATGACTCCGTATGTTTCTTAAACTTCTGCTCATTGCGGTTCGATGCTGTATTTAGTGAAGGCTTGGAGTCATCAAAAAACCAAAATGAAAAATAAATGTATTTTCTTGCAAGTGCTCCCCTTAACTGTGGAAAATCTACATAAATTCAGATGTTTCAATATTTCTTGCACGAATGTTTCTTTTCGGTGTAAATAAAGCAAAAATTTTGTGTTTTTCTTTGTTGTTTGATATATTGAATTTTGAAATTTATTTCGTTAAAATTTTCATTTCAAGGTGAATTTCAGAAAACTGTAGGCGTATATTTTGTTCCTAATTTTAAAAATAAGAAAATTTCTATCTTAATAATATAAATATTCATTTGCGAAATAAGAGTGCAAAGTTTTTTGAACTCTTTTTCTACACTTATTGAGTGCTTAGCAATTTTACGTGCTATATAAATATGTATTACAAACATAAACATTACTAATATTTATAATGTTTATTTTATTCAATTTCATTAATATAAAGGGTGCTTTTTTTAGAGGTATAGAGCTTCGAATTGAAATAAAACACAAGAAAATCGTTTTAATGTCCATCAATTTGGCTTTATTGGAAGGATAATTTTATGCCATTAATGTTTAAATATGGTTTCGGGCATGTGGCCGCCGCGGCTGGCTCGAATAAAGCCAATTCTACAGGTCCAATTTTGAACCACTTTTTCGAGCATATGGGGCCGTATGTCGGCAATAACGCCACGAATGTTGGCTTCCAAGTCCCCTAACGTTTCTGGTTTGTTGGCGTAGACGAGCGACTTCACATATCCCCAAAGAAAATAATCCAATGGTGTCAAATCACACGATCTTGGTGGCCAATTGACAGGTCCATTCCGCGAAATTGTGAGCTCATCGAATGTTTCCTTCAATAAATCGATTGTGACGTGCGCTGTGTGGCATGTAGCGCCGTCTTGTTGGAACCACAACTCATCCACATTCATGCCATCCAATTCGGGAACAAAATAGTCGGTTATCATGGCTCTATACCGGTCTCCATTAACGGTAACTGACTCTCCAGCATTATTTCGGAAGAAGTATGGCCCAATGACTCCACCAGCCCATAGAGCACACCAAACAGTCAGTTTTTGTGGATGTAATGGCGTCTCAAGGGTCTCATGTGGATTCTCTTCACTCCAAATGCGGCAATTTTGCTTGTTGACGTAGCCATTCAACAAAAAATGAGCCTCATCACTGAACAAAATGTTGCGATGAAAATCAGCATCGAGATCAATCTCATTTTCGGCCCATACACCAAAATCACGACGCATTGCATGGTCTCGCGGCTTTAATTCTTGCACAAGCTGGATCTTGTAAGGTCGCAAGCCAAGATCTTTGCGCAAAATCTTCCATAACGTTGATGGACAAAGCTCCAATTGCTGTGCACGGTGGCGAATCGATTCATTCGGGTCCTCTTCAACATTTTGCTCTACAGCGGCAATTGTTTCTTCGGTGCGCACTGTTCGACGTCTCTGCGGATGCGTATTATCACATAGAGTAAACGTAGTGCGAAAACGATCCATGGTTAACCGAATTAATTGCTCTGATGGACGATTATGTCGACCATAAAATGGACGGAGCTTGCGGTAAACTTCGCGAACTGAACCATTATTTTCAAGCGTATCAAAATTCCGGATTTCTGTAATCTGACCGCACACGTCGAATTCTTGCAACGAAGCTGCGTAGAACTTCAATTTAGAACACTGCCTTTACTGTTTGGCCCCTTCGAAGAAACTCGTGATGCACCAAACCCTTGCTATCGTAGTAAGTGATTAGCATTCCTTTAATTTTTGATGTTATTTGACGTGTTTTTTTAGCTTAATATGTAATGTTTAGTTGGAGCGATACATCAATGGCTTCCATTTACTTTTTAAAGATTATTTCATGTAAATGTTAGCCGCGACTACACCTGAGATGGTTCATCCGTAAGCTCCAATTTTGACATACTATTTATAGCATTTTGGTCGATATCTCATCAAAGGCAGCTGTAATGTTGTCTTCCAGGGCTGCAGTTGTGGCTGGCTTACCCCTATCCACGAGAGACTTCACGTAGCCTCACAAAAATTAGTCTAGTAGGGTCAAATCCCATGATCTTGGCAGCCAATGGACTGCTCCAAATCGTGAGATAAATTGGTCACCAAACTCGCCTCTCTTGGTATCGCGTGCCATGTGGCACCGTCTTGTTGAAACCACATGTCAACCAAGTCTAATTTTTCTATTTAGGTCAAAAAAAGTCGGTAATCACTGTACCTTGTTCTATTGACTGTAGTTTTGCGATTTTTATTATTCTTAAAAAAGTAAGGTCCAATGATGCCACCGGCCCAAAAACCGCACCAAACAGTGTAGTTTTCAAGGTGCATTGGCATCTCTTGAACTGCTTCTGGCTGCTCTTCAGACCAAATTCGGCAATTCTGTTCGTTGGCGTAACCATTGAGCCAAAAATGAGCTTTATCGTGGAAGAAAATTTTTCGATAAAAAATTGGATCTTCATCCAACTTTTGTAAGACCCATTCACCAAACAAACGACGTTTTGGTAGGCCACCCGGCTTCAATTCTTGCACCAGCTGCATTTTGTATGGTTTTATACCGGGGTCCTTACGTAAAACCTTCAAGGTGGTCGAATAACACAAGCCCAATTGTTGACAGCGGCGACGATATTCATTGACACTGCCCGATACCGCAGCAATATTATCCTCGGTACGTACTCTTCGCATACGGGTTGGTGGATTAATGTCCAATAAAGTGGAACTGGTGCGAAATTTCGGTACAATAGCTTGAATAGCCTGTTCAGTGGGTCGATTATGGCGACCATAAAATGGACATAATTTGCGAAAAACAATTCGCACAAAGCCCGATTTTTATAATAAAATTCAGTGATTTGCAATCGCTGTGCGTTTGTTAGTCTATTCATGGTGAAATGGCAATTCTTACTGAGTATTTTTTGTTTTGAGACATGTTACGAATTACGCCTGAGATGTTAAAAAATTTACACTGAAAAAACAAATAGGAAAAAAATCACCCTTTATATATAACTTAAATATGCAAAATTTACGAGCACTACGAACGCTTATCATTAGTTGCTTAACTGAATTAGAATCGATCGACGATAACAAAAAGTAACACACATTTTTAGGCATTTTTTCTATATCTAAGACATATTTACCTATCTCTTACAGCACATTTTTAAAATTTTATACTAACGTGCGTTCTTTTCTTTTTTTTCAGGTAAGTCATCGATTCGGTAAAAAAATATTAGGTTTGATAAAAAAGTTTAAGGAGTGATATTTTTGAAGCAACAAACTCCGGATATCACTTTCGATCACAAAAGATTATTCTGTGAATCGCATGAAGCTTGCTTTTACTTGTTGAGGATTCATCAGAAAGTGGCGGGTAACGAGTAAGTTACTTCTCCAAAGTCGTAATAATGAATCGCTGCAATGATTTGTGATGTCGCTTTTTCTGTTCATTTGAATTCCTTGAGTGAGGCAAGCATTATGTTATCGCAACTCTTTTTACAACTAACAAAAGATATATTAGAATAGTCACGAATTCATCACATTCGTCCATGGAATACCAATGTACCAAAACTGTATCCACAACAAATCTATCGAATTTTCGCTAATATAAAATTTTCGCTTGTAAACAACAATTTTTTATAAAAATTTTAATACGTTGCTAATTGAGATTTCCGTGCCATTGTGGTAAACAAACTAAAAATTAATATTAATTCCAAATTTTGCAAAACCAAATACAAACAAAATATCATTGGTGTCTGTAAGTAAATAAATAAAAATTTGTTTATAGCCGGCTCTTTCGAATTTGGACTCTGCCAGATGCGCTTGAACGCTTCAGCGGTCATTAGCATTATAATAATAATAATAATAATAATAGAAACATGAATACAACTTATAATGTTCAGGTGGCTTTAATGTTCCTTTGCATTTTTTTATAAAATTGTTTTTAATTTTTGTCTGCCAGACACGACTATTTTGTGATGTATATTGGAAGTTTCTTTTTTTACCCACAACTTAAAAGCCAATCAATCAACGTGAATTTGTTTAAAGTTGAGTGACTTTTTAAAAGCTAAATTCATTAAACTTTGCCAAATATTTTCAAAGATGACATCATTTTTATAATATATCACTCAATAATTTTCACCTTAATTGATTTTTTGCTGAACGTGGAAAAATATTTCATTAAATATCTTTTAGACCTTTTTGTTAGCTCAAAAGTTGTATATATTTAACTAGCTAAAATAATATGTCTATTTATAGAAAATTCGGTCAGATATCGTCGACACGGAATTATACTATTGTCTATGACATTTTTAAAAAAAAAGTAGTGAAGAACGGACGTCTGCATAACGTTTTCAGCTAAAGGAATTATAAGAAATATTCAATTCAAGGAAAAATGCTCCGTCAATTCACTCTGGTAGACTTTCTAGATATTGAAGATGTCTTCAACAATGTTCGCACCGGACTCGGGGTGAAGGATTGCCTTACGTAGATAGTATCCATGCTTTGTACATAATCATTCAAGCTAGTTTACGTGGCGGTCAGGTGCTAAAATTTTTTAAGAGGGGAACACCTCAAGGTGGTGTGCTCACGCCGCTGCTTTGGCTAGTTGTTATAAACAACGTTTTCAATCAGCTGAATAAAAATGGGGTAAAGGCCGGTGCGTATATGGATTTGATGCTTTTCACTACAAAAACCAAATTAACCAATTTGAATCTTCCCCAACTTAGAGGACCGTCACTTTACTTGCCAAGTCGACCAAGCATCTAGGTCACTCCTAGATCCAAAGCTCAATAGGAAAGATAGCATGTAATAGTGTGTTACAAGAATCTCTGTATAGCTTTTTATGCTTATAGGAAAACTTTTAGTAAATAATGGGGCCTTCAGCCAAAAATGGTAAATAGTTCGTTCAAGGTTAACTTACGGTCCTTTAGACTGGTGGCCAGCAAAAGCTACAGCCAGTCGAAACTATAGAGAGTGCAAAGGACGGCTTGTGATCTATGAGATCAGTGCAATTAGACTCATGAATGAGGGTACTTGGCTTAAGGAGCAATGTGTATATATTTCTATACTCGAAGCCTTGCCAACCGAACTTTCAAATTCCCCAATGGACTAAATCTCTCCCACTCTCTGCTTGATAAAATTTCAATTTCCGGAGCGAGTTCAGTGGGAAAACTTATATTCAAATTTTGAACCCACATTATTTACCGATGGGGGTAAGATGAACTTGGAGTAAGCACAGGAGTGTAGTCAAAAGCCGCAGCAATCTCTCAATCTTTCCGTTTACCTGATTCAGCTAACGTTTTTGCAATTTTCGAAGCGTGGAGATCAGTGGATGGTATTAACTCAAAGGAGACGAAACAATTTTCTCCTATAGCCAAGCCGCTTGTAAAGCGTTGAGCGCGTGACACAAAGAAAATCGAAACTAGTAGAACAATGCAGGAAAGAACTAGTCAGCCTAGAGCATCAATTTGACGTTACTCTCATAAGGGTTCCAGATCGCAGAAACATTGCAGTATATGTCGTGGTTCCTCTCTTGATGAAACTGCTACGTAGTTTGTTAACACTCCCCTCGGTTTAGTTAAGAAGATAACACTAAAAGTTTTGAACAACCTTTAACATAACCAGATCAATTTGGACCTACTTACTGTTCGACATCGTAAGAAACACCGAGATTGGCACTGGACATTGGGCAATCGCCAAGCATGCTGAAAGATAAAGATTCTCATTCAATTCTTCCTGCCGCAGCTGATTGAATGCAAACGAAAAGGAATCATTTGAACACTTTGTTTGCAGCTGCCCAGTCTTAGCCAGCATCAGACTAAGATGTCTTGGGAAAATGTTCTTCAATGTCCCCAGCGATTTCGCCAAAGTTGAAATCGACTTTCTCTCTCTCAACTACCTTAATAAGGCTAACTGGATAGAGGTGTTTGCGTAACCAAGGAAGATTTAACTTATACCAATTCGTTGGGTCATGCAATCTTGTATTAAAACAGCACAACTAAAGGTCACATTAGATCATATCAGATCAAACAATCTGGAGTTTGTAACAATGCAGAATTATTTGAAGTTGAAAATTGCCCAAAACCGGAATCGGAATCAAATAAATTTCATTGATGACGCACTAAATCCACATGAAAGTACTCGTAGCCTTTAACTTCTTTCAAATAAAAAACAAAAATTATTTTCTTCTTTATTTGCCTACGACAAACTCATTGGGTTTTCGTTTACTTTGTAGTTTTTTTTTATGTTCCATTTTTTCTTTTTCACGTTCGTATATTTTGAGTCATATTTCAAAAGTCGTATGATTTTATTTTCGAGCTTTATGACTCAATATGTTGGGTTGTATGCATGGTGAATGACGTCTGTCTACCTATTGGGTAGATGGTTGTGACGATGACACGGCAGTGGCTTACATCATTAAATAAACTGCAAAAATTTTGACAATGCACAGTAGTTTGTGAAGGGGGAAGAATCGGTCATTTTAAAGGTCGGCAAAATGATAATCTCTCTTTCTACAGCATTCAAAACGTACTTTCAACTTAATACGTTTAGATATTTTCATATGGAGGTATATGAACATAAAATATATTTTTATCCCATTTGGTTTATAACAGATGTTTCAAAATATAGCCGAATCGGAGCTCATTTTTGATTTCAGCGGGCCTAAGGCAGCCTAAAATGTATACTTAAAATACCACAATAAAAATCAATCTGCTTGGTGCAAGTGTTAAGAGGCCGTCCATAAAGACGTTCGCAGAAAGGGGGGAGGCGGGGGGTTATAAAATCAGAGAAAATCGAACAAGCAGTGGGAAGGATCGTGTCCATTTCGTAGGTCCATTATTTATTTATCTTTGTGGGCGTCCTATTTTGGAGGAAAGAGTTAAATTTCCAGAATTCGTACATCTTTCATGAACGACTTCTAATTGAGCAAAGTTGAGTTAATTTTGGACTTAGCGATCAAAAATTGTGTGTTATGTGCCTTGATCGGTTATTCTTACGACAGAAAATATGATGATCACTTTTGGAGTATATTTTTGCAGCAACAATTTAGTAACCAATGATCTTATGAAAACTTTAACCCGGACCTTACTAGTGGTCGTTTCGACTACATATTTCTAAATTTTCTCTCTATTTGCATGATCATGAACCACTGTGCGACTTTGCGTTGACTACCAGTATTTGCTGTTGCCTAGCAAATTTTTACATTGCGTCATAAAATCATAATTATCTACGATTGTTATGAAATCCGTTTTAAAAGTTGCAATTTCGTCATTTCTTTAAAAATACTCATTGGTATGAAGCATTCTTGACATTGCGTTAAACGTATTAATATTGATATAAGTTAATTTATAGACGTAGTATGACTATAGAAAATGCCTGTTGAATTTTAATGGTAACACTCATTTAGTCCATCAAAAACTGGAAAAAAATTTCTTAAGACAATTTCCTTCTTATTTTCTACCGACTTTTGAGCCTGACGCTAGACGTTAGATTGCATGAGTTGGGCTTTGGTTAAGCACAAATTGAACCACAAACCTCCCAAAAACAACAGCACACAGTCCAAATGCATTATCGTCGCAATAGATTAATTAAAAGAAACAAAAGCTTTTCCTTTTATGATTAATTTTATCGTTTTATCTGTAATCTACAACGTGCAACTTTCCTTGAATAAGTACCTACGTATGTAACTATATGACTATATAGCCATTCCAGCGGTAAGAGAATAAAAACGATTTATATTCACAAAATCATATATATTACATGTACTTTATGAAAATATTTAAACTATAAATATTACTATGGAACAAAGATGAAATATGAATTGAGTTATAAAGGGTGTTTTTTTTTAGAGGTTTGTTTTTCGAATAGAGATAAAACTGGCATTTTATGGTCAAATCTGGCAACTCTAATGTCATTTATGTTCAGTTTGGTTTACCATTTCATCATGAACAGGTTGACAAAAGAACAACGCTTGCAAATCGTGCAAATTTATTTCGAAAATAATGGTTCAGTTCGCGAAGTTTACCGCAAGCTCCGTCCATTTTATGGTCGACATAATCGTCCATCAGAGCAATTAATTCGGTTAACCATGGATCGTTTTCGCACTACGTTTACTCTATGTGATAATACGCATCCGCAGAGACATCGAACAGTGCGCACCGAAGAAACAATTGCCGCTGTATAGCAAAATGTTGAAGAGGACCCGAATGAATCGATTCACCACCGTGCACAGCAATTGGAGCTTTGTCCATCAACTTTATGGAAGATTTTGCGCAAAGATCTTGGCTTGCGACCTTACAAGATCCAGCTTGTGCAAGAATTAAAGCCGCGAGACCATGCAATGCGTCGTGATTTTGGTGTATGGGCCGAAAATGAGATTGATCTCGATGCTGATTTTCATCGCAAAATTTTGTTCAGTGATGAGGCTCATTTTTGGTTGAATGGCTACGTCAACAAGCAAAATTGCCGCATTTGGAGTGAAGAGAATCCACATGAGACCCTTGAGACGCCATTACATCCACAAAAACTGACTGTTTGGTGTGCTCTATGGGCTGGTGGAGTCATTGGGCCATACTTCTTCCGAAATAATGCTGGAGAGTCAGTTACCGTCAATGGAGACCGGTATAGAGCCATGATAACCGACTGTTTTGTTCCCGAATTGGATGGCATGAATGTGGATGAGTTGTGGTTCCAACAAGACGGTGCTACATGCCACACAGCGCACGTCACAATCGATTTATTGAAGGAAACATTCGATGAGCGCATAATTTCGCGGAATGGACCTGTCAATTGGCCACCAAGATCGTGTGATTTGACACCATTGGATTATTTTCTTTGGGGATATGTGAAGTCGCTCGTCTACGCCAACAAACCAGAAACGTTAGGGGACTTGGAAGCCAACATTCGTGGCGTTATTGCCGACATACGGCCCCATATGCTCGAAAAAGTGGTTCAAAATTGGACCTGTAGAATTGGCTTTATTCGAGCCAGCCGCGGCGGCCACATGCCCGAAACCATATTTAAACATTAATGGCATAAAATTATCCTTCCAATAAAGCCAAATTGATGGACATTAAAACGATTTTCTTGTGTTTTATTTCAATTCGAAGCTCTATACCTCTAAAAAAAACACCCTTTGTCAAAAATGTTTGACTAAACTGTATTTTTCGTATAAGTTAAAAAACCTGATTTTGCCAAATAGCATTTTTGCTTCAATTAAAATTTGTGATTTTGTTAAGTGTAGTTTTTGTTTTATGCTGATTGTATTTTTGAAATGTGTGTGTTGTTTTTGTGCTTAATTGTACATTAAACAGAGCACATCTCACATTGGCACTGATCATGCCATATTTAAAGTGAACTTCAACATACAAACTAAATTGCGTGTGAAAACCTCTAGTAATTTCATTGTTCATTGAAATCGACATACATAACCCACAAAATCCTTAATTTAAAAGCAAAACCTCCGTAGAAAACGTCGATTAATATCAGTTATTAAAATTAGAATTACTAAATATGTAATCCTTTTTTTTTAGAAAAAAAGATGAAAAATAACGTATTGGTCAAATATATTTACATATGGATGAAAGAGAGAGAATAATATGTATGATGACCTTAGTTTCAAAAGAAAGGGCCATATAATATTATATGCATATATATATATATGATCAACAAACTACAGCAACATAAAATTCATTGATCTGACTCTTTTTTTAGAGAATTTAATTTCATTTAAAATTGTTATATCTGAAAATTCAACTCTATTTGCCATTTTTATATGGAAAAGTTTTATCGACCTTGGGCGATCTCTAAATATTCCAATTCTGAAATTTCCTTTGGGGTGGATCTCCTTCTGAATACCCTTGACAGTTAATAAAGATGAACTTGTATTATTCAAAAGATTTATTTCGGTCATAATAATTTTTCAATGATAAACTGTATATTAATTGCGGCATAACTCGAAAACATGAAAATAAAGGTAGTGACTTTTTATTCTACATAGACGATATATTCGCTTCTGTAAAATGTATCAAACGAAAATACATTTTCAGTTTATTTTCAAAAAAAATGGGTCCATTTTCAGGGTACAGTTTTATAATTTATCGAAAAAATTGTATAAAACTCCTCTAATAATTTTGAGTTGTTTGAAATTAGATTTTGAAATTAAAAACGAATATCTAATAAGAATTGGTATCGAGATATATTCATCAAAGGTTGCTAATATATATTTTCGAAAAAGCTGTGAGCTGTGAACCCCTAAACCAATTTGGTTTGAAAGGTCACAACAATATTTTTAAAAAAAATACAGCGCAGATGGTCATAAGAACAATTATGAACTAGTAAGGGTTGCTATCTTTGACCTCGCAAAGAAATTCAATACCCTACACCTTATAGCAAAATTGCCTTTAAGTCCTACATTTTTATTAAAAGGGATAGTTTGACATACCCACATTTAGTTTGAGATTTTTACCTAAATTGCTCTACATTGAAAATACGATTTACTTGAATATAGCAAACGCATATTTCATATAGAGCAATTAAATATATGATTGATTCAAACAGAAAAGGCTTGAACCAACATTTAACACTGTTTGATCCAAATGCAATATGTTTGACTCAAACAAATATTTGATTGCTCTATATGAAATATACGTTTGTTATATTCAAACAAACCGTTTTTTCAGTGTGTGTCTAGCGTTTTGATGCTTATGCCTGTATTTGAGGTGCCACTCCCTCTTGTCGAAATTCATCAAAGTTATGTCTAGTACTAAACCGAACTACAACTACGACTTAGCGTAGCATGTTGAAGTTTTCGCGCTTGCATGGGAAGTGCCACACCCTCTGGTCGAAATTCACCAACTTTTTGAGAAATTTTATTAATCCACATCAAATAAAGCATTTTACTTAGTGTGGGGTAGGCGTGTCCGTGAACTGATTTCAGCAATTTTCAATCGAAATAAGCTTGTTTGAAGGTGTAGCTTGTGTGTCGAATTTTATTTAATTATCTTGCTTGGTTTTCCCGTTATCGTGATTTCTACGGATCTAATGATCGGCTTAATCGACTCATGTGGTGACAATGATCAAAATATATGTAAACTTTTCTCTACCTGCCACTTTCCCTTCTATGGGTTACAAACGGAATGACAAAGTGAATGTACCCTCTGGGTATGGTATGAAAACTTGACATGCCCAAATAAAAATGAACAAAGTTTCGTGCGAAGTGGTTTGTATTGAGAACATATCTTAAGTCCAAAATGGGCTCGTGTGAATCAAGTATTGGTTTCTTGCGTTTCATAACTTTGATGTATATAACTGAAGAAAAAGTATTCTAACGATTTTAATGAATGATCCTCCCTTAAACCATAATTTAGTAGCACGATTCTAACCTAAAATATTGTTTAAATTTAGGTTTGAATAAAATAATTCAAATACTTTAGTTAAATAGACTAAAGAGTTTCGCTCTTTATATGAAACATTCACTTTCTTGGAAAGCAATTGAAAGCATCTTAACAAAATGTTGCCTTTATTGGTATTTAAGGCCGCCAGTTGAAAAAAAATTTAAATGTAGCTTTCTAAACTTTGCGAATTTTCCTTTCGTTCAGCCCCAATGTAAATTTTTGTTTTAAGCGAACATTTATATTCTGCATTTAAGCGTTTAATTAACTCTTATGATTTCAAAGCTCTAGTATATTATACAGCTAACTAAGATATTAAAATTATTTGCCTTACTTAAAAGCCAGCAACAGACAACCGAAGACAACACCAATGAAAATTCGTCACGCAAGGTCACGTCTTGCTTGCGCATGCGCAGCGTGTACTCTATGTACATTTCAGCACAACAAACATTTGTTTAGCAACATAAATTTGTTGCCAATCTTAATTTGCTATGATGCTGCTGCAACAAACTAACAATTGCCGATTAAGTTTAAATTAATGACAAAATGGGAAAATCACAATAAATTGAATATTGTTGCCTTGGCGAAGGTTTTTCCAATTGTTTTCGCTTTACTTTCGATTCGGTTGGATTTTGTAACGGGTTGGTTGTTTTCTTTTTTTTTTCAGTCTTTTGAGCCATACATGCAAATAGCTGTCAACAGTTATGCTGCCAATATTTTTTGTTTTTTTATTTTTTATTTGTAATTCAATGATTTCATTGCATTTTATTTTATATTTTTTTTTTTCCTACATTCGCGTTGCCTGTGGCTAAAATCGACAAATGCCATGTTTTGCAGTTGGCAATTTGTGTTGTTGTCATTGTTGCTGCGGTTAACGATATTGTTGCTGCTGTTGCTAGCGCACATAAAAATTGGCAAAAAATTGGTACACAACAGCAACAACAATGACAACAATAATGTAGCGTAAGAAAATCATGCAAACATGGCCTAAATGAAATTAAATTATGTATCACTGTTGTTCCAAGCGTACAGGAAATGAAAAACAAAATTTTTAGTTCAATTAAAATATTTACCCGCTTCGCCCCAATTTGAGTTAATTAATTTAGTCTCGGTGTTAATTTGTTTTAACAGAAATTCCATTTACTGATTGGTATTTTCTCGCATTGCAATTTAACGTGGCAAGGCAAAAACATTTTGTTAACAGTTCCATTTGCTATGGATCGCCGCTTTCATAAATTCAAATGAAATAATGAAATGAGAAAGTACAATCTCCCTACGAATATTTTTTTCTCAATAGCTGTGACATCTGTAGATTCAAAAAAAAAAATGTTCACTGACAACTACATCCTCGTTCGGCCTAACCTATCTCTTTTCCATACAAGTCATTACGGTAGTTGGGATTTAAATGGACCATTACCTATTGATATTTTTATTTTGATTATGATTGACATTAAACATGTTAATATCATGCATTTGTTTTGAAATTTTACATTATGTACTGATAGGATTCAATCTTGGGGCAATGTGTTGGATCAATAACTTTGGATTTTTGTCCATTTCTTTCAAAATCCAGCTGACATCTCTGCGAGATATGTCCTTTGGGGCGGAAACTACGAGGCTTGTTTTCAGTGGAATCAATATCTTCATAATTTCTGATAATCGTGTGAACTCTTGATCGGCTCAGGTCCAATACAAAATTTCTCTCTTCACTTGAAATTTATTTTCGCAGAGTCGTCAGTCAAACATCACGCCAAAATCACAACTAAGTACAATATACGAAAGTATGACTCATTAAAACGGTATGTTACCGTTTTCTAAAAAAATAATCCATATATCAAGGCATGAATTGCGTACTGTACGTAAACGATTTTGTTGTGTTTTTTTATTTGATAATTTTCCGATTTGATGGATCGGTCTTCAATGGCATCCCACTAAATAAAAATCCCACAGCGTCAAGTCGTCGTAAAAAAAGTGTCACTAGACGCATTGTGGGTTGGCTCCAAAGTTGACCCATTTTGAATTTTTACATTTTTTGTATCGGTAAATGCATAACACTTCTGTAAATTTCTAAATGAAGGACTTCATATTCAAACCAATGATTACAGAAAGTGTTCAAAAAATGTTCAAGGATAATTTAATGCGTTACAATATTTCATTTGACCTGTTATACTAGCGGTAAACCGTGAATAAAAATAAATAACTTAAATATTTTTGTAAAGCGATTTTTTTTAATTCCCAAATATATAATCGAGATATTGTGCAATCTTATAGTAGAAATATTTGACTGTATGAAAAATTTAGTAACAGAAATATATAATTGCGAATCTTGAAAAAAATCATTTATTTTTCATATCGCATGAGTCAAAATTATTTGTGCTATGATAAATATTCATGAAGCTGTAGGACATGAGATTGAGATTGAGATGAGTGCAAAGCAATCTTGAATGTACAATTTATTTTTTCCTGAAGAAAATGCTGTCCCATGTAATTGTTGGTTTTAAACGCACTACCATTGCCCAACTGTAAAACGTTATTGACAAGTATAAGCCTAATACCAATAGTATAAGCCTAATACCAATAGTTAACTCAACGCGGCGATAAAATAACGAAATTCAGGTGTAATAATAAAAGAATTCAAATGCAATTCAAAAACAAAATATCATTACTAATTGATAAACCCAAGCCAGATTATGGCAATTCTATCAATGGTAATGTCACAATGCATGGGCAATGGATTAATTTTCAATTTTTATGATATTGCCACAATGGAATTTAAAAAATCTTGCCTTGAAACTGCAGAAAAATATAAAAAGATTTACCTATCTCAACCAGCATGCACAAACTTCTTCTACATAGCGATAGAATTATTTCCATTGCGTTTACTCCAATTGAATGCTTAAGCGAAGAAGCGCAAGAAGCAAGAAATGAAGGCCTTAAAATTAATAGTAATCGCTTCAATAGAAATGAATCAAGAAAATATAATATTACAGATATATGTATTAGGTATTTTGTTTCTTCAGACCCTTTTATTACATGTCTGCGTATTCTTCCCATCTTACACAAAAAGGATTTTGATCCACTTGTCACTTTCTTTCTTTAAATCATTGGATATATTTAAGTATAGGTTAAGCATTTAAATTCGTACTTTTTTTAATTGGTTTATTTTTTAATTTGGTCATAATTGAATTTGAATCAAAAAACTGTTTGTAACATTTTCTTCTTTTCATGGAGATTCGCTTAAACTCAGAGCTAAGTTTAAACTATTATAATGTGACATTAAAATTGTTTGGAGATTTGAGTAAGAAATTGTATATCCCTTAATACTTTCAGAAACTGAATATCAACATATTACCGGACGGAACTGAGTAAAATTTTACTATTGAGACTGATAACAGTACCAGAAACTTATTTTTGAAATTATAGTTTGTAATCATAGCTAAATGTTACAACAAGAATTTTTTCTACTTAAAAAAAGATGTGACTCCTTCGACCAAATCACCTAATTCTTTCACTGAAGCATCCTTAGACATTAGTTAAAATTACCGCAAAATTTTATTTAAATTGTATGAATAGTGTGACCGTAAACTTAAGTCGAACCCACTGTGAGACGGCCAATCCTGTACAATCCTGGCTAAATTACTTGCCATTTCGTGAAATTTTTTACACTCACTGCACTGAACAGTGAGCTCATTATAATAAATAACTGTTCCAATTCATCTGTTTTTTATTTACACTTGAAAAGATTTAGTCCTTTACCTCTGTAAAAGAAATGCAATTTCTTGTTAATCAAGTAAATATTTTTTATGTTTCAATATAAATAAATCTCAGGATAAATAAATTAAGTCAATCTGTCTGTCTAAAACCAAAAAAGTCAATTGTGCTATATTTTTCGCAACTAAAAAACTTTTCTTTGAACGAAGAAAATTAAGAACTTTTTTCATCAGCAGTCCAATGACTTGTACAACAAAGCAAAAAGTTTTGACCGAAATGAGTTTAGATCAACATGAAGATATTTCAGTGAGGTTGTTAACCCTATGCATACTCGTACTATGTCTCGGTTTGCAGTAGCTCATCACAATGAGTGCATTCCAAATGGGGGACTGCTTATATTTTCTGTAAAAAAAACTTGTTTACATTCGATTAAGAAAGATGTAAATATTTTGAAATTTCAATTTGTTATGCATATAATTTCTTGTGACGTCTCAATTAAACTTTCAGTTTTTGTTTATAACCTTTTCAACATTTCAACAGAGACGGACTTAGAGTTCTGCTGCTGAGAAAATGTCACTATTTGTGCCAAAATGCTTTGACTTTAGTTTTTTTCCTAGATCATTTTAAAATCATACAAATGAATGAAAAAAAAGTTCTCACTTTTTAATTGATAGTAAAATAATTAATTTGTGGTCTTCCAAAATATGCCATTGGAGGCCAACTGTTTGTCACATTTTTCTTAAATTTTGGTTTCATGTTTCTTAAAATCTGCGGTTGTCCAAATATCTGAGATTAAAATCTCCATTTAACTTTACCGGAGATTGGCTGGTCTAAGTTTTTTTGATTTGATTAAAACTGACACTTTATCAACCGTATGTTGCAATCAAGACATGAGCCCTTGTTCTGTCTTTCACTTTCAATCAAAGGTGTCATTTGTATTGCTTTCAGGACACCAAAAACCGCGACATGCTTTCTCTGCAGAGCTGCAGAGCAGGTTATAAACTAAATCTGAAAAAAGTTCAGCTCGATATCTTTTTTGCTTCGTGAGTAGAGAGAGGTTCATTAAATGAAAAAGGTAACTTTTCAGGTGAAGCAAATAAACTAGAAATCGTTTAATTTTTTGAGTTGGTTACCTCCATGAATGTGCTGTCTATTGATCTACAAACATTCTTCTAGCGGGTTCTCTTACTAATCGGGTCGAATCAAGGCTTTTGTTTATTTTTCTGACATGGCATAATTTTGTGTTAAAATTTAAAATTTAATTTACTTAAATGTTTTATATGTACATACATATGTACGTACAGGGTGTTTTTTTTAGAGGTTTGTTTTTCGAATGGCATTTTATGGTCAAATCGGGCAACTCTAATGTCATTTATGTTCAGTTTGGTTTGCCATTTCATCATGAACAGGTTGACAAAAGAACAACGCTTGCAAATCGTGCAAATTTATTTCGAAAATAATGGTTCAGTTCGCGAAGTTTACCGCAAGCTCCGTCCATTTTATGGTCGACATAATCGTCCATCAGAGCAATTAATTCGGTTAACCATGGATCGTTTTCGCACTACGTTTACTCTATGTGATAATACGCATCCGCAGAGACGTCGAACAGTGCGCACCGAAGAAACAATTGCCGCTGTAGAGCAAAATGTTGAAGAGGACCCGAATGAATCGATTCGCCACCGTGCACAGCAATTGGAGCTTTGTCCATCAACTTTATGGAAGATTTTGCGCAAAGATCTTGGCTTGCGACCTTACAAGATCAAGCTTGTGCAAGAATTAAAGCCGCGAGACCATGCAATGCGTCGTGATTTTGGTGTATGGGCCGAAAATGAGATTGATTTCGATGCTGATTTTCACCGCAAAATTTTGTTCAGTGATGAGGCTCATTTTTGGTTGAATGGCTACGTCAATAAGCAAAATTGCCGCATTTGGAGTGAAGAGAATCCACATGAGACCCTTGAGACGCCATTACATCCACAAAAACTGACTGTTTGGTGTGCTCTATGGGCTGGTGGAGTCATTGGGCCATACTTCTTCCGAAATAATGCTGGAGAGTCAGTTACCGTTAATGGAGACCGGTATAGAGCCATGATAACCGACTATTTTGTTCCCGAATTGGATGGCATGAATGTGGATGAGTTGTGGTTCCAACAAGACGGCGCTACATGCCACACAGCGCACGTCACAATCGATTTATTGAAGGAAACATTCGATGAGCGCATAATTTCGCGGAATGGACCTGTCAATTGGCCACCAAGATCGTGTGATTTAACACCATTGGATTATTTTCTTTGGGGATATGTGAAGTCGCTCGTCTACGCCAACAAACCAGAAACGTTAGGGGAATTGGAAGCCAACATTCGTGGCGTTATTGCCGACATACGGTCCCATATGCTCGAAAAAGTGGTTCAAAATTGGACCTGTAGAATTGGCTTTATTCGAGCCAGCCGCGGCGGCCACATGCCCGAAATCATATTTAAACATTAATGGCATAAAATTATCCTTCCAATAAAGCTAAATTGATGGACATTAAAACGATTTTCTTGTGTTTTATTTCAATTCGAAGCTCTATACCTCTAAAAAAAACACCCTTTATTAATAACTCTTTTGTTTTTGTTGTTACTACACGTATTAACCTGTTACAACGTGACTCCATTGGACTCTAGCGTTTGTCACGTTCACTTAAACCGCGCTCGCTGATTTCGCCTGCCTGTCAGTCTGTCACAAATTTCACCTAAGTTTTATAGTAATCGCAACTAACAAATAAAAAGTGCAAGCAAAGCTATTAAATTCTCCTGTTTACATTATAAAATCAATAGACTTGAGTTAATTTATAAAAAAACACACAGATTTCTTATCATTAAAAAAAGTTCCATACTAAGCAAATAAATGAGGGATCGGAAGCAAGTCGGGTCAGACGTAATAGTTGCAATCGAAGTTGGTTTTTTAATCATTCAAATGAACTTTGCTTGCACTGCAATTGACGTTTTGTGCTGTAATAGGGTGCAAGAACAACAACAAAAACTAGAAATAGCACGTGAAGCTTAGCTGATTTCTTATGGCATGGAGATATTCATTTTACTCATTTTCTGCATTAGTGGTATTGCAACAACGCTGAATGCTTACAGCAACGTAAGATTACCTGGTCAGCAACACAGCAAGAGTCAATATTCGGATGAAGTAATTAGAATACTGAGTATTGGATTATCAGAACATTAGTTCTGTTGTCAGTGTGCCAATGCTTTGATTACCCCATGAAAATGTTATAAAATCCCTATCAAAATTCAATTGACTTACATTGCAGTAGAATTTAGATGCCGATACTACTAGTTGTTACCACCATTGACAATCCTGTTTAAATGTATAGGGCTCTGTATTCTGAAGTGTAATTGGTGCTGAATTAGAGCTCGGATTGCCCTTCATCACTGTTGTTGCTGGACTACTGACATTTGAACATTTGAGTTAATCGTTCACAGTCACAAAGGTCTTCAAAATATGAGCGTTTCGGCGTCCATATTACTTCATCATATTGATGAACACACTCTGAAAACATCCTATAAAAAAATATATTGTCGTTATATGGAAGAAGGAAACAACAATCGGAGACATCAAAATAATCCTTTATTTCTTTGTCTTACGCCATACAAAACTTGAAGTGCACATTTCTTAGTCTATATCTCTCCAGTGGAACACTTTTGCGCGATAAAAAAAAATGTTTATTAAGACTTACAGTGTCGGACAAAACAAGCACAGAGTAATGCTTAGTAAAAATTTATATAAGAGGTCTAAGCTTAAAAAAAAAAATCACATTTGTAGTGAAAATTATTTTAGGTTTAAAAAAATCCGATTTTAAAAAGAACAGCGCCTCCAAGATTGCTGTGACAAAACAAAAGCACATGGTTTTTTTACCGTATTCTGCTCAACTTTTTGTTTTAAATAATCATCTAATCCATAGGTGGGCAAAATTTTAGAATCAAGAGCTACATTCAATAAAACCAACAAAAACAACAACAGAAAAAAACTTCAAAAAAAAGCTATAGGAAAAAAAAATCATCAATAAACCAAAAGCCAATTCCAAAATTCAAGCAAGAGTGAGTGCAGAGATAAAAGTGCGCTGATCAAACGAAACGAGAGCACATTGTCCTCAATGTGCGCATTGTTGTTTCCTTGTTCGCTCGCTTCGATATTTTTGATTTTTTTGTTTTTTCTGAATGATGCAACAATAACAATAATGCAAATCCAGTGGATAGCGCGTATAAAAACCACAACGATAAAATGTTCGTTACAGTGGTGAGTGAATGAGTTTGATGTTTTTGGTTATGTTTGTTAAGAAAAGCGACATGTTTGCTGAAAGCGCCACAAGTGGCATATTTTTCTTGTTTTGCCCATCGTTGATCTAATCGTTAGATTCTTATGCCAGTCTTCCGATTAGTGGTTTTGCAAAAAAAGCCCAACACGCTTAAATGATAAAAAATTTCGGTCACTCTTTTAACACGATACAAACATTAAATTTCTCTTTGAATATTGTAAAGTAATAATAAAACTACACGCCAAAAATGTTTTCAAATAATACAATTTTAATGAAATTAAAAAAAAACTCATTTTTCAATCCCTTCAAAAGATTTTTTAAAAAATACTGAGATGCAGCTTGGCATAACATTTAACATATGAAAGATTATAAAACTCCATCTTAAGTGGGCTTTACGCGCCAGGAAATTCAGATACTTGGATATGCAACTAAATTGAATGAACGTGAATACTCATAATTTAAAATCAATACTGACCAATGTAGTACGTACCCACAGTCTCAGCTGGTAATATTCATTACGGATCAGCAATACCTGACTTTTTATACCGCTCAAAAGATTGTCGATACGAAGTCGACTTAAGTTATGGTGCTTGTGTGCAGCGCTCAAATTGTCACTGAACCACATTACGCATAGAATATCGTCCCTTTTAAAGCATATTATTTTATTGTGTTCGATCCCTCGGATTGCCGCTTCTCAACACTGTGCGATGGTACCAAAGTGGCAAACAATTCATTTAAATATAATTTTCTTGAAGATTTTTTTCACTCTTGTGGTAAGAAAATTTCAAGAGAAAATATTTTTTTTTGTTGTATACACACTTATGGCGCAATTGTATGTGATTATTCAAATAAATTTTTTTTTTTTATTTGAACAATTGGTTTGTGTGTATAACCATTAGCCGATTAAAAGTGGCATGCCAACACCTTCTTTACCCAGAGGATTTTGTGCAGTAGTCCTCTGCCCAGCAATTTCATCAGCTTTTCAATTGCCATCAATGTTCTTATGCCCATGCACCCAGATGAGGTGAATGTGATGATGAATAAAGAAAAGTATAATAAGTCTCTTTAATATAATAAATGTAGTATGTGCAAAGTAAAACATTATCTCTTAATAAATGCGTAAATTATAATTTAAAAAGTAGATAAATATTTGATTTTAGCAATTTACAAATCACAACACGAATTCATTTGATTTAACCCTTGTATATTTTTCGCTCAGTGTAACAAATACAAAACAAAACCATACATACAGTCATAACAAAACATAAGTTATGACGGCAACCCGCAGATTAAAGTGCGTTTCTAAAGTAATTTTTCGCACGCTCCATTCATTTGTTTGATTGTCTACATGATTGACTCACTGATAAACTGATGAACTGACAGACAGACTCTATAGATTTATAGCTTTTTGTACAGCTGCCACAACGGCCATTCAATTGTCGATGGAGCCAAACACGAACTAACGATAAAATTTACACGCAATAAATGAATTAAATTAATTGAAGAGCGCGTGTATTACCGCCGCAAAAGCCGCCAACACTGCCAACACCGCCGCCATATTGCTCTTTATTATTATTATTGTACAATAGAAACAAACAAAAAACCATTAAATATATTATGGTTGGCCTGGCCAAAAATTAAACATCCTACACTGCAATAAAAATTTTTTTTTTTTTGTTATAGGAAGGGGAGTGACAGAAGTGTAAATAGTTATAGCTGCCTTTATTTGCTTGTTTCACTAAATGCCACATTTTATTTAATAACTGACAGGTCTGTCTTACGTTCTGTCCTTACCGTTAGTTAGGTAAGGCGATAATTTTAGTTTTTATATAAAAAGGTGGTGTTTTTCTCATATGAATTTCAAGAAAATAATTGCCCTAGCTTGTCCTAAGCAGAACTGGTTCATTTTTACTCGCTTCAGATGAGCTAGTTTGGCCTAGAAGAAACTAGTTTAGCCTTAAAACTAGTTTGCCCGGCAACATATTTATATTTAAATTTACTGTATTTGAAAAGCTCTTGTATGAAAAGTGCCACACCCATAAAAAACCCGCCCATTAGGCTAATGCAAGTACATACTTGCAATTTTCTTAGCATTTTTTGCTTTTTGTTTATATTGAAACTGTTACGCCTATTTACCTAGACTGACTTACAAATACTTTCAGACTTTGACAATATTTACAAAAATATGTTGCTCTCAGCGCATTGATTTTAAACTTGTGCTTGTATGAAAGGTGCCAGGTCCCTTAATTAAAATTCGTCCATTTTGTGTTTCGTTGTCGTTCGAACCGTTCCTATTTTTTGTATAAAATATGTGTGAGTGCATTATCTTAAATGACACTATAGGTGCTGCTAGAGATGGAAAAAACCGACAAAGAACGACATCGATGTATTTGAAACTTCGCCCTCCATAGCCTCAAGTTTAATTATTTGAATTGAAAAACTTTATTTGTGTCTTTGGAACCAAACAAAATTTAGTATTATGTTTACTGAGCTTTTATGTTCAGCACTTTAAGTCCAAAGACTGCAAAAAAATTACAAGCGCAAAATGCATTTAAGGAACAAAAAATGCGCAACTAGCTGCTTACACTTGGAGTAGTTTCAACCACCGCTACATGGTATCATCAGTAACCTTTGTTCGCCGACTCTGCAAGTATTCTATATTTTACTATTCGCATTGACCAGTTAAGAATCATAGAAACATAGAATATCGAAACATTTTTTAAAATGATATTGCTATGAAATATTAAAGTTTCAAAAATATATCCAAATTTTAAGTCCAGTAGCATAATGTGAAAACGATGGGAGGAGAAATCCTCTCGCCTGATGTACTTTCCGTAGTAGAATGAGCAACAGCAACGTGAATTGGAACAGCCCTTAAAGAGAAAGAATATCTAACCAATCAATCAAAACTATCGGTATTTAACGCTGTCAGCAATCTTGATTGTCCTGCAACTTTAACTATTGCGTTTTAAGGCTTTAATTTGTATGGGTGTGCCACAGCCTCTTGACCCCCACTATTTGCTTGGCACTTGTCTTTATCATTTGCATTACTTGTGTAACGTTTGGTTGCATTTACTCAAAAGAGCACCCGGGCCAGAGTTTTTGAATGCGGGGCATAAAATAACTACATCGCTTCATTTTTCCATGATCGTGATTTCCGCAGACTAAAAGGCACGAGTAGAGCGACTCAGGAGATGGTGCTGATCAAAAATGTACGTACTTTTCTATGCCTTCGACGCCCCCTTCCATACGTTGCAAACAAAAGTGAATATACGCTGTGTGTAGGGTATAAAAAAAACAAACAACATAACTCAACACCAGCAAAAGTAACAAATTGACTCGAATTCGCCACGCAATCCGTTTCAAAGCTTTTCATCCATCCCATAATGAGAAGAGCCATCGTCATCATTATCGCTATATGTAGTCATTGTTGTCACCGCTGTTATTGTTGTTATTGCTGACAATAATTCGTATTGTCGGCATCGGCGGCTTTGAACTAAATTTGCTTTTGTCCATTAAACTGGCTTTTTCATCATTAGTTAGCTGTTTTAAATACATCATAATATTACTCATTTATTCGCCGAAAATGTACTTGAATTTCTCAATTTAAGAATATTCATGTTAAAGGTTGTACATTCCAGAAAACAATATGAATAACTTATTTATGAACTAAAACTCAATTTATATTATTGCCTCAATCTCCATCTAAATCTCGTGTTTTCACGAGGCAAATCAGAATAATTTGATCTCGATGATCTTTGATGGTCGCTGTGCAAACCTTGTGGTCCAGTTTTCTATCTCTACGTTTACAAATTTGCATGCGCCCACAATGTGTCGCTGTGCAAACATTTTCGACATTGTTTCCGAATCTGTCTTTGCAGATCCTTTGGCAAACGTTCACTCCTGCGCAAAACATTGCCCAAACAACAAAATATTTTTTGGGCAGCTGCACCTTTTTAATTCATCATCGAATCATCTGAATTAGTATGGCATCTACATCCACACTGTCCACTGCCCAGTTAAATGTGAATGAATTCGCATTTGAATAAAAGTGGATTCAACGCTTGGAAACTTCAATCCAGCCATATTGATTTTGATATGCAACACTCTTGCTGCTGCTCCTTCCCTGCTTTGCTTCTGTAACAGAGCTGTACAACCCCACTGTCACTGAGGAATTAGTTGTTTGTATTTTGTTGCTATTTCGTTTTGTCCTCTTTTTTCTGTTGCTCCATCGACGAGTTTAATTTTAAATTTATATCAACATGAAAACAAGAGTTAAAAATAGATTCCTTGCCAGTTCGATTGCGTGTACGCGAAACCGAAAGACGCTGCAAGTGCGGAAGACATTTTTTAAATTTGCAAACAAATCTTTTTTTTTTTCTTTCTTTCTTTTTCTAGTGATTTCTACATTTTATGCAACTCTGTTGCATTCAACTTGTTTTCATTTAATGTTGCGGCTCTGATTTAATGCGGCCAATTTTTCATAGCTAAGTGGTCCGTTACGCTGTTTCGTAGGTACAGTGGATAAAAATTAATTTTCCCCTCCTGCAAAATAAAATATTTACTTATTGATGATTTTGATATTCTCAACAAAAAACTGTTATATCGTTTATACTTCTCATCAAAGATCTGTGATTTAGCACTCGGCACACATCTGCTAACGGTGCCACATTACATAGAAATACCAGATGTATGCCACCTAGTGTAGCGATATATTTATAGCAGCGGTGTGCATGGAAATCTAGCAAAAGGGTGCAACAATAAAATCAAACAACAAAAAACGTAATTTTAAAGTTTTTTGCTGTGGGTTGTTTGGGCTATGAAGGCCGAAAGTGCCACTACGTGCCCATCGCTGCTTTATAGTTTACCAGCAGAGAAAATTAATTTTTATGCCGCATAAATATTTTTGATAACAAAACACCCAATCCTCCTTCGACAACAGTCTAATGGTAAAAATTGTGTGTCAAATCATTGGTCTCACTGTTTGCACCTTTCCGCCATGAAGTGTTTGTAGGCTCTTATAATTTTATTATGTAGTTGTGCCTAGTTTAAATTATGTGTCAAATCGTTGCTGTCTCACTGTTTGCACCTTTCTGTCACGCAGTTGTTCTCATACATTTAATGGAAAAGAAAGAGTTTATAAATGAAAAGGCAGACTGTATTTTAATAAAACTTCTTTATGTTTCTTTAGTTACTTAATATACATATGTATATAATATAAAGTACATTATAAGTTTCATGCTTTAAAATGGAGTATCAAAAAGCTACCAGTTTTATCGTGTAAGGACAAGCTTATAATCAAGGCTGGCTCTGACTATGTAGCTGCCGCCCCTTCTTGAAAATATTACTCATTTTATTAATACGTAGTGTATAAATCAAACGATTGGTTTTTTAAAATTTTTGTATTGCTCGTTGCATTGCGTTTACACTTGAACTATTGTACCCAGCCATCGAAATGCACATTTATAGGATATTGGGTTGAACGTTATAAAAATGATTTTTGAATGGATGGATATAAATTTGTTTGAATGCTTAATTTATTTTATATTATATTATAGCTTTGTAATGTATTGATGTGTCACTTTACGAAATATGGCTCGAAAATTCGAAAGTAGCTATGTATATACTTAAGCCTTAATATTGAAAAAATATAAAACTATGTTCTCAATCATAATGATTTCAACATCATTTTGAAGGTACATATTGAACTATTTAACTTAAATTTTTGGTGCTTTATTTGAATTTCTTATGCTTGTTTTTCTGTGAACACTTATTATAAAAAAAGTCATTGATAACTCAGAAGAGATATTGTACTCCTTAAAATTTTCCGTGAGAAAATTATTGTTGGCTAAAATAAAATTAGGTTTGCATTTCTTCTGATGATCACCAAATTGTTCTGGTTTTCTATAGTATATAACCTTAACTTCTACATTTAAAAACAACAAAAAAAAAACAACAACAGAATGAACTCATTTCTTATCACCGTTGATATAAATTAATGCCACTCATATGTCACGTTGTACTTCAGGGCATAGATTGATTACGTAAGAAGTAATTCTTAAATGGCCATAACTTCTTTAAAAATAATACCAAGCTTATAACAAGCTGCATTTTAAAAATGAAAGTTCAAGATTTTAAAATTTAAAAATACATTCTGGTGACTGAGTAGCAGACCAACAAATAGGAAAAAGGTATGAAAATCAGATTTTCGACTTGGGGTATCACAAACCTTTTTCTTTTAGGAGCGCGTGCGGAAGTCTCATTCAAATTACCACCCTAATGTATTCATATTAAATCATGTGGATTTTGTTTTACCACTGCGTTATTGCAGAAATTTTGTTTGTACTATGCGTTAATAATATTTTAATTTTCTTAAATAACAACTTCGTCACCCAGTGATGATTATTGTAAATGCTTTGAAATGGATTGACTACATTACAGAGCGTCTGGAATCGTTTGAACTCTTATTCCATGCTAGTGCTGAGCTACATTGTTTGAGCTGCTCCACCGTAAATCGAATTTTGTTTTTGAATATCCTGGGCATGTTGTTATTTAAAAATCGGTTAATACTTAATTATGCAAAAGTTATCCTCCTCTAGCATCCTGAGAATACTACGACATCAAACTGGGAATATCCTGCTTATCTTGGTTTAACTGCCCATATGTTATTTACCAAATCTAATGAATAAATGTAATTTTTTCTTTTATTTTCAGGTAAGTGCTAATCAAATTTTCAATGAAAACTTTATTTGTTTTGGTAAGTCATTTTTGCTCAGTTATGGCCGTGTGTCGGGAAGTTGTCAATTAGTTTTGCTAATATTTGTGGAATTATAAAAGAATAACTTAAACATTTATGATGTATGATCAATCCATCTGAATACTGATTATATATCATAAATATTATCGATAGGTAAATCTGTCCGTATATGTAGACATAGAGTTAATGCGTAAAAATTTTAATAAATAGCTCAACCAATAAATCAAAAATTAAAGAAAGAATTTTTAAATTATATTTGATCCGTGAAAAACTGCAAAATGATAACTCGAAACCAGCCAGCCGCCGTATTTATTTCTGTAAATGTCAATAGCATGAGTTCAACTTTCCCGTATGCCCTTTAAAATCGAACAGCAACAACAAAAGTTGTTTTGGTCTACATTTTCCCCGCCACACCTCGCCCTAATTAGCAGTTCAGTTCAATTGAAATGAAACCGCAAAGTAGAAATTAAATATTGAAAATAAATCCACGACCAAAAGAAAACCAACAAAAAAAACACCAAATTATTCGAGCTGAAACGACAGCAGCATATCTGAAATGAAAACAGCTGATTAGAGCGAGGGTCTTCGCTGACGGCTTGTCGTTTTTCGACATTCGAAATGATGACGAAATAAAACATGTGTTCGAACGTGTGCGCAAGTGAACGAGAAAACACTGAGCGAACATTTCATTGTCGTTTTGCCTTTTGGACTCAGCTGCTGCTGTATAAGGCCCGCAGATTCACTCACTCGCTCAGTAGCGTATCATCAGCGACCAGTAGCAGCTGAGTGAATTGCGAGAATCTCTGAACAATGTACTCTCTTTGCTTCGAATGGCCACAAAATACCTTTACATGGTGACCGAGCATAGCCGCAGCAATGTTAACAACAAATGTTTATGAAACCCAAAAAACAGAGAAAACAAATACGAACGCAGATTGCGTGTGCGCGGCTTAAAACATTGGAGTACATACGTAGCAGTGGCACGCTTTCTCTCATCGTATTGCTGACATTTTCCAGCTGCAGTTGGGCGCATGTTTGTTGCTGTTGCTGACTCTTTTACCTTGCACGACGAAACAACAAAAAAATCTGTACCGAATTGCTTTTTTCTTGTAAGGTTTCATTATGAGCTGAATTGTTGAAACAGCGCTGAATAGATTTGTTTTGCGTTTGTATTTGTTGCTGACAAATGAAATGTTAAAATATACCTACATCATTCAGCGTTTGCTGAATTGCTGCTGACAAGCCGCAGCCATGTTGATTGAGTGAAATCTGTATTTTTTCATGCTATCGTTTGCATTTTGTTGTATTTTTCAGCAGACGGTAATAAAGACGTTGAAAATGAAAATACCTGGGAGATATCTTTCTGTTAGTTTTCAAAGCTTTTTAATAGATGCGATATTTTTTTTATTTAATTAAGTGCGTGTTTTGTTTACGTCAATTTTACTGGGTGTTGAATTCTGCTTTAGTTTCTTATAACTTTTATTAATTCTTGGCAAATGCAAAGTACTTCAAGTTAACTACTGTTTGACGCTGCATGGAATTATTTCTTTTAACTTTCTTTGGTTTTAACTCGATTTAAAATCGTAAAGGTCGACCTTAGTCTTTTTTGCAAAAGCTGTACATTTTTATTTTATTGTGTATTTTATTTACAGTGTCCGACATAATTCTACATACACCACAGTTTTTGCTAGATCGAGAATCCGAAAGCATAATGGAAAAAGTAATGATGTAGTTTTGTTTTTGCAAGTGAAAATTTCAGCAAATTCCTTTGAGATTTTCTCAATTAAAAAATTTTCCTCTCAACTGCCTAATTCTCTAGACTTACAAAATAACAGCCGTTTCAATGAAAACTGATTAATTCATGAATCTTTGAGCGACTGATTAAGAAATCGCCTTAGTAGTTAAACTGGGATTCAATTTTTAAATAAGCCTTCGGGCGCTGTTGAAATTATTAAACACTCGTTATATGTCAAGCAACGCTAGTCAGTATTTATTAATAAAACTTTTGCTTAGCCTGTCGTTGTAACACTTATATCCCAAGAGCCCGCTGTAGAAAAGTCGAGTGTATAAGATTACAGGATGGAATGTGCGGCAAAGATAGTGATGCATTTTGGTGAAACTAACCATCCAGGGTTGCTATACCAATACTCTTCCTGATGCCCGAAATGACCGAATTTTATCCGATTTTGTTGTTTTAATTAATTACATGACGCTACGGTACCTGCGCAGATCCGCTGAGTACACACCTCTAGTAATTAAAAAAAGATTAGTTATGCAGCTTTTTGTACCATTTATTAATTATTTTGAAGTTGTTTACAGTAGGTTGGACTCTAGGTCATTACTTAAGCTACAAGTTGCAGTTAATAATGCTACTCGATATATTTTTGGTCTGCGTAGATATGATCATGTCTCTTCACGGAGTAAGGATCTTCTAGGATGTTCCCTCGAGAACTACCTTATGGCTAGGAATTGTATTTTCTTACATAAAATTATATACACGCATACACCATCTTACTTGTTTGATAAACTTCGGTTTAGCATGTCGAATAGAATTAACTACTTAATTGTTCCTAAATTTGTGTATCTTAACTCCACGCGTTTGTTTTTTGTCAACGCCATTAGAATTTGGAATTCTCTGCCTATTGAACTTAAATGTACTGATAATCTCAACAACTTTAAGCGTTTAGTTTTTAATCATTTTTCGCGTTAGTTTTTTTGTTCAAATAATACTCCATAATTTGTTATGATGAGGCAATGAAGCATTTTGCCAAAGACGATCTTATAGGATTTTATCACATCAAGAATGTAGAGACGCATTTTGAAACCCAAAATTTGAAGTTAAAACAATCAAAAATACTGCCATGGTGGGTGTCCGGATATGTGAAATTTCAAAAACATTGACTGAAATTCGGGAATTTCCTGGCATCGTGACGGGCTTTGGCAAGGCAACTCTGGTTTGTTAATTTCACCAAAATGAGTTACTCTCTTTGCTTAACATCCCATTCTATACACTTTACAGCGGGATCTCCGGCTATAATCAAAGTTAGACCCTTTGCGTGTCATTTATTAGTATGGTCGTAAGAGTGACATTTTTATTATAGTATCGATCATCAGTTAAAAAATTAGATTGCGAAAAACAAGCAAAAGTGTATCTGCTGACGTAGACACTCATACAGTCAAAAATTTAAAATCTAATGTGAGGTTTTTTTTCAAATGTACATACTTTTTCACTTAACTGATCTTAATGTCACAAAAACTATAACTTGTATGGCCTTGAGTTGTCTAAAGGCTCTAGCTCCTTTTTAAGAATGTACAATTTTATTGATGACTGCACTATATTTTCGGCTAATTCTTTCGATTTTTAAAATGCAGTCCATGAAAGGTTCGTAAGAACTGTCAAAACGAAACGAAATACACTCTAAAATTGTTTGACCAAATCACGAGTTCCATTTATAAGAAAAAATATGAATTTATTAAGGTCATTTGTCTCGAAACCTAGACGCGCTGGGCTGAATGTCTTACTCAAAACTCTTTAAATGGGATTATGTTTTGTTTTTCAATGAACCCTAACCTCAGGTTTTCGAGCCATGCAAGAAAAGGCAAATGTTGCATTGCAACCTGCAACAACAAATGAGTTTCAATGCAAACAGCAGCGACTTATTACAACAACAAAACAGCAAACACAGTGTGGCAGTGAACGTTGTCACAGGTTTGATTTCAGGCCGCAACACACGGTACAACAACAATATGTCCAATGTTTTTCTTTTCTTTTGCTATCGAATGACTTTTTCGTTGTTTTCATGTTTTACTTTTTTGTATTTCTTGTTTCTTCAGGTCGTCGTGTCAGGTCGTCGTGGTTGTCAGCATAGTTGCTGTTGTAGATGCCTTGCTGCTGTGCAACTGTTGTGTGTGTTGTTTATTTTTTTATTTTTTATTACAGCAACAACAACTCGAAATAAAAATTCAGTTATGCTGCTGAGCTGACGGGCTTCAAACACGATATTTTTCTTTCTCGAGTTTTTGGTTGCGTACGGTGCGGAAACTTCGGCATTGTCGGGTTGTTGTGGAGCAAATAAAAAGAAAAAAAAAGTGTGTGGCACTTTGCTTGAATTCAGTTAAATGAAAACGGCGCGCAATTATACTGTTGGTTTTGCATAAAAAAAAATTAATTTTTTATAAAAAATTTAAAGAAAATTAATGCGACCTATTTTTGAGCAAAAAAAAATTTAATTTTTCAAACTTTTTACTGTGGTAACGTTTGTTTTAAACTTTAATAAAATTTTTTTCTGCTTAAAATATAATAAAAATACTGCAAGAAGTCTGGATTAAAGTCGCGCCAGTGCTGCTGAAGGGAAGTCTTCAACCTCGGAAACCACTCAAAATTTATGGTTTCTACACCAAAAGAGCACGAAAAACGACACTCTTGCGCGTGTGTGTGTTCAATTGAGTTCGCTGAATTTGCTTGGCTCTCTCATTTTACTCACCGAAACACGCACATTTGCCAACATAAAATGTTTTATTAGCCGTCTTGTTCGTGTGTGTGTGCGTTGAAATACAGCAGACAGAAATAAAATTTCATCCCAAGCAAAACGAAGTCTTAAAAGCTTTTCAAATTGAAAACTTCATTTTGAAATAGGAAAATCAAAGAAATTAAAAAAAAAAACTTGCATTTTTTAATTTAAAACTTGGGCTTCTTTCAAATCCAAAAAAAAAAAAAATAAGAATTTCGTATTTCAGCTGAAAATAAAATAATTACCTGTGTTGTGTGCTGAAAAAAAAAAAACCCAATAAGATTCTGTGGCAAAATTTTGTATCTACATATAAAAGTGGAGATATTTCTTAGCTTCTCAAGACAAAAATTTAATATAGAAAAAGTGAAAAAATTTCAAACTTTTTGTAATATACACAGTACGAGTAAGAAAACTATGTATCGACTATATTGTATATATGTTTGTACATATGTACATGTGCATATTTCAATATAATCAATAAATTTTATTGCTCTGAGCCAAGCTTGTGGCTTGGAGTTCACATGAAAAATACACCCTCTGAAAATTTAGTAAAATTTCGTAAAATTTGTGAAAAATCTTTTACTCATACAGCAGGATTGTTGGTTGGATTAAAAATTCTAAGTTTTTGGTTCAGAGTCGGGTTTTCTAAAACATGTTTTCTATAATTTATGATGGATAGAAAAAAATTTACTTTTTGAGTGACTCAAAGATACAGTAGTAGTGGGAAAGTTGTTAGTGACATCTCATTTTTTAAATGTGAATAATATTAATATAATCTTTAACGAAAAAATTTAGTTTATTCAACGTTGTTAGCAGCGTTCTTTAACTAAACCAATCCAAGAGAAACAAAACCTGAGGAAAGAAGCTGGTGAAGACATCCTTCTTATTAATGGTATCGTACCCAGAATTAAATTGTCACGTATTGTTCATAATAATACTGCAAAAAAATAACTAGGAATAAATAAAAAGAAAAAATATTTCATTTAGTTTTCCTGTTTCGATTCTAGAAACATTGCCTACTAAAAGCAATATATAAGAAGCTGCTTTTTTTCATTGATAATGATTGTTTTTAATTAGATTTAAAATTATGGCTATATATAAAATGGGCTTGGCATAGTTTAAGAATATTGTTAGCTTATCATCTAAAGTCTATTTCTAGGCTTCATCTCCTTACTTTCTATCCGCACGTACTTTCCAGGAGAGGAGACTGCCATTGACTTGTATAGATGACAATATAACACTTCCGTTTTATAATCAATTGCCTACAAAAACAAAATAGACAGAATGTCCTTAAAATTAACCAAAAACTCACGAAAACGAATGACCCAACATAGTACATTGTTCAAGTGTTATGACACAGTCCTACAACTAATTTCCTTCTTTAACTTTAGTGCTGATTTAATGGGTTTTGGGATAGCCTAAAACCGAATCCTGGCTCAGAATTGTTCTATCACGTAAGGCTTTTTGGATATTCTAACTTAAAAGTGCAAAAAACACTGTTTTTTGACGTATTTGAGGTTATCTGGCACCGTGAATTTTTTTTGTTTCAAAAAACTGCGTGGTATTTTAAAGTACAAACCTTCTATGCCGTTGAGTTTTCTATATCTATTCTTTTCGGCGAGATATCAAATTTTGAAATTTTCATGTTTGTGATTTTCCCTCAACTTGAAAACTCATAAGGGGCACGTGTATATCAAAAGATTTCAAAATGGGAAAATAAGAAGATGTACTTAAAAAAAAAAAAAAAAACAAAAATTCACCGTGCTACATAACCTCAAAAATGTTTCAGAGTATTCTAAAACGCAATTAATCAACACTGAAGTAAAAAAAAAAAAAAATCGAATTTATGAGACTGCGTTATTCGCTCGTAATGTGTTGGACCGATGAATGGTATTGGATTCTGGTGCATGATTACCGACTTAGTTGGAAATATCTCTACCACTTTTATTATTTTATTATTTGTCAATTTTTGTTCCACAAATATTTTCGTTTTGTTTGTTTCCTTTCAACACCGAAATTCAAAATTTCTAAATAATAACTAAACTTATTTTCAAAATGCAATTGTACGGTGCTTCACGTATACGTGAGGGGTAAGAATCTTTTTTATGCAGCAACCATCTGCTTTTTAAAAGATGTTAACTGTAAACAATCGAGCATAAATTTCAGACGGTTAGACAAAAGCCTTATACAGTCATATAAATTTTATTTTTTGTCATTTTTGAAATTTCGTAGCCTATAGAACGGATACAGTAATTTTTTTTAGGAAAATTTCCATCTAATGCAAATGGAGGATAATTAAAAACTGATGTTTTCTGTCAAAATTACTTCTTTATATATTATTGAAGAGAATAGTTGGTTAAATTGATCTCTATATGAATCGAGAGGCCAAATTAAAGAAAAAATTATACCCAGTAAAAAACTTTACGCCTAAAACTATATTTAAACTACCCTGTTGTTAGATTCACTGGAATGACCGTTGTAGAAAAGCAAAAACTTTGATTAATTTCTATTTTAAGCACAGCGAATACGAATGTAAATATTAAATGTTATTCCTAGATAGAAATAAAATTGTTTTTATATTCAACAGAAAAATATTGAAACTTGAAAATTAAGCAAACTGAAGAATAATGAATTTAAAATCTATAAACTTGCAACGACAAAACTAAAATTAAAGTGAAAGCGTCGAGAGAATCTATAAAACTTTGTGTAAAATCACACATTTGAACACATTAAACAAGAAAAGTTTCGCAAGAAAAAAAAAATTCGAAGGATAAAAATTGTCCCTTTAAAACTAACATAAATTACTTAAAATTAAATAAAAACCCAGAAACGTTTTGTGTCACTCTGTAGCGATTTGCTAAGACTACACCCACGCTGCCGTTCCGCGTCATCTCAACTCGATTCTATTGTGTCATCCACATATCTGTAAAAAGTTGTATCTACTATCCGCAACACTTTTCTACTGTAAGCGCAGCGGCTCATCATCGAAATTGATATTTTGTTCATGTGTTTATGACATCGCGTTGCTTTTGTACTCGACCTCCCCATAGTTTGTTTATATTGACATCGCTAAAAGTAAACAGATACTTTTTATTTTGTACTGGTAAATGCGTGCCGCTACAAAATTGTAGCCACTTAATAAAATACGCAAATATTATTCAACAAATCAATTGTGTTGTTATTTTGCAAGTTTAAAAACGAACGTTGAAATACATAAATAAAAGTGAAATTTATCATACGCTTAGTCGTCCGTCACGTTACCTATCACTTTGTTTCCTTGTTGTTGTTAATTTTTGCTTCTGCAAAACAATGAAGTCGGACGTCGCCGCTAACGCTACCACCGCAACTATGAATTACCAAATGTATCCAAGTATCTCGGGTGGTAAGCAGGATCCTGTACGTGAAGTTGTTATGAAGTACATCGACTATTTTTATCCCGAGTAAGTACCTTTGTATCTAATAAAATCTTTTTTTTTTGTCAATGCTCGATTGTGCAAGATTCATATTTAGACAAAGAACAAAAAAAAAAAAAAAAAAATCGTTTATAAAAAGGAATTTCTCAAAGACAAAGACACTAGAATCTGTGTTTCTTAGTAGGTTCAGGTAAAAATTTTATAAAGAAATATTTTGTTATGGGTTAGGGATAAAAACTTCAGTTAGGCGCTCCAGAATTTTATTTTCGCTCAATATGTTTTCTGAAGCATCTAGAAGCAGAATGATGTGCATACAATTTCCACCTTGACACTCCTATGAATCGTAGAGAAATTTGTTCTGAACAAAAGTTATCACGTACGCTTAACCCTTTTTTATAATATTCAAATTTTAAATATAGTTTTTACACGATTTCATCCATATCATGAAATGGCTGGTCATATGTCAAATTTTGTTAAAACCTTTTTATATAGAAAATTATATGATCTACAATTTTCACCAAACATTTTATTATGTCGGACCAATTGGAATCAAAATGTCGAACTGAATAAAAGTTATAGATAATAAAGTTTCCATAAAAGAACGAGAGATTGTCGTTTCACTCATGGAAAAATGTCTAATTCATTAAACTATGTTTCATATTAGAATTATAATTTGCAGAGAAAAATAGTATATATGTACATATGTGTATATATATACATATATGAAAATATTACATTGAAGACTCTGCACTAAGCTGTTCTCACTTCAACATTTGAATATGCATATTTGAATGCGACGATAATATAGTAGATGTTTACTTTGTTGCTACGATGATTAAAAATATTGAAATGTACCATGAATTTGTAAAGGCTGTTCTTATGCCGTATTATGATTTTCAATTAACTACCAATTTTTTCGAAAAGCAACAGTAATTTTATTTCATTGTTAAGTGTAGCTGGCAAATTGTTGCCCGAAAACTTTACGAAATTTGATTATTTTTGTAGTATGCTACATAATATACTTGATTCACTAATTGCAACTTTGACAGATGGCAGACATGCAATTTTTAGAGCTACAAACTTCATGTTTGATAATGAAGCAAATCTCAAATCCGTTGCTCTTATTTGAGTTATTTTAAAAAATCAAATAAAAAACTCCTTTGCTAATTGGATTCTAAAACTCATAATCCTAAAATCAACAAAAAAAAGCGCACTACAAATCATTCTAATTTTTTGTTTTTCATCGTCGCAAAAAAGTAAACATTTACAAATGCAATGTGTGTTTTAATATTTTTATCGTCGCATAAAAGTAATCAATAATAGATAAATTGTGTTTTTGGCTATTTTAATATTCATCAAGCAATTTTGATTGAAATGAAAATATTCTATCTGATTTCACTTCAGAGCTACAATATAAATTATTTACTTAACTTTTAGTTTCAAAGTAAAATATTTTTGCTTACAGTTGGCTTATTCTGTAGTTTGAATTTGTTATTTTACGTAAGATAAACTTTCTTCCAAAAATCTTGCTATTAAAATAATGTGCTATATGTTAAATATAAAATCCTTTAAGAGAATGCAAGAAAAATTACTTTTGAAGTGTTTTTTACCTTTGTTTTCTTCTGCCACACAAAAGTCATCGTCATTTGCTGCAACACTTAACACTTTGCTTTCTTTCTTATCATTTTCACTTTTTACACTCTTCCCTCGTTATGTTTACTTTTTCACTCTGAATATTTGTTCATGGTGCTGTTGTTATTATTTGTACAACTCTGTAAATAAATAAATAAACATTTCAGAAGAGAACTAAGCAAGTGCATTTTTCACAGTATTAAGAAAAAATATATATAAATTAATTGAACATCTGTTACTTTTTCTGATATTTATTTTTTTATAAACATTTCTCAAAACTTAAATATTACAATGCGAACTAACAAAAGCGATTTCTACAATTATTGAGGATTAATCCTTAAATACCAAATATTTTTGTTTTGTTATAGCTCTAATAATAAGAGGGAGAAAGAGAGAGACAACTTTTTTGATTTATTGTTTTTGTAGCCGCTGTTAATTCTACCCAGGCTATCTGCGTAGTGGTTGGCAACGCTGGCGATATCAAATACTAAAAAATTTTATCAAGAAGCAGGCTCTTTTATGTCAAACTACATCATGGCAATTTAATCTTCAACTTTCAAGTGCTCCTTTTTCGTTGGTTATTTCTGTGCCCCTTGTTAGCATATGTACTCGTACCTGCTCCTTTGTTAACGCTATGCTTGGTTTTTAATAATAACTGTGCTTCTCTGAAGAATGCACTTTAGAGTTGCCAACGTCACACTTTTTTATTATGGTTGGTTCTTTGTTGTTGTTGTTGTTGTTATTGTAAAGATGTAACTTGATATGTAACGTTATGTGACACCAACTTCAACGCTTCAGTGTCTTTTGTTTGTCTTTTTATTTTTTGTGTTCATTAAGAAAGAAATTTTGTTGACGAAAAGAAAAAGATTTTTTTTTAAACAATTTACTTTGTATTTAACAGCTACATTTTTTTCTCCTGGTGTCAAGTAATCAACGGTGCATTGTAAGTTGATAAAATTTACTTTTACAATTTTTTACATTTCAATGCGTAAAGGATGCAGTGTCAAGTTCATGTGCAACCGCTATGTACTAAATATTTTTAATTCCCAATGTAATGTAATGAAATGCAATATATATCAAACTTATATTTATACCTCAAAAGGACCTCATATTGACTGAAAAAGTAGTTTATGCTGGATACCAAATTGGCTGTAAGACTTTTAACCCTCTATAATGCCAATAAGCGTAAACCGATTTCTTCATTTATCTTAAATGTGGCGGTGCAGACAATTGTAATTTAGAACAGCAATGGGCAAAATATGTACAATAAGCCAATTGTGGCTCTTTACAACAAACGCGTCGTTTTTTTTTAAGGGAAAAACAACAAACGCAAGCACTCTACCCTGCTACGCACATTTTTATTGTTGTCAATTTTTGTATGCGCGCTATTTTCACATTGGGATTTGCATTGTTGTTGCAACATTTAGAAAAAAAGCGAGCGAACCTTCCGTTTGATCAGTGCTGTTGTTCGTATTTGATTCTTGGAATTAACTTATTGGTGAATATTTTTTTTTATATCGAGATCAGATTTTTGGTGAGGCTTTTTTTTGTCTGTTGTCGTAATTGTTGTTTTTATTGTTAGTGCCTCTTGCTTCCAAAATTATGCCCATCTATGATTTAGAGCGTCCAGATTATCCAAATGCACGAAATGGCAACAAATGATCGGTTGTGGACATTGCAATGATGGTCAATGGTCAATTAGCACATTTATATGAAGTTGTCAGGAACTTCTCCCTCCCACAATTTTTTGCTAATGAAGAGATACATAATAGATATTTTTGTTTACATCATGACATCAGACACTTCATGCTCTATTACTTAAAAATTCTGCTAAAAGCGAAGTTAATGCGGAATTACAATGCGGAGTACAATTAAAGTATTGCAGTGATACACAAATATTTGTGATGCAATTTGAAAAAATTGTAAGTAGTTCTACATTATTATTGTCGTAAAACGTCAATAATGCATAAAAATGTAAATGAAAAATATTATTTATATAATGTTAACTTGAAACCATTTCACGAGCATAGCAAATTTCTTAAAAACAAATTAAATTAAAAATGCCTGACACTTCAAAAATTTTAATTTGGCGCATGAATAACAAATGCAGGAAATACTTTGCGAAAAAAAAAAAAAAGCAAATCAAAATGAAAACTCAGCGCAAGAGGGAACTGCCTGGCATCACAAATAAATAAACAATTTGTTTTAACTTCCATATATTTTTTTAAGTCAGCAGGAAATGAAAAAGCAAAAAAAAACAAAGCTATGCACAATTCTATATGCAAAATTCATGATTTAAAAACAAATAAAAGGAAGGGGCCTATATAGAGCATTAAAACTTTGGGTGATTGCGTAGGTGAATATAATAGTGGCGTACGTTTTTAATATTTTTTAATTAAATTATGCTTAGTATGTTAATTTATGTCCTGCTTTTGTATATATCTGAAATTTACATGATGATTTTTTATTATATATATTGTGTAAAGCTAAATTCCTACCCAAGAAAAATGTTAGCATTTAGAAACTGGCCGATTTCAATTGGAAGCGTGATCATTTTGCTTAAAATGAGAAAAACTAAAGCCAAATTTTCCAACCTAATGCTGCCTACGGGGGCTACGGGGAGTACCTCTTTTAATTGTAAATTTTATTTTTTTCTTTAGCTGAAATAGTTGATTTTATATTTTATTTATTTATTTATAAGTTCAATCTTCAAAATTCCTTCTATTTTTGCTAGATAATTTCATTATGAAACCATTTTAAACATGTGGTTCAGTTGATTCGTTCCGGTGCAAACTGGAAAGGAACTTTATTGTTCGACATCTCGACCTGATTTGGCGGGTTAAGAAAACGCTTGAAACCGAGAGCTAGCCGGTGAGCACCGATTCAGGTACGATGAAGTAGGGTCACGTAACAATAACGGCTCTGACTATCATTATTTTGAAAACCTATTTTTCTTTAAAAATGCAAAGAGATAAATTGCTGTAACTCAGTTAGTTATTATCAAAGTTAAGAATTTCAAAATCAATTTTTCGTCAAATTCTGAATATATTTTGTTATTTTTTTTCTAGCTGTTGTCACGGTTCTGCCTGCGCACAACCCCACCCACATTTTACGCACTCCTTACTGCAGACAATTCGATCATGTACCAAATTTCACAAGTTGGTATATGTATGTACCAAAAATAGCAATCTAAGTGTTTTTATCGTATGGGAGAAACCACGCCACGTTCACATTTTTCGAGTAGCTTGGCACTGATAGTGTCGATAGTTTCGCAACTATCGCTTCCGTAGATGTCAAAAAAAAAGCGTTTAATGTTTTTTTTTATCTAATAGAAGGTGCCACGCCCAGTTTTCTAATCCCGTCTATATTTAGTAAAGTACTTTGCATAGACAATATACGAGTACACACTAGCACCAAATTTCAAAACTCCTGCTACTATAGGTGCCAATAAGTATATAGGGACTAGGTGCTTTTGTTGTAAGAAAGTTGCCAAACTCCTTTTGTTTATCAAAATATAATATAGCCTATGTTACTCAGGGATTTATAAATGCAGCTTTTTAATAGAAAAATTTTTAAATATATAATAAATAATCGTATAGGTGTAGATAAACAATGATAACATTTAAAAAACATTTAATGAACATTTTAAATAGAGATACAAATTTGCCTCTAATTTTAATAAAAATAATTTTTGTTGTGTTGGCTGTGTCTTCACACTTTTCTGTCCGTGACCCAATTGCTATTTCTCTGTTCTTCATTTAACGCGCGTGTTGCTTTTGTTGCCTGTGTAGTTGTTTCCGTTGTTTGCCAGTGTGCCAGTGTAATATTTTGTGATTGATTTTATCTTGCGCCTAAGTTGATTATTCGAATTTCAAAAAAATTAAAATTATGTACAATAGACGGACCCCATAACAAACAGTCCATTAAATTGATTGATAGTCTTGAATGAAATCTTACATGTTCATATGTAAAGCCAAAATTATATATATGTTAAATTCTGAGAAATCGTGGAATTTGAGGACTAACAATAATATTTTTCTCTGATTTGTTTCAAAGCTATAAATAGAACCATTTCTGCCATATTTCCACAGCGGCTTGGCGATTCAATCAAATCTTTTTTTTTAAAAATTTGATATTTTAATTTAAATGAACTCAAGTTATTAAAAAGTTAAAGATACTAAACTGACAAATGAGGAGTGAGCGAACGGAACGGCACATGTAAAAATTTTCAGAAATGGCAAAAAACTGTTTAGATCCCTGAACTGCTCATACTAACTTACTATGATTATGTCAGTTCGCGCAACTATTTTAACTCATTAAGATCAAAAAATATTTTAAAAATGGGTCATTCCATCTATAAGGGGCCTATAATTACCCTCATGTTTTTTAAATCGGCTGAAACTTTTTTCAATGATTGGTTTATCATGTAGAAGATATAAAAAAAATCGATAAAATTTTTTTGACCAGTATTATTGCTTAAAAAAAAGTTTCAAATTGTGTTAAAAAAACTCGTAAGTAAAACAAAAAAATTCATTGATGAATATAAACAAACCAACACAATCCAAATTAGCTTTTATATTATTTTTCGGTAGTTGTGTACTAGTAGATGACAAAAAACTGCAAATCTGAATAAATGAAGACCTGAACGGTTTCTATGTGGTAAAAGATAAAAAAATTGATCTTCCAAGAAAACATCACTTTCCCAAATACTCCATCATCGATTTCAGCTTTTTTAGGCTCAAAATTTTCAAAACATATAGGAGTACCATCCCTGAAAATTTCATTCATTTTGTTCACCATATTTCATTTTACAGGCATCTTAAGTAAAGATTTAGGATTCGCAATGTAAATTGAAACATTGAGAAGTAGAGCGAGAAAATTTGAATATTCCGCTATATTTCATTCGTAAATATTCCACTGTATACACACACTTTAAATGCTTGTAAAATGAAATAAGGTGAACAAAAATGAATGAAATTTTTAGAGATGGTACTCCTGAATGTTCTGAAAATTTTGAGCCTAAAAAGGCTGAAATCAATTCAAATTTTATTCTCTCGCTTTCATTCTCAATGTTTCAATTTACATTTCAAATCATAAATCTTAACTTTAAATGCTTGTAAAATCAAACAGGGTGAAAAAAACATGGATAAATTTTTCAGGGATGGTACTCCTATATGTTCTGAAAATTTTGTGCCTAAAAAAGCTGAAATCGATGATGGAGTATTTGGGAAAGTGATGTTTTCTTGGAAGGTCAATTTTTTTATCTTTTACCACATAGAAACCGTTCAGGTCTTCATTTATTCAGATTTGCAGTTTTTTGTCATTTACTAGTACCTAGCTACCTAAAAATAATATAAAAGCTAATTTGGATTGTGTTGGTTTGTTTATATTCATCAATGAATTTTTTTTGTTTTACTTACGAGTTTTTTTTAACACAATTCTACATGATAGACCAATCACTGAAAAAAGTTTCAGCCGATTAAAAAACATGAGGGTAATT
This sequence comes from Meiosimyza decipiens, assembly GCA_963680825.1. Classification (NCBI taxonomy): domain Eukaryota; kingdom Metazoa; phylum Arthropoda; class Insecta; order Diptera; family Lauxaniidae; genus Meiosimyza; species Meiosimyza decipiens. The sequence goes on from OY804260.1 coordinate 49,396,196, forward strand.
ATAGGGCCATTATAGATGGAATGACCCAAATGTTGAATACTTTAGAAGCAAACAGCATAAAAAATGGACACGTGCTCTTTTGCATGGATCAACTGAACATGTGCTTTTTTGCTTGATTTTTTAATGTACATGTGAATTTTTTGCTAAAC